>CM034359.1:14506507-14566377 GCA_019925275.1 Mytilus edulis
TTTGTTAATAGATATAGGAAGATGTGACTATGAGGAACGTATGAAAAAAAGTCACAGGAAAAGGTCACGAAAAAAAAGTTACAGGAAAAAGTCACAGGATAAAAAGCCAATATATGTTTTGTATAAAAATTAGAATATGGTCTGCAAGTATGTATAGAGGAAAATATCCCACTACATCTTGTTTGCAAATTGTCATTTGGTCGCATATATAAATATGGCACTGGCTACGGTTACATGAAAATGTAACAATGATAAAATTATTATTGTTACATTGGAGACTAATTGCCGATATAAAGCTGGGTAAGGATCCGATTTATTACGAATGTAACAATAATATTTTTGTCTACGGTTACATTGTGCTATTGTCACATTAATGCACTTAAATGTACGCTAGATTTATTATACTTAAACCTTCTATAGATATAGTTGTGTTGCTTACTTTTTTTCAGCCAATATGAACGAAATTCCGATCACAAAATAATTGGACTCTGAAAATGAAAACACTGTTTCCACCTGTCGGCAAATGTTAAACACGTGATCAATTGCATTATAATTGACTTGTATTTTTAAGAGTAATTTTTTTTCCAGCTATGCAAAATTTGGTAGACATGATTAACACAAAACAATGAATTGTTACAGTGCAAATGTAATTTTCAGCGTTAATTATAATTTGGCAAAAATATCTATTTAAAAGACAACTTTCTCAATAGTTGATTCATAAGTATTTCCATGTTGTCATTTTTGTGATTTACATTTCTCTCATTTGATTGGTAGGGGTAGTTTGATCCATTTGAATGTGACTGTAATTTTCCTGTCTATTTTGAAAGTTATTTTTATATTCTCTCTCATTTGGGTATCTTTGATATCATTTCTCGGTCTGATGTGTCAGATGTTCCCTCTCATTTTGATATCTTGGATATGTCTCGTGTCGGTTTCGTCTTCCATGCATAAATTGCTGTTCAGTGCCTCAGTTGTGCTGGGCTCTTTCTTTCCTTGTTAATTGTTTCCAGAACTGATTCCTAACATTGGGTTCAAAATTTCCTTTAAATATTTCTGACATATGTAGGGACCACTTTCTAATGACAGATGTATTCCAACCATGAAGTCATTTCGAGTCAGGTTATTCTGTCTAATGATTGTAAATCCATATTCTTAAGTGTGATTTTCAAGGATTTTTTACAAGTCTAAGCCTTTTTTAATAAAATTTTCGTGTTTCTGTTCTATTTTGGTAGTTACTAGGCAAATATTCTCCTATAAAAATGTTGAAGTCAGTGGAATATTTCTTTTGTTTCTTCCAATAACTCCAGAAAATGAGGAATAACTTGGTCTTCACTGTCCTCAAAATCTAAATCATTAGAACCTACTTGCATAACCACATTATTGACAGTCATTTTGTTGCTTCGTGATTGAATAAGATTCTAGCACCTGTAATTGTTTTTTTCTTTCAGTGTATTAATTTTCACCTGTTTATTTCTGTATATTTTTCTTGGCTCTTGAGATTACCTTAGCTGCATTTGGCAAAACTTTTAGAAATGTTGGTCCTTATTGCTCTTAAACTTCGTACTTTATTTGGCCTTTTTAACTTTTTTGAATTTGAGCGTCACTGATGAGTCTTTTGTAGACGAAACACGCGTCTGGCGTATATTCAAAATTTAGTCCTGGTTTCTATGCTGAGTTTATTTACAACAACTGGGTCTATGCCACTGCTGGTGGAGATTTATTTCCCCGAGGGTATCACCAGACCAGTAGTCAGCACTTTTTGTGCTGACATAAATTATCATTGATATGGTTATATTTATAAATTAACTGTTTACAAAATTAAAATGTTTTGAAATACTAAGGCTTTTCTACCTCAGGCATAGATTACCTTAGCTGCATTTGACAAAACTTTTAGGAATTTTGGTCCTCAATGATCTTCAACTTCGTACTTTATTTGGCCTTGTTAACTTTTTTGGATTCGAGCGTCACTGGTGACTGTTTTGTAGACGAAACGCGCGTTTGGCGTATATTCAAAATTTAGTCCTGGTTTCTATGATGAGTTTATTTACAACAACTGGGTCTATGCCACTGCTGGTGGAGATTTATTTCCCCGAGGGTATCACCAGACCAGTAGTCAGCACTTTTTGTGCTGACATAAATTATCATTGATATGGTTATATTTATAAATTAACTGTTTACAAAATTAAAATGTTTTGAAATACTAAGGCTTTTCTACCTCAGGCATAGATTACCTTAGCTGCATTTGACAAAACTTTTAGGAATTTTGGTCCTCAATGATTTTCAACTTCGTACTTTATTTGGCCTTGTTAACTTTTTTGGATTCGAGCGTCACTGGTGACTGTTTTGTAGACGAAACGCGCGTTTGGCGTATATACAAAATGTAGTCCTGGTATCTATGATGAGTTTATTTACCACTGATGTTCCTATCATCAACACGTCTATATTTCTAAGTGGTTCTTTTGATTTTGATGAATTCAATCTGTTGATATTTTCAATCCTCTCAATTTTATATTCTGGCAATTCAATGTTTTATTTGTTTTAAATTTATCACTTTTTTTCAATTTATCAATTATTTCTGTTTTATCAATTTTTTCATTTGAATGTAAAATAATAATAAGAAGAAAATCAATAGGTCTTTTCACGGAAAAGTGGAAAGACCTAATAATAATAATAAGAAAATCAATAGGTCTTTCCACGGAAAAGTGGAAAGACCTATTAACACGTTATTTAGATGATAAACAACGTTAGTATATAGAATCTATACTTGAAGACCATTGATTTGTATTCGTGAAGATGATACGGAATATTAATGAACAAGTTTTTGGTATCTTCCGATTATTTGTTTTTTAGAATAGGGACGAGGCTCATCAACTTTCTTCCACATGTATGTAAATGTCCCCATTACATAACCCGTAGTTCAGTGGCTCTCGTTGTTTCGTGTCTTTTAATATGTTCTTAGTAAATTGTATGGTACTAATATCAGAATTAGATTGTTAGTTTTTTCCTATGAATTGTTTCACATTTTTCATGTCGGTGCCATTTAAAACTGACAAAAAAATTAAACAACACGTGAAGAATGTTTTACCTCCAAAACGCTGATAACCAATGTTACATATTCAGATCATAGGAATCGCATGAGCTCAAAGAGTAGCGAAAAGTAAAAGAACAAAAACTCCGAGGAAAATTCAAAATGAAAAATGTCCAAATCAAATGACAAAATTAAAGCTCAAACACATCAAATGAATGGATAACAACTGTCATATTTCTGACTTGGTACAGGCATTTTTTTAGGTAGAAAAAGATGGATTAAACCTGGTTTATACGATACTGGGGCTGAACGGGTCGTTGTCGACCTGGGTACTCCATCAACGTACCCTGGGTACTTTTACTTTCAATGATGGTACCCTGGGTACCGTGTTTTGGATGAATGGTACCAATAGGGTACGTTTCCGTCGATAATCGTACCCAGCTTCGTACCGATTTGAGTCTTGAAATTTATCGCGAGATTTCTTAGGAGTTCCGAATAGTCGGATGTTGGTGGTTAGCCCGTGGGTTGATTTTTAATTATATTCTACACTTGTAAACAACAAATGGACGATGGATTTGATTCGGGGTTACAATGATTCAGAAACAGAATCAGATGAGAACGAACATGATCAATTTCTCCTTCAACACATTCACCAAAACCTCCACAATTCCGGAGACAGTTGCCTGTCCCATTGCAGAGGAGGGTCTCCCGAGCAACCCAAATTCTCTGTTTTGGTTTATCAATGTCTTCACTCTTGAATATAATTGTGTCTGTCAAAAATCCATTTTCTCCCTTTTCAGCTTTCACATATTTTGTTTTAACTTCTCTTCCTTTCCGGATAATATTGGCCAAGTTGAAAGTTTCAATAGAATCCAAATACTCCTTAAGATTTTCTTGTTTAATTTTCCGCGCCATTTTGCATCATCAACAACATCAGCAACATCCAGAGATGTTCCGATAGCAATCACGTGGTTTTAAGACGAGAGTAGGGTACGTTTAATACTCCGCGGTACCATGACGCATTTTATTTCAAACGAGGGTACGTGTATGACAAAACACGGTACCCAGGGTACCATCATTGAAAGTAAAAGTACCCAGGGTACGTTGATGGAGTACCCAGGTCGACAACGACCCGTTCAGCGATACTGGGTGCCTCAACAGACGAAACGTCACCTGCTCTGAGTGTAATCTAAACGGGATTCAGTATTCAGTATTATTTTTGTTATATATATATATCGAATGTCAAAAATATGTTAAACTGTCGGTTCTGGTTTTTGATAAACGCAGATTTTCATTCTTTTTTATTAGACAGAACCAAATGGTAGCTTTGATTTGTTTTCCTCTCTTTGGCCAGATTGTTGTCTCTTTGACACATTCCTCATTTCTATTCTCCGTTTCATTTTTAATTCGGCACATTAAACTAGTTTACAAAAAGAATTTGGTTGTTTCGGCCATTTTAAAAGGTATATTTTCCTTTGAAAACCTTGAGTTGCACCTTCAATTAAAACATCATTTATTTAAAAATAAAATTCTTAAATTGAGCAATGTCGTCTGAGGCAAACAAAATAACAAACAAAAACTTTCAGATACTTTCCATTGTTTTATTTATATGATGCCATAATGACATGTTTGTGTCATATTACATAACTTTTTGATCCATTTTTTTCTTAAAATGTCCTGTACCAAGGCATATAGTCCAGTCAGAAAATGGCCATTGTTATATTATAGTTTGTTTCTGTGTGTGTTACATTTTAATGTTGTGTTTCTGTTGTGTCGTAGTTCTCCTCTTATATTTAATGTGTTTCTCTCAGTTTTAGTTTGTAATCCGATTTTTTTTTTCTCAATCGATTTACGAATTTCGAACAGCGGTATACTACTGTTGCCTTTATTTGATAAATGAATTGATAATTCACTTGGAAACTCAACATCTACCCTTATGACACTTACCCAGGAAGAAATTCCGGATAATCTTAGACTGCCAACAACAGATAAAGAACATGATCTTTTCTCACTATTTGATACCTAAAAAACATAAATATGTTTATATTGCTGGTTATTCTAAGTGCTCCAAGAAACCTCTTACTGAATTTTAAACATCAATGTTATGAACAATCAAAATAGTGCTTCGAAATTACTGATAACTACCTATTCTAAGAGTTGGTGTGAATCCGATGTAGATACTTAAAGATTCAAAAATGTAACCAGTAAAAGAGAGGCGAAAGATACCAAAGGGGCATCCAAACTCATAAGTAAATTGGATCCAGTAATTTAACCCTCTTACTGCGGGAAGGACATATGTGTCCTCCCCTGGCTTACTGCGGGAAGGACATATATGTCCTTTGTGTAAAAAAAATGATTATTTTTTCCCTTTCGTAATATTTCTGAAAAAAACCCCACATTTCCTTCAATTATTGAATACATTTTATATATTGTATTCATCATGTGGTTATTAGTTTTGTTGTTGTTTTCTTTTTTACCTCATTACGTCATATATTATTTGACGTCATTCGACGTCGTAATTGATTTGACGGCATGATAACGCTATCAAATTTTAGAATGAACAATTTGTATGCTTTTATTGATAAAATAAATAAAAAAATGATAGTATAAAACAGAAGGAAAAAAAACAAATGACCATTAACCCTCTTGCTGCCGAGTTTTTTTCTTGCTTTGTCGCGCCAAAAGCATCTTGACGTTTCTTATCTGTGACGTTGCAAAACTTGTGCCTATCTGTAGAACTGCGCTTTCCCGCCGTCCATAATTTTTCCCTCGTCAATGTAGCCGTAATTATAAAAACGATGTATAAGTAATTTTACGGAAGTTAAATATGCTGTAAGATTGTCATAAACGATGTTTTTAATACAAGTTTATTTAAAAATACAACTTTTAACCTTGGAATATTATATTTTTTTATCTTTCTTGTCTTAAAAGTGGGTCTCATTGGGTCTAAGCGTGACGCGGGATTGCCGATTTTTTGTTAGCGTGACACGTGAAAGTCAAATTATTGTGTCGTGAAAACGGGAAATGAGGTCTTGCGGGACCCGGGAAATGACAAAAAAATGAGAATTGCTTACATACATAGTGTAAGCGGGATACGGGAATTTGACAAAACAGTAAGCGGGAGCCGGGATCGGGACCCCCCAATGAGACCCCCTTAAAAAAAAGTGAAAATAATATACCAATTGCTATACTAGCTTTAAGGGCGACTTTGGTTTATCTTTGTCAAGTGAAATGCATAAATGATTCTTAACCACCTATAAAATAGTAAAATATTTAGTCTCGTTTTTTTATTAGGTAATTGGTATAAATACTGTAAAAAAATCTCTCAAATCATTTTATAAACGGCAAAACAACGGCACTCAATGAAAATGAAAATAAAAACAAAAGCGTGTACAAATTCATCAAAATAGATAAAATCTCCGAGCAGCTGTTTTATGATTCTATGAACTAATTCTGGTTGTAAAGTATCAAACGTGGCAGATAACAATTTTAATTTCAATCCTTGTTTCGGTAGGCGAGAAATTTTTTTATAAAAATCATTATCCACATTCCATTTGCTTATTTTTTAATCATGTTTATTATTATTTTGTTGAGCACTTATTGCTCAAAATTTTAGAGAATAAAAAAAAAAACATAGTAAAAACAAGGGAAGAAACTCTCTAAAATGAATTGCTATATTGACTACAAGTAAACCTGAATCAATAATAATTCATTTTCATTTACTATGATAAAGTACAAACTGTAATTGACATACACGGAATATCTTTAAAATCTGTTAATTGATAAATTGTTCTCTTCTCAACGTTCAGTAGCATTTATTTAATGAAGTAACACCATACTATATTTAAATTTGAGACCAGTAAACATTTTTAAAACTCATAAAATGATATATCATGCTGATACTGAATACGGTGCTTTAAACAAAAATCTATGTTTTTCCTAGTATACTTCACGTGCTATATAAGTTGGGGGAAAGGGGTGGGGTGGAAAAGGGGGGGGGGGGGAATCGAAAGATGTAATCAAATATCTTTTCTAAATATGTGTTAATATTAGATTGAAGTACGAATATTAATTCGGAAGGGCCCTCTAATTATTTATCCTATAAATCTATACACATTGATGTTTACAAATAGTATAAATATACCATTGAACAATAGTAATCAAAGAAATTAAGCAGTTGTTAACGAAAATATTAGAACCGAACCTAAAAAATAAGAAACAGGTATGCAAGCAGCAATGATATTAGTTAAGAAGGGACTTTATGGTGGTAATTAGTAAGCATGCAGGTAAAAATGTGTTCTTAATTTGGATTTGTCAATCTTCAAGCATCAATATGATATGATAATGAATATGAAAAATGAAATATGATATAAAAAATATAAGAAGATGTGGTATGAGTGCCAATGAGACAACTCTCCATCCGAGTCGCAATTTATATAAAAGTAAACCATGATAGGTCAAAGTACATGCTTCAACACGGAGCCTTGGCTGACACCGAACAGCAAGCTATAAAGGACCTCAAACAATTCTAGTGTAAAACAAAACATACGGAAACACCAACGGTCCAATCTATATAAAAAACGAGAAACGAGAAGCACTTATGAACCACACCAACAAACGACAACTACTGAACATCAGTATAACTTAGAAAAGAATAACAGTAGTAAACACAAGAAATATTTCAAGTGATGACACTATAGAGTCGGTGCAACCATCATCTACACAGAAAAGGGAACAAGACAATAACAGTGTAACACTCACTGATAGAGAATATTTACGGAAACAGATCCATTTTACAGTATACATAGCAAAACATTTCACAGCATTGACATATTTTTTCTATTAAAAAAAGATATAAAGTGTGCATGTGTAAACACCATTAATCTTTAATGTGTCTTTCTTCAGAAATTAAGGCTGAAAATTAATTGCGTCATAGTTTAGCCAATAACATGGTTTTGTTTTTAGTTGTGACGATATTCATGTTGGGGCACTTACATCCTTTATAACATTATATCAACTTGAGCATAGTTAACCTAATAACATAGCACTATTCAACTCAAATTGGTTTGTATAACTTGCTAATCGTTCGACTAAAAAGCTTACCTTTGCTTTGTTATACCAAAATATGACAGCTTACTTCTTACGAATAAAAAATAAGTGCACAATCACTTGCTATTGAAACGGGGTGATAGACAGTTTACATAAAGGAGGGGGAAGGACCTGTTTCAGGACTCAGGGATCGGGATTTCGGGACTTCAGGTTTGTAAGCCCGGGATTTCGGGATCAGGACCCCTCCTAGCCTCCCTCATAGAGCCTTAGCAACTGAAAGTTTCTGTAAATTTTGCGGAGATAACGCAGAATATTGTGCGCATTTCCTTTTTATAATGTCCCCAATATAAAAACCTTCGGGAGAATTTATTTTTGAGTTTTCAAAAATTGGTTAAATTTAATGTTGTCAAATCAGTATCATATTTAACTACTCAAAATAAAATGGCTGATGCCAACCAAATTTGTAAATGTATGAGACAAGCATTTGAATATAAAAAAGGAGATATGTCAGATGTGGTATGATTGGCAATAAGACAACTATCCACCAAAGTTCAAATGAAGTGGATATAAGTACATTGTAATTACAGGCAAACCGTACGGTCATTAAATTAACAATGAGAAAACCACAATTTAAAGTTCAAAACAATGCTTAGTGTCAGTTAGTCTACCATATGATAAATGAAGAACTATACACAAAATAGACTTGTAGTTATAGATACAGCATATGATAAATTTTCTCTTATTTTGCATTATGTTTTATTTACATTATTAGTCATGTTGTATATGTCATGTTTGTTGAAGTACACTTGGAATACGCAATGCCATCTTTTTTTTAATATGTGCTTTATCCAAGAAATATTTTATTTGATCTAAGATGACCAACCGAAAATAAGTTAATCTGACTTGAAATTTTGTAAAGTATGGTGCTGTTTTGCAAAAACTGACAGTTTTCTTTAAAACACTGCAAAGTGCTTGACTAATTGAATAGCGCAAAACTTCCTTAGGACGTGACGTTACGTCATTATGACGTTACGTCATGTCATATAAGGCAGCAACCATTTGATTTTCTGGGGGGGGCTATGGTTTTTTTTTTTCTGTACAAACTTTTTTTTTCGCCTGCGGCGAAAAACAATCTATTTTTTTCGCGACAAGTCGAAAACAATTTTTTTCTTTCAATTTTAGCATTACATATAGTGGCAGCTGAGGGTGAAACAAACAAATTTTTTTTCTCAGAATCAAAAACAAATTATTTTTTTCTCCAAAAACTGGAAACAAACTTTTTTTTCCAAAAAAAACCATAGCCCCCCCCCCCCCCCCCCCCCCCCCCAGAAAATCAAATGGTTGCTGCCTAAATAACGTTATTTTTTGAAAAAAAAATAAACATCTTTACTTTATGTTTCGTAATTCTTCAATTGTTTGAGTTAACATGCTGTTATACAAGACTGAATAACAATTTTCTGTTTTTGGTATTTTTTACTGAAATTGACCCGTTTCTGGACAATGTTTTGAAATTTAGCTACGCACTAAGAGGGATATAGTTATATTACGAATTACAAATGTGTCGAGGTTTGTGATTGGATAACAACACGGAGATGTCAGTATATATTCAGGAAACTGCCGGGGTATATACGACGTTTTTATCCCCAATTGGAACCTCAAAAACGTCATCATAACACCGGTTACTATGTGACGTAGTCATAAGCTATCAGACTGTCCGAGGCTCACAGAGGGGAAATAATGACGTGCTTGAGTCAATAATACATTTTTGATACAAAATCACGCAATTTACACTTTTAATACTTTTATTTAATTTTAAAAATGTTAGTATAAATTATTACATACACGATAAAATTATGTTCACAGCAAATTAGAAAATCCTTCACGTATGCCGAACGTATCAGGTTGGGTCGCCTTCGGCTCAGGGGATATTATATGTTATTTAGGTCCCAGACAGGGTATATACTGTGACATTCCCGGCTTAGAGTTTATATCCCCTGAGCCGAAGGCGAAGGGGATATAAGCCTAAGCCGGGAATGTCACAGTATATACCCTTTCTGAGACCTGAATTACACATATATTACGGATTACCTCTGACTTAATGTTATTTTCCAGTGCAGGTATTTGTTGACAACACATATATATTGAAAAACCCAACCTGATATGTTCGGCATACGTGAAGGATTTTCTAATTTGCTGTGAACATAATTTTATCGTGTATGTAATAATTTATAATAACACTTTTAACATCAAATTAAAGTATTAAAAGTGTTAATTGCGTGATTTTGTATCAAAAATGTATTATTGACTGAAGCACGTCATTATTTTCCCTCTGTGAACCTCTGACAGTCTGATAGCTTATGACTTCGTCACATAGTAACCGGTGTTATGATGACGTTTTTGAGGTTCCAATTGGGGATAAAAACGTCGTATATACCCCGGCAGTTTCCTGAATATATACTGACATCTCTGTGTTGTTATCCAATCAGAAACCTCGACACATTTGTAATCCGTAATATAAACTCTAAGCCGGGAATGTCACAATACCCTGTCTGAGACCCGAATAACATATAATATTCAGCCATGTTATAAGAATTTAACAATAATGTTAGCCATGTTTAAGTCTAAATTAACTGGGAAGTTCAAATTATAGAAAAAAATTGTGAAACTGGTATTCCGAACGGAGAATAGACAAATGAACATCCGAATAGACTGATTCTTCCGTCAATGCTGAATGAATGCGTTAAAATAAATCTTTTTTTCAGCGAAATAAAAAAGGTTGAATGTTTATTTGTACACCAGGAAATTAAAACACAAAACAAGTGCATCCTTGATAAAAAAAAAAGTAGCTGTTGTCAATAAGATTTACATCTACGGATGCATCTGTTGATGGGCTGAGGGTTTCCGTCCTTAAAGGTCAACAAAAACAATGAGTCTTTGTTACAGATATATCTTTAATATTATATTTAGTATTGGTATCATGTTCTGCATCCTGTGGTAAACGTGACTTTATCTTTCGGATGTAATACTACGCTTGTTTCCAGAAACCCTTAGCAATATTTATCAATATTCACATATTAAGGTTATCTAACAAGTCGTCAATCGAAGCTAGTCGGCCATTCTAGCTACGCCAAGCTACAATAACGGAAAGTCAGGATGTGGTTCACATAACAGAGAATGATGACTTTGTATGCCAAAACTAGAAGAGAAGAATAAGACTCAAAATGATGAATAAAGAGTAAAAGGGTACTAATATAAAGAATAAGGATTGATTGGTAACAAATATAAAAAAAAAAATCTTACAAAGAATAGACTTAATCCATTTTTACAGCGGATGACCTGAGGGCTTTCCGGGGTATTGTTATCGCCTAGATTTCCATTACGTAATATTCGTTTTGGGTTTTAACCGATCTATAAACATGACGAATACGTAGACATCATCAAGTGCAAACTAACATTCCTTATCGCTTGTTATAAATTCATTTCTTCAACGAATACTCATATAATACTTTTTATAGAAGATAAATTAATAATATTAAAATGTTTTGTTATATGTATATACATCTAAGTAAAAAATCATGTTTGTCTCTTTATTTTTAGTCATAGCTTTGTCAGTTTATTTTCAATCTATGAGTTTGACTGTCCCTCTGTTATCTTTCGTCCCTCTTTTACTTGATAACATATTTTGAAGTAAATTCCAGGAACAATCGACATGTTTTCTGTTAAGATCTGGAGATCCCCATAATTATTTGGTTGGGGTAGTCATGGTAGTGGTCAGGAGTGGAGCCCCGGCTGAACAACAAATTTATGTTTTTTGAAGGGCATTTGATATCATTTTGACCCAGTTGATAGGTTTAAATACTGGAGGCTGTAATGCGCTGTCATTTTTTTTTTAATTTATAAGTTGTTGAATATTTTGATTTCTGCAAACAAAAACAACAAAATAAGACAAATATCGTACAACAATAAAATACAATCTTGTTTTTAATTTTGTCTACCAATTGCAAATAGATATGAATAATTGTCATGTGTATTAGTTAATATGCATATACGGGGGTTCTGTTTTTTGGTTAGGTAATTTTTCTCTGGTTTTTTTTTAATATGTCCCAATTATTCCCTATTCTCTATATTTTAGCACTCCACAATTTCTAATCTTAAAATGTTTGGAAAGCTTTCTCTTTAACTTCTTTATTTTTTTAACTAATCATTCGGTTTGGTTTTTTCATTTTTCTCGATATGTGAATCCCATCGGGACCCTAATAAATGACATTAACAGGAAATTGCAGAAGCCATATAAAAACCCGATACCTACTAAAAAGCCACTTGAAGCGCACATTTGTAAAAATAGTACAGGAAAAATGAAGGTTCAATTTTTAATAGTATTTTTTCTTGCAGCTGTTAGATGTCAGGCGACAGAATCTGTCCTCGATTTGTTTCCAGAATTCAAACAAGCAATTGGTGGCCTTCAAACGAGAATTGATGGTCTTGTTAGGGAGAACAAAGTATTGAAAGCAGAGGTTGATAGACTTGGTAAGACATGTATTGCTCTTAAAGTTAAACATCTAAAATATTTAAGATGAAAATAAACAAATAAAACGATTATTAATTTATGAATATGTGTTACAAATATTAATCCAAAACGATCTATCATTCAATTCCTTTTTGCGTTTACAATTCAAATTTCTAGTGTTGTTTAGTTTAGATTAATGGACGTTGACATTTCAAGAGACCAGTAAATGTGTAAATATACCAATATAAGAGTTTGATATTACATATTAAGGGCATACTATACAGTTTTGATACCGTGTTTACAGTTTGATGAAAATTTCGATATAGGCTATTTTTTGTCTGATTAAATCAAATATGTAATAAAAAAATATACCTCCATGTGCTACTTTTTGAGTTAAATGAGGTCGAAATTTTACATATATTTGCTCAAAATTCGGATTTGCGACCGTATTTTCCATTTCGAAAGAAAGCCTTAACTTTTTTGTTTTTAAAGATAAACATAAATTAATTGTTTTTTGTTAAATAATTTGTAATTTCTGTATTTTATAAGTATCCTAAAAAAAATGTGCATTTTTCATTCAGAAATTACTCGCATTTGTCAAATGGTCATGAATTAAGAAAAAAACGTATTTTTTTGCTGTATATTTATCAAAATAAAAAAAAGCACTATTTACAGTTTTATAAAATTTGGTCCACATAATATCTCTGCAAAATGAAACAAAATGTCGTTTGAATGATAAAAATTAGTCGAAAAATGCATCTTTTCCCGATATGTCATAGTTTGACGTCGCGAAAATAACATTTTACGTTAGCAACGCCATTACCTCCCCTGTAACTGTATCGTATGCCTACCCAGCTAACAATGTTACGTCATAATTACGTCGTGACAATGTCATGTTTTCGTCGCATTGACGTCAGGTTATTACGTTGTATTTACGTAAAAGTGTATGGTTTTCTTGACGTTGTCACAACGTCGTACATTAACGTTGTGGTGACGTAAAATTACGTTTCTACAACGTTATTCCTGACATTACAACAACGTTTATATCACGTTATGTCGATGTTGTCACAACGTCATACATCAACGTTGTGGTGACGTAAAATTACGTTTCTACAACGTTATTCCTGACATTACAACAACGTTTATATCACGTTATCAAAACATCATACATTAACGTTGTGGTGACGTAAAATTACGTTTCTACAACGTTAATATCCCATTATGTCGACGTAATATACTTGCACTTTTATATTATGCTATATAATTGGCCAAAAAATGATCGTATATACACACACATAGTATCAACTGTGTTTGGGACCATTAGGTGACCTCTAGATGATATATGTTGGTGTTATTCTCTGAAGGAATTCGTATATTCTGCATCATCATCTTTTTTTTGTAGCTTCAATCGAATTACTGTTTGAACTTTCAGTAATTGTGATATAACAGAAATGAATCCTAGGGCCATCTATAGCTGAGTGGCTGCCTATTCGTATGCAGTTCTTGATAGTGCTTGTAAAAATAATATGCATTTATCATATATGTTACTCTATAAGAGGGATGTTGCCCCGGTCTCTTTAACCCGTCTTTAATTGCTGCCTTTACGATATGGGATTTGCCCATTGTTGAAGGCAGTACATTGACCTCTATAGTTATTTTCTGTTTCGTTTGGTCTCTTGTGCCATGGAGAGTCTCGTTGTCAATCATAGTACCACATCTTCTTTTTTTATATTTAATTTATTTCATCGTAGTATACATTTCTCATTAAGCATGTTCACGTTCTGAATATAATATATGGCTAGCTAAATACCCACCCATGAAAGTTATAAGTTTATGAAAAGTAAATAATGCCTGCAAATGTTTGCAACTGTCCCAAGTCAGGAATCTGATGTACAGTAGTTGTCGTTTGTTTATGTAATTTATACGCGTTTCTCGTTTCTCGTTTTTTTTATTTTATATAGATTAGACCGTTAGTTTTCCCGTTTGAATGGTTTTACACTAGTAATTTTGGGGCCCATTTATAGCTTGTTGTTCTGTGTGAGCCAAGGCTCTGTGTTGAAGGCCGTACATTGACCTATAATGGTTTACTTTTTTTAAATTGTTATTTGGATGGAGAGTTGTCTCATTGGCACTCACACCACATCTTCCTATATCTGCATATCAAAAAGTGAAGAATTTATCGTTAACTTTGTTTATTTTAAAAGTTCTCCTGGGTCCCTGGTGGTGGTATTTCCGGAGCTGCTGCAATTACCCTCTTACAGTTGGTTCCTGCAATGACAATACAAACACTTATTTGTACAAAAAGTTAAATTGTAATTATTCTAGGTCAAACATTATTGCAAATAAATACTAGATCTATGTAGCTGTGTGTAAGACGTGGCTTTCCAAATCTCCTTGAAAAATACATAAACCACATAATTATGTATTCAGTTAAATTTAATGTTACCCTTTATTGTCCCAAAAGAGTATCTTGATCTTCACAATGCTAGTTACAAATGCATATCTATAATAACAATTTCGTACTGAATTAAAAAAAAAAAACATAGAATACAAACAATAATAATTTTGGGAAATATTCCAATATAGGTTGCACTATACGGGGGAAATAAGGGTATTCTTACCTTATAGCGTGTTCCGCCTGGTTTTGGGGGTGTATGTTTTAGGGTTTCCCCAATCAATTCTTCAATATCTGATGTCCTTGCTGAGGGGTACATGTAGTTCTTCATGTAAGACTCTACAAAAATTGACATTAATAAAATTTGCATAGTGATATTAAATATAATTTAAAAATAAACTGTAGACTGTCAGGGAGAAACAATTTAACTTCAAGGAGGGTCATGGTTTTTGCTTGAGTCAGTGAAGTGCAAACAATTTTATTTAATTTTTCAACGATATCAATCATTTTTTTTTTAAATCTAACACTATAAGGTGTGGGTGGAATCTGGATTCAGAATATTTTTTGTGCTGTACTCGAACAGAATATTTTGTTTCATCAATTTGGAAATCTTAATAAGAAAAAATTCCATGAATTATGGTACAGCTATTAATCGAGATATTATAATCAGATCATAATTACTGTTTCACCGGCAAATAAGCCACTGCCAAAATATAAAAAAATATATAATTGAAAATTATGATCAATAAATGTATGTTTTACATTTACAAATTTGCAATATATATGTTCCAGACCATTGAGTATTTGGACCGTACGCCGGAGTACGGTCCGGACCGTATATACGTATACTCGTACGGTCCGACCATACGCGTGCGATCGGACCGTATGAGTATACGCGTATTGTCCAGTACGAGCTGACCATACATGTTATTGGATTATATGGTTTACATTTAGACAACCATTATAACAATCTTTATTTTTAATATTACAAATTGTTATTATTTCAATTATGATGGACGTATTTTTTTTTGCGTTAAAATGTTTGCTGTTCATGCATGTTCCCTTGCATTTACATTTTTATGCCCCACCTACGATAGTAGAGGGGCATTATGTTTTCTGGTCTGTGCGTCCGTCCGTCCGTCTGTCCGTTCGTTCGTCCGTCCGTCTGTCCGTTCGTCCGTCCGTCTGTCCCGCTTCAGGTTAAAGTTTTTGGTCAAGGTAGTTTTTGATGAAGTTTAAGTCCAATCGACTTCAAACTTAGTACACATGTCCCCTATGATATGATCTTTCTAATTTTAATGCCAAATTAGAGTTTTTACCCCAATTTCACGGTCCACTGAACATGGAAAATGATAGTGCGAGTGGGGCATTCGTGTACTGAGGACACATTCTTGTTTTGTTTCTAAAATTGCTATATAGTGTCCTCCCACATTATGTTTTCTTCCGATATCTTCAATTTCAGTGATCATATAATTCAATTAATGTATTACTGGTCGACATGTTTTAAAAGTAAGACATACAAGAAATTAACAGATTTAATTAGCGCGATTTTTTTAAATAGTTAAAATATAAAGTTTTTATTTCAATTACATTTGAGCTTTTTTATATAAATTTTGAGAGTTAAGTTATCTTGATCTGTTTGTATATGCATTTGCATTCAACTTGAGCAACTTCTTTATATTAGTTCGACCGTATGAGTATTTTGAAAAAGTAAGCATAAGGTCCAAAAACTCATAGATACGGTCTGGAACCAGGGGCGGTTTTAGGGGGGGCAGGGGGCCCGGCCCCCCCTTTTTGGGAAAAAATTTGGTTGCTTATATAGGGAATCATTGAAGCGTGACTGGAGCGGGCCCCCTCTTAGGTCAGTTAGTGGGCCCACACTTATGTAAATTTCTGGATCCGCAACTGGGAACATATTATATTTAATACAGATTAAATGTTGACTATTTATTCAGTCATTATATACATATAATAATAATAATTAAAGGAGTAGTGGTATGATTTTTTGGTAAATTATATTGTCCCTCGCAAAAATAAATAAATATAAATAATAATTTATTTTATTAAAGTGTCACATACTCGTCTACTGGTGTTTATACATACAGATAATATATAATATACATTGCACAATAGTAAGATAAGACAAATACCCAGCCTACATAGGCTTATGAGACACTATATACAAATATATACCTATCCAAATACAAATTGTAAAAATAGCATAATGTCAAAAATGTTTAAAATTATCCGGATTTTTCAAATAATAATAAAAATTAAAATATGTAATTAAAAAAAACATAACCTTAATTTAAAAACAGAAATATAAATATAAAAAAGAAGATGTTGTATGAATGCCAATGAGACAACTCTCCACAAGAGACCAAAATGACACAGAACTTAAAAACTACAAAGTTGATTTTTGTAAAAAAATCTTTTGTATTTATTCATACTAAATTTTTATCAGTTCTTTAGTTTATGAGTTCAATGCACAAGACTTTATATTGTAAATACACTTGAGTTATTTTCAAGGTATGCCATCACTGTGTCTGTGTATAAAGTTAACATGACATGGCAAATACATACCACTGATAGCTTGCTATCCTGACCTCAATAAGAATCAAATTAGCTACGCGTGTTTAAGGTTTCTGCAGACGAAATTAGCAAAAGATTTTTGTAAAAATAATTTATAAAGCAAGAGTACAACAAAATCTAATTTCTTATCTATCATGTCTCTCTTCTAAAATGGTTTTATATATTACATCATGCACGTGTTGTAAAACCAGAAAAGTGGTGCGATATGTATAAATTATCGGGTTTTCTACATGCTGACATCGTAAAATATCAGCCCCGAGGCACAATGTGAACCTTTTTGACGAGCGGTTGATCGACATTTAGGCAGCAACCATTTGATTTTCTGGGGGGCTATGGTTTTTTTTTTCTGTGCAAACTTTTTTTTTCGCCTGCGGCGAAAAACAATCTATTTTTTTCGCGACAAGTCGAAAACAATTTTTTCTTTCAATTTTAGCATTACATATAGTGGCAGCTGAGGGTGAAACAAACCCCCCCCCCCCCCCCCCCCAGAAAATCAAATGGTTGCTGCCTTATACGAAGAAAACCCGCATTGTCACGATTGTGACGTTGCTGTCAGATAAATTCACCTCTCACATCATTTTGCACATTATGACGTCGCTGGTAGTGATAATGCTTGGAGCACAAAAATCATGCTTGAAACTTTGACATATATACCGGCCTCTCTAACTTTTGACAATCACTTTTCCATTGTGGCGTCAGATGTTTTGTTTTATGACGTCAAAACTTTACGGGAACATCATTCTGTTCCTTTATAATAGAAACTTTATAAAAAGTAAGAAGAAAAAAACAACAGTTAAAGAATACAGATAAATGTACTTACGTTGGATCTTAGTGCAGTGGCTTGGTGAATGGCGTTTACTTTGAATATGACGTCATCACTTAAATAGCGTCACAACTAAAAGCCCTAACAACGGAACCAAAATCGGAAACGTACGTTACGGTATTTCCGTATCTTTTTTTAACATGAATAAATTCGTACAGACTTCGTCCCCTTTCACAGGTAATGCCTGCCTCATATCAAATATTGTTCAATAGTTCTACCAATACAAACAAGACAAATTAAATCTAGTACATATTAAAAGAAGAAATTTTGCTATTGTAAATTTTAGGGATGTCGACAATTACGTTGCTACAACGTTTTAATTACGTGATATATTTGATCGATGTACAGTACATATTGCAATTATTTTTTTATTATTTTTTTTTATTATTACGATGTATTATTGATGACAAAAACATGGTTCCTCTTTTATAATAGCGTAAAAATCAACTTAATATTTTATCGACCAAAAATATGACGACGTTGCTATAACGTCACAGATACGTGACAGATGCGTCGCAATATGACATTGCAACAACGTAATATAAACGTTATTAAAAACAATAATAACGTTGTCCTGACGTCGGTTCTACGTCGTATCTGACGTGACGTAAAATTACATTCTCACAACGTTGCAACAACGTCGTACTAACGTAACGTCAGTCATGACCTTCCAGCGACCAATACATAACGTCGCAAGGACGTCATGTGTTTCCTGGGTAGTCTATTGTCTGCTCCGCGTATCGTCCATCTGATATACGACCAGGTAAACACATATTTTGAAAATAAACTCACGTACGTTAATCGTAGGCCAAGTTTCGAAAAAAAACCGGTTTTTTTTTTGTATGCAATACAAACAAATCGGCCCAATTCAGTTTTTTAAATATTTTCAATGTAAAACGTCATAAAACGAAAATTCCGCAAAATGTTGTTATCGTCTTTGGCATTAAAAAGTGACGTCATATGTATGCTCCCAGCGTCAAATGTAATCACCGGGCGTTTTATATGCTCTTTTTTACGCCTCATAATGTAACACAATAAAAGTATTACTAAGTTTTGTCTTTATTATTGAACATTATGATATCATTAATATTATTATATGTGGTGCAAATCGAAGCCGCCAAAATAGATCGTGTAAATAGGGATTTCACGGTTGAAATTTACAGAATCTGTCCTCTTAGAAGCAAAACAAGAAGATTTGTTTTTATTTAACCATTAGTTGGGCATTTGTATTCATATTCAACCCAACCCATGGTAAGTTTAAAAGCAATCTACGGTGCGATGATTAATAAATCTAAAAATCCGCGTGCTTTTGGGAAGTTTTACCTGCATGGTTTCCAACGATTTTGTCTTGTATAAAAATATAAAAATTGTTTACGAAGTTTGGACTGGCTGCACGAATAAAACCACCTCAAACATCACGTTTACCACGTCGCCCGGTTTAACCCTCTTGATGTGCCTGAGGACACATGAAGTTATTAGGAGGCATAGGTCTGACCAAAAATCAAAAAGTTCGTGATATGACAATAGACTATTAAGCATGGTATAACATTAATGAATTGATCTGGGGTTCGTTTTGCTTGTTCTTTGGTTTTCTATGTTGTGTCATGTGTACTGTTGTTTGTCTGTTTGCCTTTTTCTTTTTTAGCCATGGCGTTGTCAGTTTATTTTCGATTTATGAGTGTAATGTCCCTTTGGTATCTTTCGTCCCTCTTTGATTATAAAATAATTCTCTGTAAAAAAATTAGTTCTGCATCTATAGTGGATCGATTTGTATGAAGAATGTGATACTTTGAAGAACGACTGGAAAATACGAAATGGACAGAATTTGAACGATATAAAAATCTCAATCACTTTCCCGACCCGTTTATGTTCAATTGATATATATAGTTTTATTGTGTAGAAATCTGGCTTAAACTTTTGTACAATTAAAAACTAAACTTAAATTATACTCTTTACATTATTAAAACACTACTACAGAAACCTTCAAGAGTGCACTCACTCACGAATGCTCCTTTAAACTTATCCACACCTGAAATAAACAGGCAATCATCTACTAGAAAATGGGAAAATAATGTAATATCAAAATTTAAAAAATGAAATAAAAAAAATACAAACATCAAACTAAAATTTCATTAATCTGCGTACTGATCAAATTTAATAAATTATAAATTTGGAAACATTACCAGGCATGATGCGGAAGTATTGCTATGAGATAGATAGCACACAATATGGATATCGATCAACAGATTATTCGGATGCTTAAAGATCATCCTTTTTTTATATTTCAGGGGGTGGCAACGTTGCATTTTCATCTTACATGACCGAAGCCAGTGCAAATGCTCAAAGTGCATCTGTGACAACCGGATCCACCATTAAATTTGACAGAACAGAGGCAAACTACGGTAACGGATATAGTACAAGTACTGGAAAGTTTAGAGCCCCTTCAACAGGTGTATACGGGTTCTCATGGACTCTTTGCGTTGATTCGCGTACTTCTGACGGAAGTGATTGGAAATACGGAGAATACGGAACACAACTGATGAGCGGTAGTTCTGTCATTGGCTTATTACATGCTGATACGGAAACAAAAGGCGATGACGCATGCTCAACAGGTTTTGTCATCAAATACGTATCTAAAGACACCGAAGTTTACCTCAGGAATATTTATGACCACACAGGTAAAATCTTAAGCAAGATGGATCAGACCAGAACAACATTCTCCGGATGGAAATTGTATCAATAATGAAGGAGGAAGAAGTCTTTGAATTTGATGTTCTGATTCACATCACTGATATTGCTGAAAAAAAATCAACTGATTTTAGTCAGAATTGTACATGTCTTGCATTTTAATGCATTTAAATTTAATGTCTTATTATTTGCTATATATATGCTACAGTTCGGATTACACTCAGTTGCATTAATAAAGTTCTATACTTCTAGATTTGTTGCATTAAAATTTGTAAGGGTTCCGCGGAACCCAGTGTCTCGCCAACGTTTGCTGTTAATCACACACTCAACAAAAATGATGAAAAAAATCAATAAAATATTCCTCTTGATATTATCTTTTGATTGTCAGAAGCTTCTGTCCAAGTTTGTTAAAAATCCAGGCTAGTTTAAGAATCTTAAAAATGTTTTAGAAACTGCAGACTGTGTGTAATGTTAGAGCTATTTTCATAAAGCATGTAGTTTTAATGTTTAAATATTTTATGAACTTGCTTGATTTGTTTGTATAATTGTTTGCTCAAGCATTATAATTACGTTTTACATTGCACTCAATATATAGGTGGGGCTACAGCTTGTTTCATGTTATTTGATGCGTGAGAAAACATTTATTCAAACAAAGCAAATAATTAATCAAACCGTTAAATTACATGCTTTAGGAAAATAGCTCTAACTGGAAGAAAAACTAAGTCCATTTATAAGAAAATACGGGAAAAATGTAATTTTATTTTTACAAAATTTACTTCTGGATACTATCTTCTGATCATAAACAAGCTTCTGGCCAAGTTTCGTACAATTCCAGGATAGCTTAAGAAAGTTATTAAAATTTTAAAAACTTTAACCACAGAGTGAATGTTATGGTTCCTGGCAGAAAACTAAGTCCATTTATAAGTAAAATACAAAAAAATGGAATTTTTTTTACAAATTTTACTCCTTGATACTATGTTATGAACATAAACAAGCTTCTGTCCAAGTTTGGTAGAAATCCAGGATATTTCAAGAAAGTTATTAACATTTCAAAAACTTTAACCACAGAGTGAATATTTGTGGACGCCGCCGACGACACCGACGCCGACGGAATGTAGGATCGCTTTGTCTCGCTTTTTCGACTAAAGTCGAAGGCTCGACAAAAATCCAAAACTAAAACGCCAATAGTCCAAAGTCATTTGCAAAGCAATGACTTCTGGGGTTTTGTTTGACGCTTTTTTTTCTTTGAGTCGATCTAATCAGGTAAGCCTTTGTCAACTGATTTTTATAGTTTGTTCTTATGTTGTGCTGTCACACTACTGTCCCAGGTAAATGGGATGGTTGAGTGCTCACAATCATGTTTAACCCCGCCACATTCTTCTTGTGTCTGACCTAAGTCAGGTGCCTGTAGGCCAGTGGATATATCTTTAATTTTCGTAAATTGTTTTGTTATAAATTAGGCCGTTGCAATTGTTTTCTCAATTGAATTGTTTCATACTTTTCATGTTTTTGTAAGCAGTAATCCCTCTATCACTGATATCATAATAGTAAATGCAAGCTCTGGAAAATCACATCAACTGGGAGATTTGTACCCAATATGCTGTTGGCATTTTGCTACATAAAAGTCGAAAGTTCGCAAATATGAAACTGAAATAATCTCTATTGTCGTATAGTTTTGTTTTGATCCGACCTTTTTTGTCAATTTATGTATGTAAGTCTAAATATGATGCAGATTTAACTGTACCTGTTGTATAATAAAGGCAACAGTAGTATACCGCTGTTCAAAACTCATAAATCCATGGCAAAAAACAAAATCGGGGTAACAAACTAAAACCGAGGGAAACGCATTAAATATAAGAGGAGAACAACGACACAACACTAAAATGTAACACACACAGAAACGGACCTAGCATCAGACAAAATCCCACGAGAATAACAAATTCAAATTCGCTAAACATAGTCACCAAACGATCAATTATTTACAAGTAAGAGGACACTGTCATATTCTATTTCATGTATATATAGCGAAACGTGAAGATAATGGATATTGCTGTCTCTTTTTCAATCTTCCACCAGAAGTCACTGTGCTTAAACGGCTGTGGGTAACTTAAGTTACCCACAGCCCAAGATGGAGCCGCCTTGCTTCGGTTAGGAACTTCTCTTAAGAAGTACTTGAATGCAGTTTGTCTCATATGAATAAAGTAACAAGTCTGCAATTTACCTTTGTTGTGTAGATATTGTCTGATTCTTGATGTGAAAATGGTGAAGTAGGTCAATATTAGCCTTACTATAACATAATATGTTCAGTAATGTTAAAAAAAAAATAATGGACGGACAACTTTGTAAAAATATCCGACATGCACACGATAATATAGCTCAGACGCTTAGCATCAGTAATGATGTCATCATGACAATATAAATGTGCACACAGTCCATTTTTATTAATAAAAAAAGTGTACCCAATTAATTTCAGAACGAAATAGATATTAATAGTTATCAAAGGTACCAGGATTATAATTTAGTACGCCAGACGCGCGTTTCGTCTACATAAGACTCATCAGTGACGCACATATCAAAATAGTTATAAAGCCAAACAAGCACAAAGTTGAAGAGCAGATTATACAGTGGTACAATGTCATACTTTTGATGCTATCATCTTATCTAAAACTTGCAGTAAACAGAAAGAGTATGTTTCCCGAGAAGATAAATATATTGTTTTATCCTGCAATTGATCATGATATTAAAACGTGTAGCTTTTAATATCCAATCGTTTTCTCTTTTTCAAACAATATGACATTACTTAAACGCTCACCAAAATGAGGACATAAAATGAACTGTGCTTTAATTTAACTGTTTACTCAAAAGTAAATCAGGTTACCCAGTGGGGTTAGGGTTGGGGAAAAAGGGGTCCGCTGAGTCTTTTCTTTGTTACTTTGCATAGTTACATTCCAACGACATGTCAGACACTCTAGCTTGACACATGATTCTTTATACAATCCGACCAATCTTTGTTCTTTCTATGAATTAAAAAAAAATCCCAAGTCTCTGATTTGACCCGGTTGGGGATGTAACCAAGGACTTCCCGCATTGTAATGATTAGACACAATATTATTTAACAAGTTATAGCTTGCACTCCAATGAATGATCCCCGCACTGCACATTTATTGAGAGATTTATTTTTATCTCAAGGGTAAAAATACTAGTACAAATGTATGATATTTTTGGGGATAAATATGTTGTTTCATTGGTTATTTTTCAACTGTAAAAAAATGTTAAATTGATAGTGGGATCACATTCGTAAGCCTACTCTTAAACAATCTATTTAAAGTAACAGTAACCTTGACATTTGACCTGTTTACCCCAACGCTATAAACTTCCTCCCCTTCGTATATTTCTAATCTGTATAAGTTTCATGTCAATCTAGCAAGGAAAACTCTAACTACCATCAGGCCATCTTTTTTCAACTTTTTTTCTAAATAAAAGCACAATGACACAAGTAGTATACCGCTGTTCAAAAGTCATAAATCTGGGTTACAAACTAAAACAGCGAACTTTTTCTTCACCTATTAACCATCCCCACCCCTCTTCCCCCTTTTTAACAGGTATGTACTTTTTCCTGTATATTCCATCATAATGAGTTCCGATCAATCCCCTTTTCCATTTATATTATTTTGAAAGCATTTATGTTTACTATTTTGGGGTAAACAAAAAAATCAATGTTGTTATATGTATTTTCCCATTTCTTGTACCGGTAATTATAAACGGATGACTCTACATGGGTGTGACCTTTAAAAGGGAAATAAAGGATGAATATGGAAACAAGCCTCGTTATCACATCCGAGAGTTACAGTCACGTTTACCGGAGAACGTTGAACATGAAACACAATACTGAATATATTAAAAATATATATTTTACAAGGACTAAATGTTGTCGTTTGGATTTTCAAAGAAAACTATCATCTAACAAACAGCTACAGACTAACAGTTTCAGTGATTTTGTAAAATTTTACAATATATATACTAAAATATATACTAGAAAACACCCGCGGGTCCGTCACTGAATTAAAGTACCTACGCCTTATGTTTTGCCTGGTTTTTTTTATACTCGTATTGTTATCTGATAAAGTCATGCTGATT
Source organism: Mytilus edulis (assembly GCA_019925275.1). Lineage (NCBI taxonomy): Eukaryota > Metazoa > Mollusca > Bivalvia > Mytilida > Mytilidae > Mytilus > Mytilus edulis. The sequence continues at coordinate 14,531,727 of CM034359.1, forward strand.
ATAATGTGCACATTTTTCTCTGCCTTCATTATCTTTTTGTTTTCTTACCCAAACCGAAAAACATGTACGGGACAAATTTGCCATTCCATTTTCTTGTTTTTAAAATACAAGTGATGGATAATAAAAAAAACAATTCCAAGTTCCCATCGGCAAAAGTATTTTTCCCATTGAAATTTTAAAGTTACAAAGGCACAATCGGAAGCATACAAAATAGGCCAGCGTCGAGTTGACTAATAATCAAAGTATTGTCTATACATCCAATCATTCGGGTATTTCATTATCAGCATTCTATTAGATTACTTAAGTGGAAGACAATTTAATTTTCACTAGAGGGGGGGGGGGGGGTGGAGGTTTTTCAAATAAAAATCTTGGCCTGATTAGAGCTAAAAATTAATAAGTTTGTCCAAAACAGGATGCAAATGAATCTGCAACACTAAATATAAGTACAAGCATTAATTGTGTACAAACGTGCAACTAAATTTTCGTGTGGCATCGACGGAAAACAACGTAAGTAGCAAGATATGAACATATTAATAGTCAATCCGAAAAAACAGTCCTCCTAATAAAAGACGGTCTGGATGGGGTTTACAGAAGGAGAATAATGGCATAAAATATAAAAAAATAAATAGAGAGCAATGGGCAATACAGATAAAGAATAGAGAAATATGAGCCAAAAATAAAGAATGGAGAATAACAGGGTGTTAAAATATGAACAATAAAGAATAATGGACATACAAGATAAAGAAAAAAGAAAAATAACGGGCCCCCTTCTCCCCCTATTATACATAGTTTTATTTGTCAGATCAAATTGAAAGTAACTGACCGATTTAATTTTGATTTAGTTATAGTTGTGATCTTGCCAGCCTGCAGCATGCGAACTCTGTATAAGTACAGATGCTTTAAAGTAGTGACTTACTCAAACATGAAATTTGTATGGTTTAAAAAGCTTTAAGTGATGATGCTTTAAAATAATGACCTATACATTCATGACATTCATATGATTTAAACAGCTAGATAAGGATTTTACAAAATACTTACATGTAGTAATATTTTTAGGGATTTAAAAAAATTCTACCAATTTTAAGGACTTTACAAAAAAACATAAACTTTACATAGATAGACTTTACAGGATCTCTATTTATTTCAGGGATTTAACACACTCTTTGAATTTACAAATTCATTGTAACATAATTATGTTCATGTACACAGGGAAAAGTGCCACGCATGTTTTACACATGTTTTACATATGTAAAACATGTGTTTGGTAACGCACAGGAAACGTCTTTTTCCTACCACGCATGTAAAACGCATGTTTTAAACATGCGTTATTCATGTGTTTTACGCATGAAAAATACATGTTATGTTAAACGCATGTTTTAAACGTGCGTTATTCATGCGTTTTACGCATGAAAAGTACATGTTATGTAAAACGCATGTTTAAGACATGCGTTATTCATGCGTTTTACACATGAAAAATATATGTGATGTAAAACGCATGTTTCAAAACCATGTGTTAAACATGTGTTGTAAGAAACATGTGTATAATATGCGTTTTAAATGATGCGTATAGCATGTGTGTAACAAACATGCGAATAATGCATATTTCAAACAAATTATAAGATATTATTCCAAATCATCCATAAAACCTTTGTCAAGTTTACTAGTTCACATTCCATATGTTCCACACAACCAAGACGACTTATGTTTACTTTTGAAGGCTGTTCCCTGGATTGCTTTAATCAGTTTAATTTGGACTCTGTTGGATAGTTGTCCAATTGGCAATCATACAACATCTCTTCATGTTATTTTGACCACAAATCTTCTTTTGACATGTTTGACAAGCAACATCAGAATCATATAATGCAGACCAGACTTCACTTTTCATCAGTCTTTAAAATTTTCCTGTTTGAATACACCAATAAACAAAAGAAATATCTGTAACATAATTTTCATGTTTCTAAAACCTTGATCAGGTACATTTGACACTAAGATGATTGAAAAGACCATGATATGAAATATTTCATGGAATATAAACCGACAATCTTTTGTCTCTGTAGTTTCATTGGCAGTAATACCACAACTCTTTTAAAAAGAGGTCAAAATTGTCTTAAATGGATTTTGTGGAATGTTGTACATGTATTTGACAATTTTTGTTAAAATGTTCATTATGGTTAAACTTTGACAAACACATTTGTTGACTTATGCATGTAATATGAAAAGGAAAACCCCAAAAGTGTATAAGATGTTTCCTCTAGCATCAATTTAAATACAATTTTGAAGTTGTGTCCCTTGCCGGTTTGATAATAACCAATGTCTTGAGAAATCTGAGATTGTATTATTTTTTTAAACATGTTAAATGAAAAATTCAATAAATCCACTTTAAAGAATTTCATTCATATTTTTTTTCTCTGTTGTCTATTTGTTGCAGAATATAAATTTTTCAAAAAACTTCCAAAAATTTGATTTCACTCTACTTTTATTTTATACAGCAATCTCAAAACGTTACACAACTAAATGTTTTTTTGTTGTTGACATAATAACAATATCAATAGAATGTTCTATCTTCTAAATGTCACTCTTGAAGTTGTCTTCATCTGAAAAAAATAAAAATTACATTCATACTTTTAAAAACTTAATTTGATTTATTCCCATATACTGTAAGTTGTTAGTTTTAAACATAATGACATATCCTCAGTGACTTTTAAACATGCTTTTCTGTCTCATTTTAGTCTCTTATGGAGAGTTGTCTCATTGGCAATAATACCACATCTACTTTTTTATATTTGTCTCGTTTTGATATAACAACATATTTGAATAAAACTGGAAAGTATTTTATAAATATAAATATTGATTTTGCTATCAGTAAATTAAAACCAAACTAAACATTATTGTTATACACATATGTATGTTGACCAGTTTTACAAACTGTTGATACCTATATTTTGACATTGTACAAGATCATGTCCTTATCCTATGATTAATGGCAGTCTAAATCAATTAGATGTTTACTGATTGATATTTAAGTCTTAGACACATGATTTTTGGTTTTACATTTGGCATGAGTTTTGCTAATTTTTAAATTCTTCTTCAATGGTCTCTGGTGGAGAGTAATGACTCATTGGCAATCATACCACATCTTCTTATTTTTATTTTTTTTTTTTAATTTAATATATGTAGCTAAAAATTGGAAGCAATTAATATTTGTAATAAAAACAATCTTGAATACAAAATGTAACCACAACTGATCTTTTTACTTACAAAATCGAGCCGTTTTTAAAGTGTTATAACCATACGAATTAAGTTGAAACTTTTCATTCATTTATTTATATAATAGGTAACCCATGAAACTTTAACAACTGCAATGTGTTTGGAAGAGCAAGGATTAAAACATTTTTTTTTTTAAATCTCTCTCCAAATATTACATTAAGATAAATATATTTATACACATACCTACTTTTTTTGCCTACAGAAGTCCTTTCTATGAAAATATCCTTTGATTTTGCTTGGCTTTCCAGAAACTCCTGTAACATAAATGAAATAAATTAAGTTTTGAATAAATTCTTTATTAAATGTCATTTTGTACTAATTATGAACATGGTAAAGGTACAAATAGTTTCAATTCACTCTCAATGACAGTGTTTTTCCATACAGGGTTACAGCTAATTTCCTAATGCATGTAGAGCAAAACTTTGGTTAGCTTGCTTGCTTTGTTTGTATATTGTACAATCATATTAGGATAACACCCAATTGAATTCAAATATAATATAATATAACTAGGCGGAACATAGTTTTAGGCGTTATAAAGCATGTAAAAATTCAAATTATAGACTTTATCAGCAGTTTGAATCGTGTAATATTAGTGACTGGTATAATGACACGAACATTCACAAAACTATGGTGTTAGCGAAAATAGAAGATAAACTTTTAACCGATTTTAGAAATAAGTGGACGGAAGATCTACATAGAGTTTCTGCAAGACGTATGGATGGTGGTAGTAACAAATTAAGGACATATAGAACATTTAAAACCGAAATTAGTTGTGAACTTTATTTAAAAACACTATTATCTCCTGCTCAACGTAGAGCATATTCGCAATTCAGATGTGGGGTTGCACCCATACGAATCGAAACCAAGCACTTCGAACGTTTACCAATGCATGAACGGACTTGCTTTATGTGTGAAAATAAAACTGAAACTGAGGAACATGTACTAATTGAATGTCCACTTTATGACGATTTAAGGAACGAACTTTATGAATATATAAACAGTGTAGATGAGAACTTTAACATGTTGACGAACCGTGAGCAACTGTCTTTTGTGTTGGGATGCCAAAACGTTAATGTAATTTACAAATGTGCCAAAACCTGCAAATCTATTTTAGACAGAAGGAGACGTTTTTTATATCGATAAATTTTTTTAGACTTTTAAATTTTTGTAATTTGTTTTAGAAATTTTAATAAGTGCATGTACATAGTTTTATAAAGTCCTTTTATTGTTTGATGAAATTTTACTTTTTGTCTCTCATAATTCTTTTAAGAGTGGCATTAATATATATTTATGTTTTATGATATATATGTAAATATTGTATTGTGTATATTAATGGTGAGACGTTAATAAACTATCTATCTATCTATCTATCTATAATATATACAGGTTTAACTATGCCATATATATATTGATTAAAGATGTCAATCTTATTCACAAAGCTTGTATAAACAATTATACAAACAAAGCAAGCAAGCCAACCAAAGTTTTACTTTGCAAGCATAAGGAAATCAGCTGTAATACATGCCGGATCATCATGTTCCATCCTTTTAGACATCTCTAAATAAAACACTAGATTCACTATAAATATTTGGTTTATCAAAATGTCAGATTTGTCCATTTTCATAATTTAATTATTTATTTTTATCTCCATGGGACACAGATGATGCCCCCTCTTGCATAGGTATAATGTTATAATAAGGGAAATAACTCCAGAACAGTAAAAGTGACCTACCCAAATTTGTACTTGATCTGCATTTAGTGGATATTATCAGGGTGTGTAAGTTTCATAATATTTGGTTAAACAATTTTACCCCATGTCAGATTTGCTCTAAATGCTTTGTTTTCAGAGATATACATTTTTTGTAAGCCAAAATCTATATTTTACCTCAATGTTCAATTTTCCATACAAGGGGGTTAAATTGCCATAGCTGTATTTTGACCTGATGAGGTTCAAAAAACCATATAGGGGCCATCTTGCAATTGTATGTGTTTCTTTTTTTTCCGCTGTGTATTTACTAATGTTGATTCATTGATATATATCATGTATAGTATACCCCTTATAAGTTATCAGTTGTTTCTCTATTGCATTATATCTTTTTTAATAAATTCTCCTTACTATTTGTAACAGCAGTGAATCCCAAACTCTGTCTAACCAACAAGTCTCAGACAAGAAGCAATTCAGACAGAAAGATTTTTCAAGATGTTTTAGTTGAATGTATAGTAGAAAAGTTCAAATTTCAGTTTGGCAAAGACTGTAACAGCAAAGTTACCTTAATATATAGTAATAAAGTTTCAGCATAAATAATGTATTGAAAGCAAGGCCACCCTTAACAAATTGTTTGTTTGGCATTGCCGACTCACACATATTCAATACAGTAAGTCTGACAAAGAGCAAAAAACAACGGAAGGCCACAAATTGTTTTCAACACAGCAAAAAAATCTTGCACCATACAAAAAATATACTTACCATTGCTGAATTGTACTTGAAACATTTACTAGGTGTCTTCCCTTGCCATTTTCTTCACCATTTGTGGAATTTTTTAAACATCCATGTACATGTACCTTCCTGACATAGGGGAGGTCAAATTTGATAACTAGCCTATAGGATAAAAAGAAATCCATTTCATAAAAATTTTACAGAAACTATTTTCATATTACTTTACAATTACAGACACAGTCTGTGTTCATGTGAAAGCCAAAATGAAGATGATAGATATAAGAAGATGTGATATGAGGTCCAATGAGACAACTCTTCATCCAAGCCACAATTTATAAAACATGTAAAAGTAAACCATTAAAGGTCAAAGTACAGTCTTCAACATAGAGCTTTGGCTCACAATGCACAGCAAGCTATAAAGGGCCCACAAAATTACTACTAAAGTAAAACCATCCAATGAGAATTGCTGCAACCATTTTTGAGTTATTGTCCAAAACTGGAAAATCCCCTTTATTTAATGAATAAAACCCCATGCCATAACTCTGAAATGTAAAATCTAAATTTTAAAATTCTAAAGGGAGCTTCCATCAAAAGATATAAACAAATCACAAAAGTTTCACTAGAACAGCTGCTGAAAGAATTTTTGAGTTATTGTCCGAAAACTGGAAAAATTCCCCATCTTTTTATGAATAAAATCTGGTAATTCAAAAACCCAATATCTAAAATTATAAAAATTGTAAGGGATATCATGTCAAAAGATATAAACAATTCACCAAAATTTCTTGCAAGAAAAAGAAAACATTCTGGAGATATTGACTGAAAACTGGAAAATCACCCTTTTTTTATGAATATAAAACCTGGTAACTCAGAAATTTAAAATTTATAAAAATTGAAAGGGAGTTCATGTCAATAGATATAAAAAATACACCAAAATTTCTTGAAAGTAGGAGAAAACATTGTTGAGTTATTGACTAAAAACTGGAAAATCACTTTTTTTTTATGAACAACCCTGTTACTCAGAAACTTAAAATCTAAACTTTATAAAAAATGAAAGGCAGCTCATGTCAATAGATATAAACAATTCACCAAAGTTTTATGCAAAATGGTTAAAGCATTTATGAGTTAATGTCCAACATGTTGACCATGGACAGACAGACAACGGTATACCATAATATATGTACTCGCATAAATGGGCGTATAAAAAGAAGAAACGAGAAAAACTTATGAACTTAGTTACTCCATCAACAAACGAAAACTACTAAACCTCAGATTCCTGACTAAGGACAGGTGACACACAATTGCAGGGGGTTTAAACTTTTAAATGGTACCAAACCTTCACCCTTATCTGAAACAATAGTGTAACATCACAACATAGAAAGACACACTATAAAATATTAATTGAAATGGCTGCATTCGTGTTCATCCTCAACCTTTATATATGTTATGTGTTATCATCAAATACAACTTACTTTTCAATATTTTTAAGAATGGACACCAATGCGGCTACTTTCATTTAAGACAAAAAAACGTCTAAAATTTAACTAAAATTCTAAAATTGTGAAGATTTCAGTAATTTAGCATGACTTAATGATGCTAGTACCCGATATATGTGCGTTGTATTGTTGAAACAGCCCACATTTATGTAGCAGTAGCATTCTACTTTCCGATGAATAACTAGAAGTTTACACTTAAACAGTTTTGTAAAACTGCTATATTTTGGGGCCAAAAAGGGGTCTTACTGGACCTAATCCTTTGCATGAGGCAACTGCAAACTAAAGTTAACAAAAGGAAACAAAAATTGAATCATCATCCAATGTAATACTGAAAGATGGACCAACAGTCCCTTAAATTTTTAATGCCTACATAAGGCAGTCTGCATAATGTCTCAGTGGCAAATATTTCAGATATCAGTAAAAAGACAGTATAAACAATTCATGTCAATCAAATAATAAAACTAAGAAGTGTATATTATACTGAACTCACTATATTGGTTGAGGGAATATGCTATATTTTGATCAGTTGTATTAATATTTTATATACATTTTTGTATTAAAACAAACCATAGTATAATTATAACCAGATGCTCCGCAGGGCGCAGCTTTATAAGACTGCAGAGGTTGAACCCTGAACGGTTGGGGCAAGTATGGACACAACATTCAAGCTGGATTCAGCTCTAAATTTAGATTGTGATTAAATAGTTGACACAGCATAGGTTTCTGACACAGAATGAATGTGGTCTAATGAACTTAACATTTTTGTTTTGCCTTTGAGCAATTCACTATGCTGTTGAATATTAATCCTCTCAAAAAAATGTTTGAAGAAATTTTCTTTTTATTTATGAAATCTGAAATGAGAAAAATTGACCCCCCCCCAATTTTTTTTTCTTCACATCCCCCTTTCCCTTATTCCAAAACTGATCTCAATTCAAATTTCTAATGGAGTTTGCAACAATAACTACTCATTTAAATATATCATAAAATATTAAAATATAAAAAAAGTGCTTGTTATCACTGAAAGGTAAAGATTGTTTTAATTTATCAGTTGGTAGTAAAAGTGAATATACATTGTATATTGTATAAAACAATGATTTAAGTTGATTCAACTACTATTCTGGACAAAGAAAGATAACTCCAATTGAAAAATTTCTTGCTATTGTGCAATATTGTGCAATTAGATATTTCTTGCTATTGCACAATACTGTGCAATTGAAAATACTTGCTATTGCACAATACTGTGTAATTGAAGATTTCTTGCTATTGTGCAATACTGTGCAATTGAAAATTTCTTGCTATTGCACAATACTGTGCATTTGAAGATTTCTTGCTATTGCTGAATACTGTGGAATTGAAAACTTCTTGCTATTGCACAATACTTAATATAATAATTTTGGATCCTGATTTGGACCAACTTGAAAACTGGGCCCATAATCAAAAATCTAAGTACATGTTTAGAATCAGAATATCAAAGAAACCAAAGTATTTATTTTTTGTTAAAATCAAACTTAGTTTTTAATTTTGGACCCTTTGGACTTTAATGTAGACCAATTTGAAAATGGGACCAAAAATTAAGAATCTACATACACAGTTAGATTTGGCATATCAAAGAACCCCATTTATTCAATTTTTCCCAACCTTCCTTTTGTGGTCATAAACCTTGTGTCAAAATTTCATAGATTTCTATTTACTTAAAACTAAAGTTATAGTGCGAAACCAAGAAAATGCTTATTTGGGCGCTTTTTGGCCCCTAATTCCTACAATGTTGGGACCGAAACTCCCAAAATCAATCCCAACCTTCCTTTTGTGGTCATAAACCTTGTGTTAAAATTTCATAGATTTCCATTCACTTTTACTAAAGTTAGAGTGCGAAAACTAAAAGTATTCGGACGAGGACGACAACGACGCAGACGTGATTTTTTTTAATTTTTGCAGTCGTTTAAAAAGTGATTGTATCAAGTGCTACAATATTTTAAATTATTACAGTGAGGTTAAAATCCCTGTCATGTATTCATCATCCACACAGTTACTTATCGGAGAAATTTTTTTTCTATCATACCGTATACATGTACATGTATATGTTATGATATTTTTCTAAGACCATCCACCAGAACTTGCAGTCGTCCTATAAAAATAGGAGATGTGATATTATTGCCAATGACACAGAAATTAACAACCATAGCCACCATACAGCGTTCAACAATGAGCATTGTCCACTCTGGACCAACTATATTTCTTTTAGTTTATATAAACTATTCTTATCTATTATTGAGTATTTTTAAAAAGAGTTTTCCTACACAACTTCCTATCGTGATGCTTCTTAAAATTTGATGGGTAATCTTTAGATCCGATTTTATGTAATGGGACAATAAATCCTTTAGCCCATATTTCAGGAAATTTTCCTGTTGTTAATACATTGTTAAATATCTTTACAAAACATTTAAGCAGATATGATTGGCTGCGCTTGAGCATCTTATTTATTATGGAGTCAAAGCTGCTTAATTTATTGTTTTTTAGTGGTTCACAGGGGCTTGTTTAGTAGGCCAGACGAGCTTTTACTGTCAATAGCGATTTAATAAAAAAAAATGACAAAATGTCATTGAATTTCTTGGATTCCAAATTTTTAAAAAGTTTAAAGAAGAAATGTTTAACTGCACAATATTGCGCAATAGATTTGTAAGATCTTGACATTTGCTTAGTGTCAGAAACTCATATTACATGTACATGTATGTCAAAAATTTTATCAGAATCCAAATTCAGAGCTGTATCAAGCTTGAATGTTGTGTCAATACTCATGATACTGAGCCCCAACTATTCATGGTTCACCCTCAGCGGGTCGTAGAAAGCTGCTCCCTGCAGAGCACCTGGTTCTGTAATTTTATAATCCAATTCTCTGAAAATTTTAATTTGATATGACATTCTTAAATAAGATTCCTTAAAGCCCATGATTTATGAATGTGTTCTTACCAGTCACCCCAGATTGAGAAACCAGACCAGGATATTCATTTTATGCCAGGTCACTTGTTTTCACAGTCCTCTAGCATTTGTCTAGTCTGGTGTTATATATTGTTACTATTGTTAGTACAAATGTATTACTTATAGTTCCGTAACTCTTTCTCCTGAGACACCACCTGCCATGTTATTATTCTTGTCAGGACTTTGATCTTGCCAGACTTCCAAACCCTATTGGACTCTTTGTCCCTAGCTAGGAACTATAAGTATGATGTCACTCATTGGGTTTAGGAAAGTTTACTAATAGGATTTGAATTGAGAGGACGCTCATCCTATGGCTCCCACTTTAGGGACTGTTACAATAACATTAACAAATAGACTTATATTCAACCATATATATATGTCTTTTAAATAAACATCTTATTGTTTACGTGCTTTGATAGTTTATCTCAGAACTTGGGAAGACAACAGGAATATTACGAAGCCAGTGTTAACTTCACTCCGGTTTCACTTGCTACCAAAAAATGTATAGTTATCAAAGAGACATATACATTTCAATGGTTATAAACAGATAAATGAGGGACGAAAGATACCAGAGGGACAGTCAAACTCATAAATCGAAAATAAACTGACAACGCCATGGCTAAAAAAGAAAAGGACAAACAATAGTTCCTACGACACAACATAGGAAACTAAAGAATAAACAACACGAACCCCACCAAAAACAAGGGGTGATCTCAGGTGCTCCGGAAGTGTAAGAATAAATGGTCATCTAGCTGGTTCTACTTTACGGTCTTAACTTAAGTTCGTGCATGTCTTTATAATTTACTCAAACTGGATATATCACAGAAGATTGATTCGAGTGAAGCTCTACTGTGATATTCAAGTTTGGTATATATATGTTTACCCCGTTATTGATAGGATTTCAAACTCCTGAGTCCTGTGGATAAATAAATCAGTTTTGGAAATGACATTTAAAAATCCTTCGTGAAATGTTAATCGAATAAAATATTAAAGTTGTATTCTTACCCATTTTGTCTTTAGTGTCCTAGATTGAAGATATCCTACATTGTCCTAGCTGCATCTCATATTTTCCATAAAATTTGCGTTTTGCTTCACGAATCATGATGTCAGTATCAGTGTCGTCTGTCTGAACGCTCGTTTCCGGGTGAACCGTACGGGCTAATATTAAACCAAAGGCGAAGCATTAAAAATTCCATTTAAACGGCATTTAATGATTGAAATCCATGCGTAGATTTATAAGTAATGAAAACAAGTAAACATGATTAATAATTGTATGTAACCGATTGGACCTTAAAAAAATATATATGAATGTGGATTCCGTAATTTCCTCTGAGTCTCCATGCCAGTGTAATGGTATTTCCCGCGGTTATTTTTGTACAACTTATAAATAAAATACGGTATGACTATCACTTGCCACTATGTACCTAACAGAATGAACAATTTTGCAAAGACTCACTCAGTGTAAGTATTTCGATACGGTGAATTAATTAACATGAAAAAACTCTGTAATTTCTTAATAATTTTACTGGACACAAAACACACGGGCACCTGGTAATTGAATTCGTCACCTTCATTACATTATTAAAGTCAAATCGGCACCTTTTTTCAGGACATTTCTGAAATTGATTTTTTAACTGTCACCTGATATTTAAAACGTTTTTCATCTTTTATATGAAAGTAATTATTGGTTCTCTTCTCTACTGCAGTATATATGAGGGGGAGGACAGGGGTAAGGGAGACAGGGAGAAAGGGGGTAGGAGAAAGGGGGTGGGAGAAAGGAGAAAGGGGGTAGGAGAAAGGAGAAAAAATAAAATATCTCTCCTTTTAAAAAATGATCTAATATTTCAAGAAAAAATATCTCAAAAGGAGATGTTTTATTCTTAGACTAATGGGAGAAAGGAGAACGGGGGTAGGAGAAAGGAGAAGAGGGGTGGGAGAAGGGAGAAGGGTACCCCCCTGTCCTCCCCCTCATATATAATAAAGATGAGGATAAAAAGAAAAGAAAACACTTAAATTTTATGAATGATTTTTTTTTTTGATAATCTGCCTTTCCTGATTTTCCTGATCTTTTCCGTGGCGGATCCATAACTTTTCCTATGGGGAGGAGGCGCTGACTGACCTAACATGAGGCCCGCTCCAGTCATGCTCCAATGATTCCCCCCCCCCCGCCTGGATCCACCTATGCTTTTACCTGTATACTTGAAAACAATAAATACTATTGTTTGCTAGTATTGTGCAGTTGTTATGAAATAAAAGTTCATTATAATAAATATAGGTTCCAGTAGGAACAGATCTATTGTGGCTCCATTGATTGTTTATACAGAGAGCACACAAGCTGATCATGTAAATTTGGTTAAATGTCCAATGGTAGATGGAAAAACAGCACTGTATATAAATAGAGCACCTAGATTCTACATGTGAAAATATGGTTCCTTTTCAAAGGAGGTTTAAGGATCAGTTCAATTATATTAGATAGTTTATAAAACAATTATGCATAGGCGGATCCAGGGGGGAGGGGCGGGCCCCCCTTTTCGTGGGAAAGATTTGGTTGATTATATAGGGAATCATTGAAGCATGACTGGAGCGGTCCCCCCCTTAGGTCAGTCAGTGAGATTACTATCTAATAATGTCCATATGAACTGGATTTAAGCATCTATATAGGATACCTGAATACCTTTAACAATGAACAAAGCTCATACTGTCAGCTACAAAAAATGTATAACAGGCCATCAAGGCTTGACATGACAAAATGTAAAATGATTTGCCAAAATAAATCAAATATGGCAGACTGCATCAAACAACAACTAAATTTCATCCGGACTTGGAACAGGCATAAATAGAATGTTGGGACTGTTGTGTAACAGCACAAAAGAGGAACAAAGTGGTGAAATCGGTTAGAAATTGTTTTGATTCATTGAATTGGTACAAAGCTAAAAAATCTAACATGAAGACAAACAATCAAAACTTAATAGTACTTTCAGTTATTGAAAGCTCATTAAAAGCTAATAAAAACTCAAACATTATATATAAACCATGTTTTCCCGTACACACATATATATATATGTATAGATGTAATTATCAGAGAAATTCGTTTTACAATTTTTGTTTAACATGTTTAATTATCTATAACTGATATATTTTTTTATAAAGTTTCCAAGCAAGTCAATACATGCAATAACAAAAAACTTTTGGGACAGAAGACACTGTTTAAAAAACGTGACCAAAGAAAAGAAAAGGAAATGTACTTGTAATCGACACTGGAGAAAAAAATGGACTCTTCAGGTAAGAAGTTTTATTCTGCAATAACTTTTGTTTAATAATAATCTGTTTTTGAATAAAAGAATGTGTAAAGTATATTTTAGTGGGACAGCATCCCAACAAACAATAAATAAGAAGAGATATCAAGTGGTAAATATTTTGCTTACTGAATCCAACAAAGTTAATACCAAAGTGCCATGCTATCAGTCTGCACCAAAAACTTTTTCAACTACTAGTCCGAAGACCAATATTCTGACATTTTTCTTATTGGGCCAAACAAAGTTTTGCAAAACCTTACTAGTCCGAATGACATTTTACTAGTCTGGGGCATCGGACTAGTGGCTAACCGTGCAGACTGTGCTATAAATTATCCTTCATCTGAAGAAGGTATGAATATATGCAACAGGAATTTTACAGAAAAAATCTGTCCTTTATTATGTCTATATGCTAGCCGCAAATTTTTCACTGCATTTGCATATCTAGTTAGGTTAGTACTTTTTCATCTTTTTAAAATTTTGTCTTGCAAAACAACACATTGCAGGGATAAAGTAAATGCAACAAGTTTTCATTTTATCCAGTTTTTTTCATGTTTGCACATTCTCTTTCCCATACAATGTTTTGATGAAGTTAAATAATAGTAGTTTGTACACATGTTGCCACTTGGAAATATAAATGATATGGAAAATAGCATTGTGAGCTCTCGCAAGCCTATGTGAGTTGTAGGATTTTAGAAATTTTAATCATTTGTTCATAAGTAGGGGGCCACTGACTGCCTAAGAGGGCACCCGCTCCAGTCCTGCTTCAGTGATTCCCTATATAATCAACCAAATTTTTACCTGGCCCCACTCTAAATCCACCTTTGCTAAGACCAGTTAAATAATCAGCTTTGGTCAATTATGCATTGTAATTCTGTTAAAAAGGAAGGTGTTTGACTTTTTCTAGTTTAAAAATTAAGTGCTAAGAAACTGTTTTTACAGGAATTATATTTTCCCCTTTAAAATGGAAAGTATAATGAAAATTGCATTGTCAATCTCAATCCTATTGTTCAACTTCATGTTTGTTTTTATATTTTTTTTTATCAAATTCAAAGGTTAGTTTTGGCAAGCCAAAGTCATGGATGAGTTCAATAAATGTTGCAGATTACCTTTTTTTACAGGAGTTAAGCTGCTCTGGAAAACTGCATTTGTTACTTATTTCAAGTATAATAACTTGTTGATTTTGCGCATTTTTTTCATAAGAATGTTCAGTATATATTTGCCTTTCGTGAACTTTTAACTTTCAGTTACATTCAGTTCTTGTGAAATTCAACATCTCTTATATAAACATCACAAATGTCTTTTTACTTAATCACCCTTTTTTATGTTTACAGAAGAAATTGTCACACGGAAATGTCTTGGGCAAATTAAAAAGGAGAAGTAACTCTGCTAGGAAGCAGTTCCAGTCATTTGTAGCAACAGGACTGTGACGAATAGAACTTTAATATGAATTGAATCAAAATATAGAATTTACCAAACTTGTGTCAGATAATACTTTCATGCTTCTATTGGAGGACATCAATGATGAGAAGTAAAGGAAAAGACAATAAATGACAGCATATCAAATATCACAATGTATATTTAGTCAGTTAACACATTAATTCATCTACATACTTTACAGCATTCCATTTTAACCATGTGTAAATTTTGTCTATTCAAGCTTAACAAAATGCTTTGAAATTAAAATATTAAATATTTTAGGCAGACATGTTTTTGTAATTTTCATTTATTTTTCAAACTTTCAAGTTATTACATTCTTCAGTGGCAGATCCAGCCAAAAGCCCATTTTTCAAAGGGGTTTCCCAACCAAGGATAAAGGAGAGGTTCCAATCATGTCTTTCATTTATAAATTGTTAATTTCCACTACAAAACTTAAAAAAAATAAGCCAAAGATAAAAAATCAGTCATAAAAAAAATATAATTTTGAAATTCATGTAAAACGCATGTAAAACATGTATTTTACATGAGTTTGTATTTACACATGTTTTACACATGTGAAATATTTCATGCGTTTTGTAACGCATATTTAATATATGTTTTTGCACGCCTGTTATACGCATGTTGTAAAAAACATGCGTTAAACACACAAAAAACATACGTTTTACACACGTTTTCTTTACCATGCGTGAAACATGCGTGGCACTTTTTGCTGTGATATGCTCGCCTTCGGATTTTAAAAAGAACCTTGTTAAGATGTCAAAATGTTCCAATGAAAATGGGGTCGGAGTAATGGTCAGTACGCTGGATCCTGTCTCAATTATCTCAGAGCTGCTGGGGGCATTGGATGACCACAAGATCTATGATAAAAATTGGTTATATGTAGTATCGTTTTAATAAATGGTTGCTGGTATATTTATTCACTACTTTTATAAAAGACTTACGACAATTCACACCTAGAAAAGTCTAATTAGTTTCCTACTTAGATATGTTGGTTATTCAACTGTCTTGGTAAAAGGTTAAGAAAATAGATAATGTACAGTGAAGAGTCACGGAAACCACAAGAAGTCGTCATAATAAGATGTAAATTCAGCGAACTTAACATAATCAGGTTACAATGATTTAACAATTATTGATCCGATGTTTGGTATAGGTGTTGATAAATTATCGAGAGTAGAAAAAATGGCCTACAAAATTAAAGATATCAGAAAGTACCCCCCCCCCCCCCCCCCCCCCCCCCCCAAGACGCTTTCGAGACGCGACGGCCATACTTCCATGACGGCCCTAGGATGTGTCGGCCATACCGTCATATCGTCCATGGGACATATCGGCCACACATTGTAAGACGTATCGTCCACACTTTTATTTTTTTTTTATTGAGTTTATTACATAAAATATAATACGAAAAATAAGTATTTGTTCATAATAATAACATAAATATGATTGTGAAGTAGTTTTTTTCTGCACATACGATCTTATTTATTCTTGTAAGAGTTATCTTTGCTTGATCATCATCGCTCGTGTTTACAACTTGTTACGGCCATATTATGTAAGTATATTGATTATTTCTTCATTATCAGTTGTAAACATTTTCTAAAGAATCATTTTTATTGTAATGAGATATAAAGGCATCATATTTTATATGAAGTTTAAACTGTAGTAATGTTGACTGTCAATGTCGATATATAAATACAAGCACATGTTACAGATCTTTTTATTATATCTGTAAAAATATATATTATTCTAAACTATAAAAATCTTCTCAATCTCAGTGTTGGTGAAATTAAAAACAGGACTCAGTGTAAAGGTCAACTCTAAGGAAGGCAATTCATCAAGTTCGAGTTATATTTGTCATGATCATCAGACACATTGTTTAATATTTTGTTTTTCTTTCTTATAGTTTAGAGTCATTCTATTTGCTGAACATCTTTCCAAGACAGAGACTGCTGCAGAATTTTCCAATAACAAAACAAATTACCCGTAAAATCAAGTATCAAAATAATTCATCTATAACATCTAAAAAAAAAAAAAAAAAAACCATGGACGATACGTCTTTTCAAAGTATGGCCGTTTTTGTACTAGGGCCGTTTCATCTTTTCGGGGTATGGCCGTTTCATCCTATGGCCGTCATGGTAGTATGGCCGTTACGTCTTGCATCGCCCAAGACCCTCATCTATAAAGGGTATTCAGGATCAATATTAGTGTTACTACTCATAGGAAAGTGTGGTACTCGACGCGAGACGGGAACGTGCTGTTCTTTTGAAAGCATTTTTTTCCAAATAAGTCCAGCCCTGACCTTAGTGACTTGTTTTATTTTATGTTATTTTCTTTTGTCTGAAATCCCTTGCAGTCTGAGCTATGGGAATCTTGTTTACATTAGTAATGCTATATTACGGGACGTGACGTTCTAAGCTATAATAACGTCGACTTAAGGTGGCTCGACCCTAGTGTACCCGGTTCCGATGACAACAAGAGATGCAAATTTTATACAAAAGGAAGCACGATCAGCTATATGGAGTGGTTAGTCACTGATTATGAATAAAATTTGTTAATAGTAACTTGGACCTTTTATACCGACCTTCTGTATCGGTCTGTGGTATTATCCTTCAATGCCACATTATTTGACTCTATCGGGAATTTAGCCTAGGACCCCCGCAGTCTACCGGACAGTTCCAAAGACTACCAGCTAAATTTTAAATAAAATTTATATTACTTATATAAAAAAATAGATGTGGGATGATTTTTGCCATACAATAAACTAGTGTATCAACTGATATCAAAAGTTAACAATTGTTTCATTACACTTTCTGGTATTTGTTCAAAATATGTAGCTGCTTCTTGCTTTTAGATTAAATAATTATCTGCTGTTGCAGTTACTAACTTTTAGTAGTAGAAATATTAAAAAAAACTTATACCGACAAAAACGAGAATTTGCATGACGTCGATATCATTGAAGTCGCCTAGGAAAATAACTCATTAGTAGCAGTTCCAAATCTTATGTAAACCTTTCATGATTTTTTCCGCGATGACTATAAAGTGTTGTCCTCAAAGTCCTGGCTACAAAAACATATCTGTTAGGTTTTGAGTTGTGTAGTTCGCGTTGTGATAAGACTAGGTTAACTCTCAAGAAAATACTACTGTACAGTTCAATGTTCTATTCAAACATAAGCGTAAACATAGTTACAATATTCTACATAGATACGCGACGTCATATTGTTTGTAGCGACGGCACATATAGTTACGCTTAACGTTCCCGCAATCATCGACATCATGTGGGGCCACCTAAAATGGAAATTCCTTATACATAAATAAAAATTCTTATTCACAAAGAATAAAAAAGATTCTATTGTTACTGTCTCTGTAATATACGATACTTGTAAATTATGCTTTAACTGCAATCACAACTGTCTATAAAATAGCCCCTCTGTCATTGAATATCGTTGAAAGTGAACACCAATGTAACAGTCCTATAATCGCTAGTTCAATCGTAAAAAGTCCTTTTTCTTGCTAATTCTGTGAATTCGGTATTTACTTTTGGCGGGAACGAAAAGAATAATGCGTTTCCCCATTTTCCCTATTTGGTCTTTGTAATCCCAAAGGGTACAATTTAACAATTGGTCGGTTTGCTATACCCGTGCCTGTTTTGATGATAGCAGTTCGTATATAAGTCTAACCTTTCCACGAATCAAATTCTTCACGACGGCTAACCTCCATATAAGTCTATTAGAATCGTTGTGAATTTGTACGCTGTCCCCTACTTCAATTGTTTGAATGTTATTAACAGTTGCACGACGAAATTCTCGTAAGGATGTTAAATATTCATTATTCCTCCAACGTGTACGGAAATGTTCAATAAGTGTATGTTGTCTCTGAAGTGTTTTGTTACAAGACGAATGATTAGCATTGTGGAGGTTTTCAATATCATCCATTTGATGTGGTAACGAATCCAATCTCCTCCCGTTAAGTAAGTGTGATGGCGTAAGTGGTTGTGGGTCGGTTAGGTCTGTTGATATGTACGTAATCGGACGGTTATTTAGCATACTTTCAACTTCAGTTACAATTGTTCGAAGCATGTCAATAGTAACAAACGATCGACCTAATACTTTTTTAATTGCATTCTTCATAAGTCCTGTAAGTCTTTCCCACCATCCACCAAACCATGGGGCTCTATTTGGGATAAATTTCCATTCAGTTCCACGATCCACCACTTTTTGTTGAATTGATTCGGCTGCAGCTTTGAATTTGTTAGTGTTATCTGACATCATTATTCTTGGAAGTTAACGACGTGACACAAATCTCCTTAAAGCTAACATGAATGACTCCTCTGTCAGATCTGGTACAATTTCAAGATGCACTGGTCGTGTTGCTGCACATGTTAACATCAAATATAAGTTTTGCAGTCAATGTCATTTTGTCCTTTTGTACATAAAGCGCCTGTACAGTCGACACCTGTCACAAAAAAAGGTTTCTTGTTACTTTACATTCGGAAACCGGGTTGAAATAGAACAAAAGAATTGAAGCTCTTTGTAAGAGAAGGCGATAAATGCTCCCTGTTATGTTTACTACAGTGACAAAAATTTTAAAAGTTAATAGAAACAAATAAAATTACAATTTTCTTCTCAATTACGCAGTGTTTTGTTTTAAAAACACCATTTCCATAAGTTTTCAATTTATCTAGTACATAGTTAAGCAGAACAATTAGATATCAAGTCGACGACATGGTTATCTTTCAAGTTGGATGTAGAAAATGCATAACCTCCGATTAAAAAAAAAAATACCACGGACGGAAAACATATCAATCTTAGTAGATTCAGTAATTTTCGTGTCTGCCTTTCCATTATGTGACTCAAGAAAAAAAATCCAAAAAATGGCTAACAATTGTATCGAAAAGAGAAAATCGAGTGCACCTTTTTATGTTAGGGCGTGTTTGAGTTGAATATTTTGTCTTGATATCGTATATAGCAAGAATATTTCATGCATCGTCTCGCTTCAGATTCTATCATTTTTATATATCAAAGCTACAGGTTGACTTTATAACATAAAAAAATCACAGTACTAAAAGATGAAATATATGGGTCAAGTGAAATACGTATCTAATGAATCACAAAAAGTTCGAATAGCTATTTTTTTTTTACTAAAAGTACTAGACGACAGTCTTTCAAGTTGGATGATGCAATTGCATATGTGTGTGATAACTAGGGTTTAAAACCTTCAACCATTAAAAAAATCTAGTCTGCCCTTCCACGAATTTGATTAGATTTTTTTAAAATGATTATTAATTTTCGAAAATTCCACCTGACAACCGATCAGACAATAGTTTTAAGTTGAATCAATACATACACGATCATTTACTGATGCTCATTTGCTAGTTGATACATTTGTCTTTTAAAATACAACTGACATATATAGGGATCGTAATGGTGCAATGTGGATAAATTTATCGGTTTCCAAGAGCAAAATTGGCAGCGCGTCATCACTACAATGGCTTCCATTTCTACGATTGTGAAAATGAACTGGCGTAATGGGGAGATAATTTTGACAAAGTAGAATCCTGACTGTATATTGCTCTGCACTGTGAGCATTTTCTAAGGTGGTATTTCACACCTTGAAGAATCATAGGAATATAAAACTTTTGCTGAATATACCAAATTGTGCTGTTTAGTCCAGAGTGTACATTTCGTATAATCAACGACGTAAATTGATGTTTAGTTGGTAACAAAATTGGATACTTAGTATTGTAATCTAATGGTGCGTTGTTTAGTCTTCCTCCACATCGCAATAATTCGATATCGTCCAAATACAGTCTTAGTTGTCTAACGATAGCAATTGTCAGTTTTGATGATGGGTTCAAACTATATTAAAGTATTCCAATCGTTCGCTCGCTTTTAGGGTTGTTCAGATTGCCAATAAAAAATCTTAACACGTATGCTGTTATTCTAACCAATTTACTTAACGAGCTATACTTTTCAATTTGAATACAACTTGTCTTTGGTACATGTATCACAACGTCCATAGATTTCTCAGTAATCGTTGGAAATATGTTACAGAATTCAATATTTTTTGTCCAGGCTGGTCGTCCTGCTTTGTTGGCAATCCATTTGGGTCCCTTTATCCAAAGTTCAGATATTTTACAGTTATTCCGCGCGTAAAATAATCTGCTGGGTTTTGGTTTGTCGGGCAATATATCCAATCACTGTTTTCGGCCAATTTTTTTTTTATTTCTTTGAGACGATTAAATACAAATGTAGGTAACATTTTTGTTGACGATATCCAACTCAACTCTATTTGACTGTCACTCCAAAAATATGTCTTCTGTGTGTCAATAAATCCAACTAAATTGTTCGCTAATCTGGCTCCTATCAGCGCATCCATTAGATCCAAACGTGGCAGAGTTATAGTTTTTACCGGAGCGACTCTGTTTTTGTAATGCTTAGACTAGAGGTGTTCCCTTTGAATATATAGGCACACGCGCCATATGCTTGTTTACTGGCGTCTGTAAATATATAAAGTTCAGTCTCCAGTTGCGCATCAGATTCAAGTGTTATTTGTCGAGAAATTTCTGTTTTTTTTTTCTTCTTCTCTTTCAGTAGCGATCGATTTCCACTCTTTTCTTAAAGTGCAAGGTAATAGTTCGCCCCAATTTAACTTCTCTTTCCATAACTTTTGCATTAAGAGTTTTGATGTCAAAGTAACTGGTGATATTATTAGTAATCTTAGCGGATCAATGATTCTTGACGACTGGCGCAACACTTATCGTTTTGTTAATTGTGTGTAATTTATTTTCTGTCAAAGTAAGTTGATTTTACATGATTTTATCGGTTTTTGTGTTCCAGTGCATTCTGAGTATTTTTACTGTCTGACCAACGGCTCCTTTTTTTTCCTGTATTGCAATATTTTTTTCGTTTCTATTGTTAGAATTTCATGATCTCAAGTTTAAACCGGCATCGTGTAATAGTGTGCTGGATTCTAAATAAAACTTACGAAGAGTTGTCCCATCAGGAAAACTTGTGAGGATGTTATCTACATATGTGTTTCTTTGCAGTTCTATCTATGTGTTAGATATGTTTCTCTAAAATGTTTCATCATTGTAGCACTCAAAATAAACGGTGCACAGGTTGCACCAAAAAATACTACTTTGAACCTGTAAGTTATCAATTGATTTTTGTAATGTACGTCCAATTCTATTCGTAAAAATGCTTTCTCTTTATCAGCTGTTACTGCATATTTCTACATTCTAAAGCGTGTCAAAATTGTAGTAAGGTCGTTCATCATAGGCGGGTAATCTGCCAAACAATCGTTGAGACTAGGGTTGTTAGAATTTGCTTTACAACTACAATTATATATTATTCGTATAGTTGTGGTCGTGGAATCCTTCTGAACAGCGTGATGCGGAATATAATGAATTAGTTCAGAAAATGCCTCATCGCTTATCTTTTCTATGAAACCTCTCCGTTCTTGGTCAGATATACTATCTCCATACATTCTGGACATTTCTTTGTCTTTTGAAATACGACGTCCATTTTCTGTACTTCTTTTGACGATTTCTCTATTTGTTGGCAACTACGGGCGGTTGTCTTTCCCATTTTGTTTTGTAAATGACGATCTAACAAAGGTTTCCATGACATCCAGCAATTGCGTATCAACTTACTTTCCGTCAATTCCTAAGGACTTCAGTCTCCAAAATTTCTCTAAATCATAACTTTCCTGTTTACGCGATATCAAAACATTCATCGTTGAAGTTGACCTGTTATTTTTCGTGACTGGTACTGGACCTGACAACAAATATCCGAGTTAAGAACTAACCATTTCCACGTATTACAATGTATTACTTTATCTTGCACCATACTCCAATAAAAGTCTGCTCCAATGAGAAGAGAAAGCTCGAAAGACTCTGCGTCTGTAACGGGGTGTGCTAGATATAATCCATGTAGATAGTGTAGTCCCTGCGTTATTTCACTACTCTGGCTCTGAAGCGGTGATGCTATGGTGGGTACTATCAGTACTTTGATATGTATAATTTCTCCATTATTAGCTTTCAACTGTACCGTGGTTTTGTCTAGATTTCTAATACCGCTAGTTTTATTCCCGAAAGAAATTATATTCAATTTTTTGAATCCCTCTTTCTGTTCATTTAGTTTAGTAGCTAAGTGTGCAGTAATAAAGGACTGTTGGGCACCGAAATGTATGTTTGCCTCCGCTGTATTATTCACCGATATTACCTGAGCTACTGCTATTTTAAGCAAAACGGTTGAAGTTTTTTTACTTGCCGATGGGTACAACATAAAAGTTTCTGTTTTGTCCGATTGAGGTGTAGTTGTGTTTTCTTGCAAACTGTCAATGATGTTAACGATGGCAAATTCTACAGTCGTATTTAGAGCGACAATCTGATACTTTGTGTGTACCAAAACAGTTAAAACATAATTTCTTCTCTTTAATAATGGCCATTCTTCTTTCATGCTCTGCTACATATGTGCAGTCTTTGAAAAAGTTATTCCCCTCACAGAATGTGCATGCTTTTCTTTGTGTTGAATTTATTGGGTTTTTTTCATACCTTGATATTTTGATGTTTTTCCTGGTGGACAACTTTTTTAATTATCTAATTTTGCTTTCTAATTCTAAATAATACTCATCTGTCTCGATTATCTCATCCATTATTCCATATGAATCTACTGTACTTAATATATGTTCATCAATATTGGCTAGAGTTTTCTTTTTCTAAGGTAGCACTCCACAGTAAGAAAATAAAATTAAAATTGAACCACAAAATGTTTAATCATCTTCTATTCCTGGCTTTCTAATACATTAAGCCAACTGTTTGTGTCATACATGTGAATATGTATATAATCAGTATTTTAAAAAAGTTAGAATGGTGAAATATCATTCCTTTTTTTTTTGTTTCCATGGCAACATTCTGCATTTATTTACCATAAATTATTGCAAAAACGGGGATGAAAATGTCACATATTCCCAAAACTTTGGTTCAAACTGGAATTTCAATGCCTTTGAGTGATACCTATTCTTTAACTGTTGACATTAATTTACCAAATGATCAAATAAAAAATAGGTGTCTTTCGCCTCATTTTTTCGTAAAATTTAATTACAAATTTCGTGCGACAAAAATTTAAAAAAACATTACAATAATTGCTGGACCAATGTTTGGTATGGATATAAAAGTACGGACTGTCATACAGAAAACAGCCCATATAACATACATTATATAATCTTGGTGTTCCTATAAATCCACTATGAAGACTATTTTAATCTTCAGCTATCCAAAAATGAATTTTATTGCACACTAGCTCTCATATTTGAAAAATCCACAGGGGCCAAAAGGCGATACTACACACAAAACTGTGGTGTGCTACATTATCAACTGCTTCCAGCAATGTTGAGATTTCCTCCGGATCGAAAGGCGTATCACCGATGGCGTTCTCCAGTTTGTTGAAAACTTTCGTCACTGCTGCTCTGTACCCCGCTCTGAACGATTTTAATCTACTTATGTCAATTCTCTCCGTTAGTCACGGCAGCAATGTTGAGTTTTGAGTTGTGTACTTCGCATTGTGATAAACAGAGTTACAATATTCTACATAGAAACGCGACGTCATATAGTTAGTGGCGACAGCACATATAGTTAAACTTTACGTTCCCGTAATCCTCGACATCCTGGTCACGGCACCAATGTTAGATTTTGAGTTGTGTACTTCGCTTTGTAATAAAACTAGGTTAACTCTCAATACAATACTACTATACAGTTCAATGTTCTATTCAAACGTAAGCATAATCATAGTTACAATATTCTATATAGACATGATAGATACGAGAATTCATATATTTAGTGGCGACGGCACATATAGTTACGCTTTACGTTCCCGCAACCATCGACAGTATCTATGGCCTCAGGCCATGTCTACATTATAACATTTTCTTACTTTTAGTTATATTTTGGATTGAAAAGTATGAGCATACCAAACCAAGGAATTCCTTGGTGTTATGCATTTCTCTTTGCTATGAGTAAATTTGAATCGAGTAATGCTAAATAAACTTTATTTTTCTATGACCACAAAAACGGCCATATGGATGCCCCTTCCCTTTGTTTTTGATATTCAGGCTTACAATTACTGGCCTGCTTGTTTTAATTGGATTTTTGCCATTGATAATCGTGAAAAATAAAATTGTCCAACAGCAGATGTATTACAAAATTCCAATTGTTGCCGCTATCTGACAGACGGACCAATCGGCAATCCTTAGGTGAATCCACTTCTCTTCTTCTATGCTCAGATGGATGAACGGCATCGCCGAGTTTAGACGAATGACCGACGGATATCTGTCAAACATCTGAAGTATATATATTCATAATACATGTATCGAGTGATTCAAGGACCAACAAATGACCTTTTAGCTTCAAAACCATAGCTTATTTGAT
Organism: Mytilus edulis; assembly: GCA_019925275.1. Classification (NCBI taxonomy): domain Eukaryota; kingdom Metazoa; phylum Mollusca; class Bivalvia; order Mytilida; family Mytilidae; genus Mytilus; species Mytilus edulis. Next base: position 14,557,053 of record CM034359.1, read on the forward strand.
AGCATACTTGATGACATATTTGAAAGAGAATTCCTAGAAAAAATCGTTTCTTATTTGGATTCTAATATAGTAAGACATAATTGGTGGGGGAAGGAGGCTTAGTTCTCTGCATACAATTTTTTTTGAAGGGACATTTGATTGTGTTTTCAGATTTTCGATTCCGGGTCGGGTCAATTGCTTAAGGGAGCACGCCAAATAAAGGCGATCCTTAACAATTCTATTCAAGAGAAGTTAAGCAAATATGTTTTTCTCGATCGTTCGGCGAAACAGAGTATTGCAATACGTTACCTGGTTGAAAGGTACAAATTTTGGAGGCATGAATGGCTAATGCGATAGAAAGGTGTTTTTTTTTTGTCTGTAGTTGGATATTAATTTTGGCAAACAGAAAAACTAGATATAATAAATTATATATAAACCTGCTACAAAAGAACAATCAAACATTGGCTTTTCTTCAATTTTAACTATCAAGTACAAGTAAATATAAATAATTTACATAACGGACAAACAAAGGAAATAGCAGTAGTTAGCCGTATAAAAAATTGAGACCTGATAACAAGCCACTAGAAAGTGTTCATTTGTTGCAATAGTACAGGAAAAAATGAAGGTTCAATTTCTGATAGTATTTTTTCTTGCAGCTGTTAGATGTCAAACGACAGAATCTGTTTTTGATTTGTATCCAGAATTAAAACGAACAATTGATGGCCTGGAAAGTGAAATCAAAACTCTGAAAGCAAAGATTGATACAAGAGGTAAGACATGTATTGATCCTAAAGTAAGCCATTTAATGCATTTAAGATAAAAAGTAAAATCACAAAATACATCTCCGAGGAAAATTCAAAACGGAAAGTCCCTATTCAAATGGCAAAATCAAATGCTAAAACACACCAAACGAATGGACAACAACTGTCATATTCCTGACTTGGTACAGGCATTTTCAAATGTAGAAAATGGTTGATTGAACCTGGTTTTATAGCGCTAAACCTCTCACTTGTACGACAGTCGCATCAAATTTCATTATATTGACAATGATGCGTGAACAAAATGTCACAAATAGGGGTACAGCAACAACACAAACCCCATTTAAATCTGGGGGTGATTTCAGGTGGTCCAGAAGGGTAAGCTGATCCTGCTCAAATGTAGCACCTGTTGTGTTGCTTATATGTTATTACAAAGACAATTATAACGCATACAAATATTAGTTTTCCTATCCTCTAATTCCTTTTTTAATTTGAAAACAAATTTTCAAGTGTGTTTTTTTTTTTTTTACAATAATAAACTTTAAAATTGCTTTTCTGATAAATTCAATAGACCAGTACATGTTTAAATCATATATTTTTTAAGTCTTTACATGGCAATTGACGATATTCATATTACTGACTTTCGACTCCGATGTTTATGATTATACGAAAGGTTACCTATCCTGTGGTATGACATTCTTGTATTCAGTCAAGTAAGAGCAACCGAAAGAAGTAAAATTTAGCTTAAAATACGTGCAATTTGGGAATAACTTAGTTGCTATCCGATGTCTAAATAGAAAAGGTACAAATGGTTTATAAAGTTTATTGTCATTTTGTTTCTTCTGTTACCTATTCTGTCTGTTTATTATACACTCGCTCGCGGTATATGGGGATGGTTCATATCTCACAATACATGTTTAAGTCTGCCACAATTTTCGCCTGTCCAATATCAGGACCTCTGGCCTTTATTAGTCTTGTATGATTTGTTTTTATTTTGGTTTATTTATATGTTTCGGAGTTTATTGTGATGACAATTTTCTCTGAACTAGTACATATTTTTGTTAATGTGGCCAGCTGTAGTCTCCTCCGGGTGCCGGATTTTCTCGTTGTGTCGAAGAACCGTCGGTAGCCTAATTCAGTGGTTGTCGTTTGTTGATGTGTTACATATTTGTTTTTCGTTCATTTTTTGTGTACATAAATTAGGCCGTTAGTTTTCCCGTTTTTATTGTTTTACATTTGTCATTTCGGAGCCTTTTTTTAGCTGACTATGCGGTACGGACTTTGCTCATTGTTGAAGGCCGTACGGTGACCTATAGTTGTTAATTTCTGTGTCATTTGTTCTCTTATGGAGAGTTGTCTCATTGACAATCATACCACATCTTCTTTTTTTTAATTATATATATAAGGCTGTTTTTCTGCTCTTTGGTCGGGTTGTTGTCTCTTTGACACATTCTCCGTTACCATTCTCAATTTTATAAATAAAATCACTTTCACACATTACGTTTACAACCATCGCATCTTTCTTTTTCTATGTGACACGAGATCTTCCTACTTTAATAATTCCCAAATGTCATTATTCAGTCAGTGACTGAACAATTAAAAAGTATTTAAGTGCAATTATAAGATTAACAGCCGAACAAAAGAAGCAGCACAAAGACACATGGTTTTTAACATTTGGGGATATATTTTAAGTCTTATAAAAATTATACATTGAAAAATCGAAGTCGGTAATATTCGGCATGCTGAAAAAATTGATGCATTGATCTCGTATATTTTCTACATTATAATTGATCATCGAAAATGGTCTTAATTGATTATCATTATGATCTGCAAAGTTGGCATATGTATGAAGGGCGATATATGTTGAACTGTGTTAGGAAATGAGCAACAATTGAGAATTGCACGAAGTCTCCCCCCCCCCCCCCCCCCCGACAAATTAATTAATGATGGCGGATTGCTACGTCATCGAAGTCGCGTTTTGCATGTTTTGTCTTACTTAGTTGGGTATGATTTAATTTGATTAAATGATTGTGTTGGGTATAAGTTGATGAGTTAGTGAGTAAATAACTAAGAAAACCATTACAAGATTTTACTAGACTAAAATACAGTATAGTCAGTTATAAATGACCACGAAATGAACAATGTTAAACAATTTAAACGAAAAAAGATTCAACGACATGATTTGACATTGATACAACGTTGTATTTACGTTGATCAACGCTACAACCAATTATCAACATATTTCAACGTTGAGTTCCTGCTGGGTAACGTCCTCTTCTTTACAAAACAATTTACGAAAAACATTTATGACAGACATAAACCAACGACATCACAACCACTGAATTACAGGCTCCTGAAATGGGACAGGCCATAATTAAAGAATGGGGCGTTATCAAACACCTAACTTAAAAGACTAGTTTACAACAATAAATATATAAATACAAAGCTATTTTATGAAGAGAATAAATTGGCTGATCTTCATGAATTTGAAATTAGATATCGAAGGTAGTTGTCGACTTTTAGTTTATACTTGGTCAGTTGGTAATCTATAATACTAAAATTACGAGGTCCAATTTGTCAGCCGTCATCAGGTAAAAACAACAAATCAAAGAATTCAACTCTATATAGAACTAATATAGGACAATGGTGTAGATTAAAAATTACACCACTCCAGACCCTTTTGTTTTCCACATAATTAATATTGCCAATAATTAACAAGTTCCGGGTCGAATCCGATACTGATACCAATAGTATATTCACCTGTTGGCTATTACCTTATCTGTACGTTCCGCACCAACAAACGGTGTATTTAGGATTTTGTTTTATACACGGGTCATAATCAAAAGGCTGACACTACTAAATTCAATCATTGTCAAATTGATCCCTATTGTAGTTTTATTCAGCAATCAGCAAGACTTTCTAAGATAACTATATAGGACAATGCTGTTGGTTGAAAAATACTTCATTCCTGGATAGCCAACAGGGGCGTAGCTAGAAAGAAACGATGTGCAAGCAACTACCGCCGAGCGGAGCGAGGCGAAAAATTTTTGGGACCCTTTTATGCAGGAAAATGTTTTTTTTTCGGTTTTCGGTCATAGGACAGTTGATAGAGGAGCTTCATGTAGATAGAACTTATAAACAATTTATGAATGTAAAACTATTTATAAAGCTGCTGAATAGAGTAAATCATGGTTAATTGAAAACATAAACTACACATTTTTCTAATACAGAATTTACTCGAAATTGTCAAAAATCTGCTCTTCGGGTCTAGGCCGAACTTCTCTATTTATTTGTCGGCAATATTCACACTATCCCGATGCATATGCAGTAATGCTAGCGATGATAACCTGTCATTGTTCATTGGTGATCGTACATTTGATTTAAACAGACGTAGTACATTGATAGATCTCCACGGTAGCACTCGCGAGATGTTATAAACCAGTGTACGTGTTCGCCATCGAGCGACCTCCCAATTGAATTCGTCAAAATTACATACCAGGTCAGTTTCGTATGTCTCTCACAATGTTGAGATTTGTTCGTTTGTTATATTTCCTACAACAGGAGGAAGAAGATACGACACAAAGAAGCGATTTTCTGATAATACCAGACGCGACTCCACTCTCCAGTTCCATTATCATAGGCATTCGATTTTCATATGGTCTATAAACGCAAAATATAATGAGACTTTCCAATACTGTTTTGGCGTGTTTGCAGGAGGAGTTGCTCTGTTAGTCCGTCGAACACATCGCCATGGCATAATTTCAACGATATCGAAGGGTTCTGATAAATCTCAGGCCGATTGATACATCTCATTCCAAACAGATAAACCGTACTCTGTAAAATGTGCTCCGAAACTACATGTGTTAGACTGCGTATAACACATTCAAATCTTGTAAAAGATACAAGTTACACTGTCCGATTTCGTCATGCATGATCTTCAATAAAACTTCTATTCTGAAACCAAATGCCGTTATTTAATGACATTTCATAAATTAAAAAAGTGACAACATGTGTGTTTCCTTTAAAATTTGATTTGTGATTTTTTAATTTTGCAATAATTTTTTTTTGCATGCCGAACCGATGTGCACGCAACTGCGTGTTGGCGTATAGGGAGCTACGCGCCTGGCCAAGACCTTTTGTTTTCCAAATAATTAACATTAGGCAGCAACCATTTGATTTTCTGGGGGGGGGGCTATGGTTTTTTTTGGAAAAGAAAGTTTGTTTCCAGTTTTTGGAGAAAAAAATAATTTGTTTTTGATTCTGAGAAAAAAAAATGTTTGTTTCACCCTCAGCTGCCACTATATGTAATGCTAAAATTGAAAGAAAAAAATTGTTTTCGACTTGTCGCGAAAAAAATAGATTGTTTTTCGCCGCAGGCGAAAAAAAAAATTTGTCCAGAAAAAAAAAACATAGCCCCCCCCCCCAGAAAATCAAATGGTTGCTGCCTTACCAATAATTGATAAGTTCCAGGTCGACGGGTTCAAACAGAAAGATTTGAAAGCAGAGAAAACTGTGTATCTTATAATCGACATGACTTTATCAGATGACAATACCAATTACTATAATAATAAGGCTTAGGCATAGTTATATACTTTAATTCAGTCACGGACCCGCGATATCACGGGTGTGTACTTGTGTATATAAAAAATGTGCGTCGTCATCTTAATATTTGTAAGTTGCATTTTAATAGTGATAATTTTATAATATTTTATCACATTGCAGCTTTTCTGACAGCATGGGTTCCAGATTCAAAAACAATGTCTAAAAATGGAGTCATACCATTCACGATTATAAAGGCCATGCATGGCGTACGTAACGTTTCGACCATGACAAGCAGAGGAGTATTTACTTGCGAGAAAACGGGATACTACTTCGTGTCTTTTTTTGTGACGTCAAAATCACCACTAATATTAGCACCAGTAACATTAGCAATTTTGTATAAAAATAAGTATGACATACTCGCAAGAGCTACGAAAAGAGGTGGTGATGACTACGAAACGAATGCTGCAATGACAATAACTCAACTTAATAAAGAAGACAGTCTATCAGTGAGAGCTCGCTTTGATGGGATGAATGTGTACAATACGTACGATTCAGTATTCACTATTCTTCAGATATACTGATGAAGCAGTCATTTTATGTATTCCACTTTAACTTTTATGTATGTAAAAATTTCGAAATAGAATTGTTTAAAATAAGTTACTACACAATGCTAAACGTAGCATTTTCACAATATTAAAATGAGAGTGGAAATGGGGAAAATGTCAAAGAGGGTGGTCCTTGGATGGCCCTAAATAAAATGTGTACTAGCTCAGTGAAAATGGACGTCACACTTAACTCCAAAACATTTAAATGAACTAAAATTAAAACAAAACAAACAAGACTAACAAAGGCCAGAGGCTCATGACTTGAGACAGGCGCAAACATGCGGCGGGGGTTAACATGTTTTGTGAGATCTCAACCCTCCCCCTATACCTCTAGACAATGTAGAATAAAGAAACACACAGCAATACGTACAGTAAAACTCAGTTTAATAGAAGTCCAAGTCCGATGTCAGAACAGGCAACAAAACGAACTAAGCAAAATAATAATTAGTTGAAATTAAAGTGTCCCAGAGAACGGCTTTTCGTTCTCCTGCCGTATTCATTTCACGTTTGGCTTTATGGATTCAATAAGAAGTTAGAGTTAAGCTGTTATAGTTTTGAATTACACATCTTCCAGGAATATTAGTGTAATAATACGGTGAATTCCGTTACACATTTTACTTGACGATGGTGTTTTTGTCGTGAAACATTTTTTGATCAACCCTCGCCTAAATTTGTAATTGTTCTATTGATATTGAAGCATACATTTATTGATATTTAATATTTTTGTCTAAACACTGACATTATGCAGGTTCTTTGGCTTGATTCAAATTGTGTGAATTAGTCAACTTTGAACGTATTGAAATTAATATTCCTGCATAATAAATTATTTTATTTAGAACTCTTAGTTCACTTTGCAGCCTTTTCTACTACTCCGCTTGGTAGATACATTTTTATAATACTGGTGGCAGCGGGCTTATTCATACTTCGCGTTGTTTGTAAAATTTCAGTTAATTAAATAGTTAAGTTAATTTAATACATTGTAATGTCAGATATGGGAAAACCTTACGACTTATGAACTAGATCCCTGATCCGATCACAACCTTTAAAAGGAGGAGGGGTAGAGGTAAATTTGGTTTAAATGAAAGTTTGTGTACTTATGAAACAGAAATGGAGATTGAGGTATGTAATTATAAAATAGCTAGACATGTATATTTTGACAAGTTTGAAATATTCGCAGAAGAAAATTTCTTAAAGTGGTTCCAAGACCAAAGTATTGCATGCGAGGTTAAATTCAGAAAACCACAAAGAATTGACGACGCAATTGAATGGTTTAAATTGCATGAATGTGGTAAAGGCAATAGGGTAGTGTGGATCTCGCCTCGCCTCGCGGCAGGATATTCGATCTCTGGTCGTGTCGAACAAAAACACTTAAAAAACATGCTTTCTGTTTCTCCACTAAGCACACGTTATTTAAAGGCGAGTTAAGACAGATTGAAACTGAGGAGCAGTATGAACATACTGAGCGTATTGAAGAAAATGAAATAAGAAAAGTCATTTTGTAACAGAAGAGAGGTTAGATTAAAATCTAGAAATTTTCTCTCGACAAATAAAAACTGAATTTTCTGCCATTGAACATAATTTAAAGGGAGAAATTAGTAAATTGAGTACCAGATATTGTTAAAAAAAATGCAATATGGTTTCATACTTTTTGCATTTCAGTGTAAAACTGCAAAAATTGAAAACACTGCAATGATAGCCTGATATTTAGATCTTAATATTTGATTCAACATATATGAGCCAAGGCTTTAACAAAAATGATATTTAGCTACAAGATGCATTTTCACAAAGTTGTTAATGTGTATAATATCTATTTGGGTAATATGTTGGCCCATATTTATTTCGTCGATAAAAGCTACCATGCGTTAAACAGACATTTTAAGGAAAACATAACGAATACTATAATTTCATGACATCAAAGAATGCCTCGAGATTTTATTATACTACCTCCTTTATGACAGAAAAATAAATTGTAACTTTTTAAAACAATGTTTTATAATTATATCCGAGTATAACAAGTACCACTATTCAATCAAGCTATAGCACAATGCAACTAAATGCCGTTTTTGAGTTTGTTGATGAAGACATATTCTAAAGAACTATAAAATTGGATGGATGACTGTTTAACGTCCAGTTGCCAGCATAACATTTTCATACATATTCAAAACAATTATTTGTTATAAATGTGACAAGTATATGCACCGTAGTTTGTATAAGACAGTTTTGCTGAGGTAGCAATACACAGTTAAGAAAAAAAACCTTAAAATTGACACTCATAATTTTAACCACCCTCTGTCCCTTCCTTTCTGACAAATAAGGCTTTATATTTGTGTAATGCATGTGTATATGTATGGAAAGAACATCTTTCATAGATTTGATTTCGCATCAAAACATATACAGCGTTCCATATTGAGGTTGGTACATAAAGCGCATTCTTTCTTTTCAAAGGGGAGCCAGTAAAGTATCAATTTATGACCGTACCAAGTCTTTGTGTCAAAATATCTATATTGGTTGCTAAGGACAATAAACAACAAAATTAACATATGTTGTCATTTTAAAAGATTTTGCTACCTCAGAATATAGAATGAAATTCAAAACAGTGTAGCTGTGGCCATTGATTGACACATTAAAATCATTCATTGACTGGGAAAATTTAGGTGAACGTTTGTATGTAATGACCACTGCTTACTATGTACTTTTTAAAGACACTTAAACTATGGGGTCACCAAAGGTTCTCAACACATAAATAAAGTAATTCCAAAAATTAATCAGAAATAACAAGATGTTTTAATTTATATATATTAATTTTTCGAATTATTTTATAATTAAAGGCGTTAAGAAACCTTTGGTAACCCCACAGTTTAAATGTCTATCAACATGCAGTGGTCGTTACAGACAAACGTTCACGTAAATTGTCCAAGTCAATGGATGAATTTAATGTGTCAATCAATGGCCACAGCTACACTGTTTTGAATTTCATTCTATCTAAAATCTAAATATCAAAGATTTGTGGTATGATTTGTTATTTTAAAATAATAGCAATTCTGTACTTTCTAAAATGCCATAAAATTAAGGTAGCAATACACAGTTAGGGAAAAAACTTAAAATTGACACTCATAATTTTAACCACTCTCTGTCCCTTCCTTTCTGACAAATGAATATAGAATATCTATACGAAGAAAACCCGATTATCTTTTTATCGTTCTATTACTGGTCTTTTCTTTCTCCCTAAGACAGTTTACGCTTGACGAAAAAGCAAGCTTGATAACGTCTCCTCTCGCATTGTGACGTCGCTAATAACTTCTCCTCTCACATTGTGACGTCGCTGATAATGCCAGGGCTGCGTTCAACATCGTAGCTGGCTACGTAGATTTTGACTATTGATTGTGTAGCTAAATACTAGTTGTTACATAGATATTGATAGCTGCTACGTATTGCTGGCTG
>CM034359.1:14566400-14955356 GCA_019925275.1 Mytilus edulis
TTTAGCCTACCATGTACTATTATGAAGAGATTTAATTATGAAGCTATTTAGTCATATGTTTCTTTGATACCAATTTTTGTTGTTAGAGGAAAACTTGCTTTTTATTTGATGATTTGCCTACAACTGCATACAAGCCTATACAAATTCACACTCCGTTGAACATTTTAATTCAGAATGGACACATACCAATGAAATAAAAACAAAATTTGTTATACAAGAATAATAATAAATCCACAGATAAATAATGCATTTTTGTCGAGCCTTCGACTTTAGTCGAAAAAGCGAGACATAGCGATCCTACATTCTGACGTCGTCGTCGGCGGCGTCCACAAATATTCACTCTGTGGTTAAAGTTTTTGAAATTTAATAACTTTGTTAAACTACACTGAATTTCTACCAAACTTGGACAGAAGCTTGTTTATGATCATAAGATAGTATCCAGAAGTAAGTTTTGTAAAAATAAAATTCTATTTTTGCTGTATTTTACTTATAAATGGACTTAGTTTTTCTGCGGGAAATCATTACTTTCAGTCTGTGGTTAGTTTTTAAAATTTTAATAACTTTCTTAAACTATCCTGGGTTTGTACAAAACTTGGATAGAAGCTTGTTTATGATCATAAGATAGTATCCAGAACTAAATTTTGTAAAAAATTAAATCCATTTTTTCAGTATTTTACTTTTAAATGGACTTAGATTTTCTGCCAGGAAACAACACATTCACTCTGTGGTTAAAGTTTTTAAAACTTTAATAGCTTTCTTATACTATTTTTAGCTCACCTGGCCCGAAGGGCCAAGTGAGCTTTTCCCATCACTTTGCGTCCGGCGTCCGGCGTCCGTCGTCGTTAACTTTTACAAAAATCTTCTCCTCTGAAACTGCTGGACCAAATTATACCAAACTTGGCCACAATCATCATTGGGGTATCTAGTTTAAAAAATGTGTGGCGTGACCCCGCCAACCAACCAAGATGGCCGCCATGGCTAAAAATAGAACATAGGGGTAAAATGCAGTTTTTGGCTTATAACTCAAAAACCAAAGCATTTAGAGCAAATCTGACATGGGGTCAAATTGTTTATCAGGTCAAGATCTATCTGCCCTGTAATTTTCAGATGAATCAGACAACCCGTTGTTGGGTTGCTGCCCCTGAATTGGTAATTTTAAGGAAATTTTGCTGTTTTTGGTTATTATTTTGAATATTATTATAGATAGAGATAAACTGTAAACAGCAATAATGTTCAGCAAAGTAAAATTTACAAATAAGTCAACATGACCGAAATGGTCAGTTGACCCTTCTATGAGTTATTGCCCTTTATAGTCAATTTTTAACCATTTTTCGTAAATCTTAGTAATCTTTTACTAAAATCTTCTCCTCTGAAACTACTGGGCCAAATTCAACCAAACTTGGCCACAATCATTATTGGGGTATCTAGTTTAAAAAATATGTGGCGTGACCTGGCCAACCAACCAAGATGGCCGCCACAGCTAAAAATAGAACATAGGGGTAAAATGCAGTTTTTGGCTTATGACTCAAAAACCAAAGCATTTAGAGCAAATCTGACATGAAGTAAAATTGATTATCAGGTCAAGATCTATCTGCCCTGTAATTTTCAGATGAATCAGACAACCCGTTGTTGGGTTGCTTTCCCTGAATATGTAATTTTAAGGAAATTTTGCTGTTTTTGGTTATTATCTTGAATATTATTATAGATAAAGATAAACTGTAAACAGCAATAATGTTCAGCAAAGTAAGATTTACAAATAAGTCAACATGACCGAAATGGTCAGTTGACCCCTTTATGAGTTATTGCCCTTTATAGTCCATTTTGACCAATTTTTCGTAAATTTTTGTAATCTTTTACAAAAATCTTCTCCTGAAACTCTTGGGCCAAATTTAACCAAACTTGGCCACAATCATTATTGGGGTATTTAGTTTAAAAATTGTGTGGTGTGACCCGTCCAACCAACCAAGATGGCTGCCATGGCTAAAAATAGAACATAGAGGGGAAATGTAGATTTTGGCTAATATCTCTGACACCAAAGCATTTAGAGCAAATCTGACTAGTTACAATTGTTCATCAGGTCAAGATCTATCTGCCCTGAAATTTTCAGACAAATCAGACAACCTGTTGTGGGGTGCTGCCTCCAAATTAGTAATTTTAAGGAAATTTTGCAGATTTTGGTTATTATCTTGAATATTATTACATGTATAGATAGAGATAAACTGTAAACAGCAATAATGTTCAGCAAAATAAGATCTACAAATAAGTCAACATGACCAAAATTTTCAATTGACCCCTTAAGGAGTTATTGCCCTTTATAGTCAATTGTTAACAACTTTTTCGTCATGTTTTTATACACCCGTCAAAATTTTGACGGGACGTATTATGGTATACAAATGTCCGGTGTCCGTCCGTCTGTCTGTCTCTCTGTCCGTCTGTCCGGCGTAAACATGTCGCACCGTAACTTGAGAACGACTTATCCAAATTTCATGAAACTTTATATAGTTGTTTCTTATGATGGTCAAATGATCTGTATACTTTTTGGTGAAAATAAGATTTAAACTTTTTGAGTTACGGCACTTTATAACTAAAACAGGGGTGTGTTTTTTTCACATGTCGCACTGTATCTCAAAAACGATTCTTGATTATGACTTAAAACTTTAAACACTTCTTAGTTATATTAATCTCAATATCTGTATACTTTTTGGTGATGATTCAAAATTTTATTTTTGAGTTATTGAGTATTTTGTAAAAAAAGGGGGAGTTTTTTTTTACATGTCGCGCCATATCTCAAAAACCATTTATGATTATTGCTTAAAACTTTACACATGTCTTTGTTATATTAATCTCAATATCTGTATACTTTTTGGTGATGATTCAAAGTTTTATTTTTGAGTTATTAGTATTTTGTAAAAAAGGGGGAGGGTTTTTATTACATGTTGTGCCGTATCTCAAAAACGATTTATGATTATTGCTTAAAACTTTACACACTTCTTTGTTCTATTAATCTAAAGATCTGTATACTTTTTGGTGATTATTCAAAATTTTATTTTTGAGTTATTGAGTATTTTGTAAAACAGGGGAGGGTTTTTTACATGTCGCACCGTATCTCAAAAATAAGTTATGATTATTGCTTAAAACTTTACACACTTCTTTGTTCTATTAATCTAAAGATCTGTATACTTTTTGGTGATTATTCAAAATTTTATTTTTGAGTTATTGAGTATTTTGTAAAATAAAACAGGGTGGGGGGTTTCACATGTCCCGACGTGTCTCTAAAACAATGTATGGTTATTGCTTAAAACTTTCTCATAAACTATTTATGATTATTGCATAAGACTTCCACATAAGACGTCGGGCGTATCATGCGCTCATGGCGCAGCTGTTTATTAGGAAATATTTTCCACTGTAATTACTGGGCCAAGTTCATTATAGAGAGAAATATTTGTAGCAACAAGAATGTTCAGTAAAGAAAGATCTACAAACACATCACCATCACAAAAGCACCATTTTATCATGAATTTATCTGTGTCCATTGATAATATGCACATAGACCAAGGTGAGCGACACAGGCTCTTGAGAGCCTCTAGTTAATTTGTACCAAACCTGGACAGAAGCTTGTTTATGATCAAAAGCTAGTATCTAGAAGGAAATTTTGTTCAAATTTTTACCTGTGTATTTTTCTTATAAATGGACTTAGTTTTCTTCTAGTTAACATTACATACAGTCTGCAGTTAAAATTTGAATAACATTTATTAGATTCATAAACTATCCTGGATTTTTACCAAACTTTGGATAGAAGCTTCTTACAATCAAAAGGAATATTTTTATTGATTTTTTTCCTTTTTTTTTTTGTTCAGCCTGCGATTTACAGCAAAAGTAGGCGAGACACTGGGTTCCGCGGAACCCTTACGAATTTTTTCATATTTTATTAATGTTGTGTATACTTTTGCAGGCAACATGGCATCCTCTTCAAGACCTTGCAGTGATTGGTCGATATCCTGATCCTAAATTCCCTGGTTACCATGCAGGAGAACTACGTAGTATTGATATTTTAGATGTAGAGACAGGTGATCTGGTAACCAGTCTAAGTGACCCATCTTCATCGGGCTTGGTTTGTGTAAGTATGAGGCACTGCACATGGGAACCAGAACATGTGTCATTATAGAAGAAATGACATATTCTTTTGTATGTGAGGGGGTAGGAGGGGTCCTGATCCCGAAATCCCAGGCTTAAAAACAGGAAATCCTGAGGTCCCGAATTGAAATAAATTTTAATCCAGACATCCCAAATTTGAGAAAAGCATTCCCAGATCCCGAAATCCTGAGCTTAAAAACACCTGACCCTGGAGTCCCGATAAATGTCCTATCCCCTTTTTGTATGTCTTTATATAGATTTAGACTGCAACTCTGTGGTACAGCAACCTAACATTACCATACTACCAAAAAAAACTTTTTTCAAGTAGAAAATAACAAATTTATATAAAAATTGTTTCAAAAATGACTTATTTTGTTGTGGTCTTTCTACATGAAAACTCCTAGTCAAAAAAAAAATCAAAAAAGTAGAATCAAGTTGTCATCTTGAAAGGGCTTACAGCCCCCCAAAAGATACCTGAAAAATAAGTTTGTTTACATTAATATGAAAGTTACTGTACCATATAATAACAGGATTTTCCAAGTTTTATTACTTGAGAAGGAAATCAGATTATAGATTTGCTATAAGATTGCTAATTGTCTTGTATTAATTCATGATATTTTTGAAGTTTTGTTATAGACTATTTTTTATTACACTTTTGATTAACTTGAGACATATTTTTACTATTAATAACACAATCAAATACAACAAAATTAACAGTATTCACTGTCGTTCTAAGGTTCATTTTATGTCCATTTTAAGAAACTGAAAAAAAATCCAATTTCCATAAAAATATTTATTCTTTGAAATGTGAAACCCTAAAAACCTTAAAAATTATTAAGCCAATTAGAGCAGTATCTGAGATCATGCCCAGTTTATAGTGGGGTTTGTGTTGCTCAGTCTTTAGTTTTCTATGTTGTTGTATTGAGTACAGTTGTTTATCTGTTGGTGTTTTTTTTTAGCCATTGTGTTTATTATCCACTTGTGAGTTTGATTGTCTCTTTAATATCTTTTGCTTCTCTTTTCATTGCATTTGACTGTTATACTTTGTTTTGTTATGATAGATTTCTATTTATTTTGCAGGTGAATAAATTCAACAGAAGAGGTGACACTCTAGCTTCTGGCATGGGTAAGTCAACTTTGGATCAAGGACAGATAACTCATCACTTGGCATCCGTCCTTATTCGTTAACTTTCACAAAAATTTTCTCCTCTGAAACTAACCAAACTTGGCCACCATCATCATTAAAGTATTTAGTTTAAAATATGTGAATTAAATGACCTCCACCTGCCAATTAAGATGGCTAATATGTTTAAAAATAGAAAATTGGGGGTAAAATGCAAGTTTTGTCTTAATCTTAAGACAATATAGAAAGAGAAAATCTAACAATAGCAATAATGTTCAGAATGTTGAGCTCTACGAATTGTTCTCATACCTCCAAACTCTCAGACAACTTCTTATATGAGTTATTGCCCTTAAATGACAAATTTTTACCCTTTTTAGCTCACCTGGCTTTTCTCATCACTTGGCATCCGTCGTTGTCGTCGTACGTCGTCATTAACTTTTACAAAAATCTTCTCTGAAACTATCAGGCCAAATTTAACCAAACTTGGCCACAATCATCATTGGGGTTTCTAGTTTAAAAAATGTGTCCGGTGACCCTGCGAACCAACCAAGATGGCCACCATGGCTAAAAATAGAACATAGGGGTAAAATGTAGATTTTGGCTCATATCTCTGAAACCAAAGCATTTAGAGCAAATCTGAAATGGGGTAAAATTGTTCATCAGGTCAGGATCTATCTGCCCATAAATTTCTAGATGAATCAGACAACCTGTAATTAGGTTGCTGCCCCAGAATTGGTCATTTTAAGGAAATTTTGCAGTTTTTAGCTCACCTTTCCAAAAGGAAATGTGAGCTTTTGCCATAACTTGGCGTCTGTCGTCGTCTGTCCGTCGTCGTCCGTCCATCGTAACTATTTCAAAGATCTTCTCCTCTGAAACTTTTGAACCAATTCAAACCAAACTTCATCTGATTGATTCCTAGGGTAATTAGAATAAAGTTTGTGTTTTAATTCCCATTTCATCAAAAAACATGGCCGCCATGGCTAAAAATAGAACATAGGGGTAAAATGCAGTTTTTAGCTTATAACTCAAAAACCAAAGCATTTAGAGCAAATCTGACATGGGGGTAAAATTGTTTATCAGGTCAAGATCTATCTGCCCTGAAATTTTCAGATGAATCGGACAACCTGTTGTTGGGTTGCTGCCCCTGAATTGAGAGCCTCTTGTTGGTTATTATCTAGAATATTATTAGCTCACCTGGCCTGAATGGCCAAGTGAGCTTTTCTCCACACTTTGCGACTGTCGTCTGTCGTCCGTCGTCGTTAACTTTTACAAAAATCTTCTCTTCTGAAACTACTGGGTCAAATTTAACCAAACATGGCCAAAATCATTATTAGGGTATCTAGTTTAAAAATTTTGTCCCGTGACCTGGCCAACTAACCAAGATGGCCACCATGGCTAAAAATAGAACATAGGCGAAAATTTTTTTATCAGGTCAAGAACTATCTGCCATGAAATTTTCAGATGAATCGGACAACCCGTTGTTGGGTTGCTGCCCCTGAATTGGTAATTTTAAGGAAATTTCGTTGTTTTTGGTTATTATCTTGACAATTATTATAGATAGAGATAAACTGTAAACAGCAAAAATGTTCAGCAAAGTAAGATTTACAAATAAGTCAACAAGACCAAAATAGTCAGTTGACCCCTTTAGGAGTTATTGCCCTTTATAGTCAATTTTTAACCATTTTTCGTAAATCTTAGTAATCTTTTACAAAAATCTTCTCCTCTGAAACTATTGGGCCAAATTATACCAAACATGGCCAAAATCATTATTAGGGTATCTTGTTTAAAAATTGTGTCAGGTGACTTGGCCAACTAACCAAGATGGCGGCCATGGCTAAAAATAGAACATAGGGGTAAAATGCAGTTTTTGGCTTGTATCTCAAAAACCAAAGCATTTAGAGCTAATCCGACGGGTTTAAATTGTTTATCAGGTCAAAATCTATCTGCCCTGAAATTTTCAGATGAATAGGACAAACCGTTGTTGGGTTGCTGGCCCTGAATTGGTAATTTTAAGGAAATTTTTCTGTTTTTGATTATTATCTTGAATATTATTATAGATAGAGATAAACTGTAAACAGCAATAATGTTCAGCAAAGTAAGATTTACAAATAATTCAACATGACCGAAATGTTCAGTTGACCCCTTTAGGAGTTATTGCCCATTTATAGTCAATTTTTAGCTATTTTTCGTAAATCTTAGTAATCTTTTACAAAAATCTTCTCCTCTGAAACTATTGGGCCAAATTAATCCAAACTTGGCCACAATTATCTTTGGGGTATCTAGTATTTAAAATGTGTCCGATGACCCGGCCATCCAACCAAGATGGCCCCCACAGCTAAAAATAGAACATAGGGGTAAAATGCAGTTTTTGGCTTTTAACTCAAAAACCCAAAGCATTTGGAGCAAATCTGACCGGGGTTAAATTGTTTATCAGGTCAAGATCTATCTGCCCTAAAATTATCAGATTGATAGGACAACCCGTTGTTAAGTTGCTGCCCCTAAATTGTTAATTTAAAGGAAATTGTGCCATTTTTATGCCCCACCTACGATAGTAGAGGGGCATTATGTTTTCTGGTCTGTGCATCCGTTCGTCTGTTCGTTCGTCTGTTCATTCGTCCGTATGTCCCGCTTCAGGTTAAAGTTTTTGGTCAAGGTAGTTTTTGATGAAGCTGAAGTCCAATCAATTTGAAACTTAGTACACATGTTCCTCATGATATGATCTTTCTAATTTTAAAGCCAAATTAGACTTTTGACCCCAATTCACAGTCCACTGAACATAGAAAATGAAAGTGCGAGTTTCAGGTTAAAGTTTTTGGTCGAGATAGTTTTTGATGAAGTTGAAGTCCAATCAACTTGAAACTTAGTACACATGTTCTCTATGGTATTATCTTTCTAATTTTAATGCCAAATTAGATTTTTTACACAATTTCACGGTCCATTGATCATGGAAAAGGATAGTGCGAGTGGGGCATCTGTGTACTTTGGACACATTCTTGTTTGTTATTATTTTGAATATTATTTAATATTATCGATAGAGATAAACTGTAAACAGCAATAATGTACAGAAAAGTAAGACCTTAAAATAAGTCAACATGACCAAAAGGGTCGATTGACCCCCTAAGGAGTTATTGTCCTTTATACTCAATTTTTAACAATTTTCATAAAATTTGTAAATTTTTTCTAACATTTTCATCTGAAACTACTGGGCCAAGTTCATTATAGATCGAGATAATTGTAAGCTGAATGTTCAGTAAAGTAAGATGTACAAATACATCACCATCACCGAAACACAATTTTGTCATGAATCCATCTGCGTCCTTTGTTTAATATTCACATAAACCAAGGTGAGCGACACAGGCTCTTAAGAGCCTCTAGTTATATAGATAGAGATAAACTGTAAATAGTAATAATGTTCAGCAGAGTAAGATCTACAAAAAAGTCAACATGACCAAAATGGTCAGTTGACCCCTTGAGGAGTTATTGCCCTTTATAGTCAATTTTTGTCAATTTTTGTTATCTTGAACAAAAATCTTCTGCTCTGAAACTGCTAAGACAAATGAAACCAACCTTGTCCACAATCATCATTAGGGTATCTAGTTTAAAAAATGTGTCCTATGACCCTGCCTGCCAAGATGGCCGACATGACTAAAAATAGTACATAGGATAAAATGCAGTTTTTGGCTAAAATCTCAGAAACCAAAGCATTTAAAGGAAATCGGACAAGGATAAATTTGTTTGATAGGTCAAAGTCTATCTGCCCTGAAATTTTCAGACCAATCAGGCAACCCGTTGTTGGGTTGCTGCCCTGGAATTGGTAATTTTCAGAAACTTTTGGAGTTTTGGTTATTATCTTGAATATTATTAGCTCACCTGCCCCGAAGGGCCAAGTGAGCTTTTCTCATCACTTTGCATCAGTCGTCGTCGTCCTGCGTTTGCTTTTACAAAAATCTTCTCCTCTGAAACTTCTGGGCCAAATAAAACCAAACTTGGCCACAATCATCATTGAGGTATCTAGTTTAAAAAAATGTGTGGCGTGACTGGGCCAACCAACCAAGATGGCCGCCATGGCTAAAAATAGAACATAGGGGTAAAATGTAGATTTTGGCTTATAACTCTGAAAACCAAAGCATTTAGAGCAAATCTGACATGGGGTCAAATTGTTTAATAGATAAAGATCTATCTGCCCTGAAATTTTCAGGTGAATCGGACAACCGGTTGTTGGGTTGCTGCCCCTGAATTGGCAATTTTAAGGAAATTTAACCGTATTTTGGCTATTATCTTGAATATTATTATAGATAGAGATAAACTGTAAACAGCAATAATGTTCAGCAGAGTAAGATCTACAAATAAGTTAATATGACTAAATGGTCAGTTGACCCCTTAAGGAGTTATTGCCCTTTATAGTAATTTTTTACCAATTTTTCGTAATTTTTTTCTTATCTTTTACAAAAATCTTCTCCTCTGAAACTACTGGGCAAAATTAAACCAAACTTGGCCACAATCATCATTTGGGTATCTTGTTTAAAAAATTTGTGGTGTGACTGGGCCAACCAACCAAGGTGGCCGCCATGGCTTAAAATAGAACATGGGGGTAACATACCTGTCAACCTGTGACGATGAAAATGCAGGTCATGACCTGCATTGAAGAATCAAATCTCAGTTCATAACGCGTACGAACTTTTTCGAGCTGAATTTCAGTATTTATGGTACATTTTCTTATAATGTATATCAAAGATACCAAAACATCAATGCATGTTCACTTTGTTAAGTCATTTTAAATCTTATTAAATATTATTTCATTGCATTTTTAAAGATTTTTATAAATTTGTGTATCTCAGTCTTATGTGCTTTACTCTTTGAGAAAAATACTACAAGCATCATACACTAGAAATTAATGTAATTCTTAAATGTTTGAGACTATTGACTTTTTAACTTTTAACCATAGTATTTTTTCATTGAATAAGGAAATTAGACTATGATAAAATATAGTAATACAGTTAAAGGAAGTATAAATGTAAAAAATAATTTTCAACTTTTTTTTTTAAAATTGTATAAAGGTATAAAAATAATGAAAAGTTATTTTTCAATATGTATTTGAATTTTATATTTTTATGATTTAATCTTTTTCACCCATAAAACGTAAATATAAGGAATAATTTTGAATGGTGACAAATAAGGGGAAGTAACTCTAGTTCAGTTCAATTTATTTATGACCTAAAGCTAAGGTAATTGGTGTTAATTAACAGTGAGTTTGACACCAAAGCTGTCAAGTGAAGCCATGCACTTAATGGGTCACTTAATTTGACAGTTTACATAGCTAGATGAACTTCCTGTTCATGGAAGAATTACGAATTTGCCGGTATTTCAAAGGAATATTACTTATGAAATCAAGGATTTGTATAGTAAGATGTTACTATACAAATCCTTGATGAAATCAATCTCAAGGCTAAGTAATACAGGAAATCGGGTCATTTTCGGAATTCCCGGGTTATTTCGATGACCCGGCGGGTGTTCCGGGTGATCCCTCAGAATTGTGAAAATCTCGGGTCACACCCGCAGAATATGGGTCAGTTGACAGGTATGGGATAAAATGTAGATTTTTGCTTATAACTCTGAAACAAAAGCATTAAAAGCAATTCAGACATGGGGTTAAATTGTTTTGCAAGTCAAGATCTAACTGCCCTGAAATTTTCAGATGAATCTGACGACTGGTTGTTGGGTTGCTGCCCCTGAATTGGAAATTTTTAAGGAAATTTTGCTGTTTTTGGTTATTATCTTGAATATTATTATAGATAGAGATAAACTGTAAACAGCAATAATGTTCAACACAAGTAAGATCCACAAATAAGTCAACATGACCAAAAAGGTCAGTTGACCCCTTAAGGAGTTATTGCCCTTTATAGTCAATTTTTAATAATTTTGTAAATTTTGTAAATTTTTATAAATTTTAACAAATTATTTTCCTCTGTAACTAATGGGCCAAGTTCATTATAAATTGAGATAATGAGATAATTGTAAGGAGCAAGAATGTTCAGTAAAGTAAGATCTACAAACACATCACCATCACCAAAACACAATTTTGTCATGAATCGATCTGTGTCCTTGGTTTAATATGCATATAGACCAAGGTGGGCGACACAGGCTCTTAAGAGCCTCTAGTTTTGGGGAAAGACAGCTTCAAGTCGTCAAACCCCTATGGGGTTGACCAGAGTGACATCCCCTCACATCATTCATTTTGTTTTTATATTGCGGGAGAATCCCAACAAATCTTATTGAGATTTATGAGAAGGAGACACACAAATGAATAGATTGACTTAAAACACTTTTTTACTCATTTCCCTTGTGTTTCTCGTAAATTATCATATTATGAGCTCTCCTTTACACTATTTATGTTTCTTTTACAATCCGGAAAAATCAGAATGACGAGGTATTCTAAATATATATAACCTACATTATATTATAGTGATATCATTATTGGAATGCCACACTACGCAGAAGCAAGGATATCCTTCACTGGTTATTGAAATCATTCTCAGAGATCGTGCACTAGAATTAAAAATTGGTATTTGTTAAATTTAAAAATAATTTTGTTTGCTGTAGATGGTTCAAACATCAACATGCAATACTTTTAATAAGTAGGTCAACAACTTTCAAAATAAACAAAGTCCGTGGGGATACAAGAGATTGGGGAGAGAAACGATTTTTTTCATTTTTTTTTCTGTAAAATTCTGTATTGAGAATCTTCCTCCAATTCAGGAGCACCTCAATTGATAAGTAAAAATCCACTAAAATAAAAGTAAATGTATCTGAACACTTAAAATGTGACATTTAGTATATGATTTGTAGTCTTCCATCAAGCTTCTCACAGTTTACATCAATCATATTGTTTTTTATTAGTACCTGTATCCCTGTGATGAGAGTTGTAACTGGGAACTTAATCATTGGAAATTTAAAACTGAATAGATTTTTCAGTCCTAACTTTCTTGAGAAAAAAATTAAAAATCTTTAGAGTACTGTCACAAAAAATTTAGAAGATGCAGATCTCTTCCATTGGTCCAAATTGAATCCTAAACTAAGGAAAAATATTACATTAAACAGCAATTGATTTTAATATTGTCAACCTGTTCCTTTTTTTCATTCTAAACCCCCCCCTCCCCCCCCCCAAAAAAAAAAATTAATAATAATACGGAAACGAGGGCCGTCTTTCCCCTCAGAGCTATTCAGCTCCCTGATTTATTTTTGCCTCTTAACAAGTCTTATATATATGAAAAATGTTTCCAATGTTTACATGTATGAAAAATCTACAGAGAATCATTTCCCGCCAAATTTTTAATTGATTCTATCCATAAGACAAGAAAACAGACCTTTAATTTTTTCTGCTCTTTAAGTTCCATCATTAATATACTATCATTTATAACAGTCTATGAAAAAGCTTGTTATTTTTTAAGTAGAGCAGCAATCAACCTTAAAATATAAATCATGAAATCAATCAAATAATTCCACTCCTCAGACTGCACACAACAATGGGTGTTGTCAAGACATTGTCAATGATGTTTCATAAAAAATAAATAGCTGGAAATAGGTAGACAAATCAAAGTTCTTGCAATTTTTTTTTTTAATCCTTTCATTTAATAAACACCATGGATATTTACAGAACTAAAATTGAGAATGGAAATGGGGAATGTGTCAAAGAGACAACAACCCGAACATATCTTTAGACATGCAGCTCCTGATATAACTATACTGATAATTAATGTACATCACTATTTTATACATGAATGTAAAATTGAGAAAGGAAACGGGGAAACAATAATGTATCCCAGTTTAGCGAAAATGAACATCACATTATTAGGGCCCCTCCAAGCCTTATAGTGATCAGTCTGTCCGTCCGTCCGTCTGTCCGTCCGTCCGTCCGTAACACTTTGTGTCCGCTCCATATCTAGAGAACCATTATGATTTCATACTTTATACTTTACATGTTTATTACAGCTAATTTCCTAAAGCATGTAGAGCAAGACTTAAGTTAGCTTGCTTGCTTTGTATTTAAATTGTACACTCATTAGGATAATATCCAATTAAATTCAAATATTAAATATACAGGTTAAACTATGCCTATATATATATATTATATAAAGATGACCATCATGTCAATCTTATTAACAAAGCTTGTATAAACAATTATACAAACAAAGAAGGCAAGCCAACCAAAGTTTTGCATTACATGCATTAGGAAATTAGCTGTAACCACCACCAGAGGGCGTGTCATGATGTATGTACAACTTCCTAGGTCAAAGGTCAAGGTAAAAAAACTTTGGTTTCAGTTGACAACCCTGTGTCCTGTGGTGAAGATCGTGTCCGCTCTATATCTTGAGAACCGTTATCATTTCAAAGTTTATACTTGACATGTATATGAACCAACACCAGAGGGTGTGTCATAATTTATAAACGACTGCCTAGGGCAAAGTTCAAGGTCAAAAACTGGTTTCAGTTGACAACCCCATGTCCTGTGGTGAAGAGCGTCTCCGCTTTATATCTTGAGAACCGTTATGATTTCAAAGTTTATACTTGACATGTATATGAACCAACACCAGAGGGTGTGTCATAATTTATGAACGACTGCCTAGGGCAAAGTTCAAGGTCAAAAACTTTGGTTTCAGTTGACAACCCTGTGTCCTGTGGTGAAGATCGTGTCCGCTCTATATCTTGAGAACCGTTATGATTTCAAAGTTTATACTTGACATGTTTATAAACCAACACCAAAGGGTGTGTCATAATTTATTTACAACTTCCTAGGTCAAAGGTCAAGGTCAAAAACTTTGATTTCAGTTGACAAACCCATGTCCTATGGTAAAGATACAATTTTTTAATGCACATTATTCACAGCGGGGCCCACAGAGATGGCTCCCATCTCAATGATATCTAGTTAGTACAAAATTCTGAAACATATAAATGAACAAAAATTGAAGTAACAGACAAGACTAATAAAGGCCAGAGGTTTCTGATTTATGTGTTGTTAGGTCATTAATTCAAATTTTCTGTGGTTGAATTCTTGAATTAATTATTCATTAATTTTATTTATCTGTTTCACCATGTGACTACAAATATCATTTATTATTTCAATGGATGCTCTTTTTTTAAAGGTGTTCATATTTTATTATGGACTAGAAAAGAAGAAGTTGCTGAAAGACAGAAGTCTCTCTTGCCAGCCATGAAATCTTATCTTGACAACAGTAGCCATAGCAACCAGAGTAGCCATAAACCAAGGCAACCAAAATCAAAAGAAACAAAGACGAAAGAAAAAACAAATACAAAAACTGATAAGGAAAAATTAAAGCTGAAAATGAAAAATTCCAAGAAATAAAATGACTGACTTAACTATATTTTCATCATATATCATATATATTATCCTTGTAAATATCACAATATAAAAATTACCATTTCCATAAATATGACTAAACAAATCTAGAACATATGCTTAAGCATTAATCATTCTTTAATTATATTCTTGCTGTTTAGTTTTAGAAATATTATTTTTGCATGTCCTACATTAATTTTTGCAATTATATTGTTTGAAATGCATATTTTACTAAAATTGTGAATTTTGTGTTCTTGTTGTCATGTAATTAATGTTAATTTTTTTATTACTTGGGTACAACTTTCGTGGATTAAGGAAAAGTTTTTATGGATATTTGATTTTATGGTTCTTCAAAAGTCTGCATACTTATGTATAGAAAATTTGTACTTCCTTGAACATTTAAATTTTTGTTTCATCTGTACCCATTAAATCCAAAAAAATTGGTATCCCATGAATAAAAATGAACTCATAGTAGAGACATATTGGACTATGCTTTACTAAGAAAATGGATTTACTTCATATCAGTTTATTGGAGAAATTATCTCTGGTTTTGTTTTGCCTGTCACTGTGAGGAAAATGGCAGAATCTAGTCTTAGGCATGATTGTAACTCGTATCAGTGAAGGTGGCTTAGACAAATGTTAATGTGTGTGATTAAGTAAAACAAGGTATCTGTGGTAACAAGTCTATTTGAGTGTTGTAATTTCAATTCAGGTTTTACTTGAAATAAGTTATTTATTAAGGATGATTGCTACTTACTTCTGAATAACAACATTAAAAAGGATATATATATATATATCATCTCACTGCTTAACAGGCCATTTTGAGCATTTGCCATCAATAGGTGTCCATTGTTTGCGTCATCCAGTGTGCGTTAATTTTTACAAAAATCTTTGAAATTCTAGGCCAAATTAATCCAAAATTGTCCACCATGAGCTTAGAATCTATTTTAAAACTTTTGTCCAGTGATAATTCAGA
Source organism: Mytilus edulis (assembly GCA_019925275.1). Lineage (NCBI taxonomy): Eukaryota > Metazoa > Mollusca > Bivalvia > Mytilida > Mytilidae > Mytilus > Mytilus edulis. Next base: position 14,581,989 of record CM034359.1, read on the forward strand.
TACTGTGAAAGTACTTTAATTCGGGTACCAATTTTCGTGGTTTTCGTGGATAACTTTATCCATGAATTTAAGTGTCCAACGAAATATAATAAGTGTTGTCCAAATCAGGACGCATGTAGGTTTGACTACAGATAACATCTAGAGAAAACATTGAATATCAGCAAATCTACTGAATGTACTATAAACTCCAACTGCCCCACCAAGGAGCATTATGTTTTTCTGTCTGTGCGTCTATTTGTTTGTATATTCCGTCTGTTCTTCCGTCTGTCCCGCTTCATGTTAAAGTTTTTGGTCAAGGTAGTTTTTGATGAAGTTGAAGTCCACTTAGTACACATGTTCCCTGTGATATGATCTTTATTTTTGAATGTCAAATTAGAGATTTTACCCCAGTTTCAAGGTCCACTGAACATTGAAAATGATAGTGTGAGTTGGGCATCCATCTTCTAAGAACACATTCTTGTTAATGATGACCCTGCTGTGGTAGAGGAGGCATTATGTTTTACCATTGTCAGTCTGTACGTACGTCCCAAAATTGGTTTCCTTTCTTTAACTTTAGTTTGCCTCAACCAAACGTTATGAAACTTACAAAACTCTTATAACCACAAAGCACAGATCAAATTCGATTTTGGTGGCATCCCTTATACCCTTCTAGAATTATGCCCCTTTACATATTGAAAAATTGCTGATTTTTTTGTTTCCGTTCTCTTACTTCAGTTTGCCTCAACCAAATGTCATAAAACTTTTAACACAATGCTCTTTAGCTCAAACCACACATTGAGTTCGAATTTTGATGGCATCACTTTTACCGTTCTATAGTTATGCTCCTTTACAAATTGAAAAATTGCTGATTTTTTCATTTCTGTTCCCTTACTTTCGTTTGCCTGAACCAAATGTTATGAAACTTCAACACAATGCTTATTACCACAGTACACAGATCAAGTTGGAATTTTGGTGGTGTCACTTTTACTGTTCCAGAGTTATAACCCTTTATAAATTGAAAAATTGCTGAAATACACACTGCTTATTTCCACAAAACTCAGATCAAGTACAAATTCGGTAGCGTCACTTTAACAGTTCTTACGTTAAGTCCCTGTTTAGCTCACCTGGCCCAAAGGGCCAAGTGAGCTTTTCTCATCAGTTGTCCAGCGTCGTCCGATTTCCGTCGTAAGCGTTTACAAAAATCTTCTCCTCTGAAACTACTTGGCCAAATTAAATTAAACTTGGCCACAATCATCATTAGGGTATCAAGTTTAAAAAATGTGTGGCCTGACCCGGCCAACTAACCAAGATGGCTGCCATTGCTAAAAATAGATCATAGGGGGTAAAATCAGTTTTTGGCTTTTATCTCAAAAACCAAAGCATTTAGAGCAAATCTGACATGGTGTTAAATTGTTTATTAGGTCAGCATATATCTACCCTGAAATTTTCAGATGAATCAGATAACCCGTTGTTAGGTTGCTGCCCCTGAATTGGTAATTTTAACGAAATTTTGCTGTTTTTGGTTATCATCTTGAAAATTATTATAGATAAAGATAAACTTTAAACAGCAATAATGTTCAGCAAAGTAAGATTTACAAATAAGTCAACATGACCAAAATGGTCAGTTGACCCCTAAGGAGTTATTGCTTTTTATAGTCAATTTTTAACAATTTTCATAAAATTTGTAAATTTTTACTAACATTTTCACCTGAAACTGCTGGGTCAAGTTCATTATAGATAGAGATAATTGTAAGCAGCAAGAATGTTCAGTTAGGTAAGATCTACAAACACATCACCATCACCAAAACACAATTTTGTCATGAATCCATCTGTGTCCTTTGTTTAATATTCACATAGACCAAGGTGAGCGACACAGGCTCTTTAGAGCCTCTAGTTAATGTTAAATGCAAGCGGGGGCATCATCTTGTGTCACATAAACATATTTCCCATTTATTTTTAGCTCAAGTGAGCTTTTCCCATCACTTGGTGTCTGTTGTCCGTAGGTGTCCGTCGTCGTTAACTTTTACAAAAATCTTCTCTGAAACTACTGGGCCAAATTTTACCAAACTTGGCACCAATCATCACTAGGGTATCTAGTTTAAAAATTGTGTCCGGTGTCCAACCAACCAAGATGGCCGCCAAGTCTAAAAATAGAACATAGGGGTAAAATGTAGATTTTGGCTTATAACTCTGAAACCAAAGCATTTAGAGGTAAAATTGTTAATCAGTTCAAGATCTATCTGCCCTGAAAATTTCAGATGAATCGGACAACTGGTTGTTGGGTTGCTGCCCCTGAATTGGTAATTTTAAGGACATTTTGTCGTTTTTGGTTATTATCTTGAATATTATCATAGATAGAGATAAACTGTAAACAGCAATAATGTTCAATAAAGTAAGATTTAAAAATAATTCAACATGACCAAAATGGTCAGTTGACCCCTTAAGGAGTTATTGCCTTTTATAGTCAATTTTTAACAATTTTTATTAATTTGGTAAATTTTTGTAAATTCTTAAAAAATATTTTCCTCTGTATCTAAAGGGCCAAGTTTATTATAATAAGAGAAAATTGTAAATAGCAAGAATGTTCAGTCAAGTAAGATCTACAAACATCACCATCACCAAAACACAATTTTGTCATGAATACACTGTGTCCTTTGTTTAATATGCACATAGACCAAGGTGAGCAACACAGGCTCTTTAGAGCCTCTAGTTACTTTTTTCCATCAAGTTTCTGTGACAAGTTAAAAAAAAAAGATGATGTTATATGATATTACCAATGAAACAACTATCCATCAGAGATGAAAATACATTGATTTAAACAAATATATGTCACAGCCTTCAACAATAATCAAAACCCATACCATATAGTAAGTTATAAATGACAGACATGACAAAATGTGAAACAATTCAAACAAGAAAACCATTGACCAGATTTATATTTAAAATGAAAAACAATAAACAAATATGACAGAAAACAACCACTGAATTAGAGGCTCCTGACTTGGTTTAGACGCACACAGAATATGGCAAATTAAACATATTTAGTCAAACATGCCCTTATCTTAATTAACTTAGTTAATTTAGATAGGGGATGTCAGTGAGTTATTTCTTTTCTTTTACATGTTTATTTGCATAGTTATAGGTACATTGATTATTTAAATTGTTGTTTATATATTAAGCAGAACATGGGGGTAAAATGCAAGTTTTGTCTATTATTTTGAAAACCGTTATAGATAGAGAAAATCTGACAGGAGCTACTAATGCTGAGAATGTTGAGCTCTACCAATTGTCCATATATTAACTGACTAATTTAACCATATATATTTTTTTTCATTTTAGTCTCTTTATCTAAAAAAACTATGATGATAGAGAGAAACCTTAAAATGCAAAAATGATCTACAAAAAGTCCAATGTTCGAAATCATCAGTCGACTCCTTATTAGAGTTATTGCCCTTTGATTACGATTTTTACACATTTTTGTCTCTTTGCCTTTATATATCTTAAAAATTATAAAGATAGATAGGAACTCAAACAAGCAAACATGATCAGCAAGACAAGATCTACAATTACGACAATTTGAAAGAAATCGTCCGACGACTCCTTATTGAAGTTATTAACCTTTAATGACGATATTTCATTTTTTTTTTTGCGTTTGCTTTATATGATAAAAATTATAATAGAATAATAAACACTTTAAATCCCAAAAATGATGAGCAAGCCGAATGTAAGATCTACTCACAAGTCACATTTATGTCAATATAGGTAGAAGACTGTCACCAGCCCAGTAGCCAGTACTTCGGTACTGGCATGAAAATACGGATTTTTTGTGTTATTGAAATTTGCTGTTACAAAATATTAGAAATTATTATAAATTAAGGAATGTATCTCCCTCATGCAAAGCTCTGATTCCTTTCACGGATTTGGCTATACTTTTTGGACCTTTTGGATTATAGCTCTTCATCTTTTATATAAGCTTTGGATTTCAAATATTTTGGCCACGAGCATCACTGAAGAGACATGTATTGTCGAAATGCGCATCTGGTGCAAGAAAATTGGTACCTTAATTTTATTTCTCTTTATAGGATTGTATGCCCCCTTACGATAGTAGAGGGGCATAATGTTTTCCGGTCCGTTCGTTCGTCCGTCTGACCCGCTTCAGGTTGAAGTTTTTGGTCAAGGTAGTTTTTGATGAAGTTGAGGTCCAATCAGCTTGAAACTTTCTAATTTTAATCCCAGTTTCACGGTCTACTGAACATAGAAAATAATAGGGCGAGTGGGGCATCTGATTTTTAATGTTTAATAATTGTTATCATGTTTCATGTATACAAAACTTTGAATGTTAATTAGGTGCAAATGTCAAAATGGTCGTCTGATTAGTTTCAGATGCTTATGATATAATCAAGCAAGTGATAATGTTAACCTTATGATATATTAAATCTGAATTTCTCACCCTTTTCATATACATGTATAATGGAGCCCATTCCATCGGCTCATCCTACCACTCATTACATAGTAAGTCCCCCCCCCCCCCCCCCCCCTCCGAGAGCGACACAGGTTCTTTAGAGCCTCTAATTTAATTTAGTTGAATAAAAAAATAGCAAGTCCATGATTTTAATTCATGTAATCAATTTTGGGAGTCAGTTTCACAAAAAATCTTGCGTCTAAAGTTGATCATAAGCCTTACATAGTTCAGTATGCTTACGATCAACTTTAAGAGCACGGGCATGTGGGCTCGGGAATATTATTTTTGAACTCAATGTGCTCTCGAATATGAATGGGAGTGTGGATGTTCAGTTTTCTCTGTTGCTATAAATTATTTACGTGTATATATATTGAAATAACCTAATGCGAAGTTTGTTTCTGAAATTGGAAATCAGTGGTTTTGTGCACTTGCATCATTTTAACAGATCTTAAAAGGCATATATACATATTGAGTGGTTAAAATAACATAATATTTAAGGCAGTGGCTATTTGACCGGCACTGCACTGGCAAAATAGCAAATTTGCTATTTGACCGGCACCGGCAAAATAGCAAATTTGCTATTTAGCCGGCTCTGATATAATTATATCTCACTGGAATTAAAATGTAAGAATAATAATTAAATATCAAAATTTTATGATGGTATTAATCTTGGCATTCGCAATAACAACAGAATTGAAAGCATAAATGACAAAATAGTTCTGTGCTACATCACTGTTCCACATTACCAGATTTTGCTGAACACTTTCTGATTGCCTTAAATTCTTTGGGTACAGCACGAGACCTGAAGACAAGTGGTATATTACAAAAGAGGACTGTTTCAGCATTCTCGAATGATTCACCTGAATAAAAATATCAAGAGTTGGTGACACCATATGCTTGGGCATATATCCTGAAACAGTTTTCACTCAGGTCTGATGTAAAACTGAAGAAGAAAGAGAGTGATGATAGAGAAATTATATGGACAGCTACAACAAGATAAGGCCAAGTGAGAGTTGATTCAAAAAGTTGCTCTTGTATGTTTCATCAAAGTATGCTTCTCCCGTGTAGGCATAAACTCAAACTTAGAGAAGTTAATCACGAAAACTTGTTTGTTGCTGAAACAGTGTCAGATCGTTGGAAGATTAACACAGTCAGGACATCAAATAGATTATTTGATGATACTGGTATATCAGAAACCCAGTCATTAGTGTGTTCTATCATATGTATACAAAAAAGAGTGAGGAAAATGTCTCAAAGCACAAAGAACAGGGAGACACAAATTATGTTACAGCAAATGGCTAGTCTTGCATCCGAAGCTACCGGTGGCGAATATCAACAGAGATTATAGATGTTATTCAGAGCATTTCAAGTTTTTGAAGTCATGGGAAGAAGTGTATGGTTCTTGAAGTTCTAGAATCTGATTCTGTAGAGAGTATAAGTTCAAGAAGCAATGAACATAAACAAACAGACGTGCATATTAAAGAGGATATTGAAGACATCAATGATGATATGAATGTAACAGACAAGAAAGAAAATAATACTGATAATGTTCATATATTCGAAAATTCACGAAAACTGGTTTTGCAAGAAAAAGAATGAGATACCGCTCAACAAGAAGAACACCTACTGGATTCCAGTTGTTATGGATCGCGTGTTTCACTTATATTACTTCCACTAAATATGAAGAAACGTGGAAGGCCAAAAGGTTTGACACAACTTTTCATCGGTCTTCCAAAAAAGCGTACCCGAAAAAGCAATTGTGTACCATTTCATAAGAAAATTCCAAAGAAATCGGATTCCTTTTATTAGACTGGTTTGTTGGAAGCGATTTTTGGCAAAAAATGCTGTCAATAACAACATTTTTATAACCGAAGAACAAGTTGAAGCAAGACCTGAACTTTTAACTGCCTCTTGTTTGGACTCAATTGTAAACATTGATTTAATTAAAAGTATTGTCAAAATGATGCATGGGAAGCTATTAAGAGCGTATATAAAGAGAAGAAATCTACATATGTACACATGATGCAGATTCAACAGAAGCCAGATCTAAGTTATGTGTAGTTCCTGTTTGGAGTGGCAACATTTATCTTGTGCTAGATTAAAACACTTCCAAAGGCAAAGAATTGGTTTTGTAACAATTGCAAATGTTAAATCATGTGTCCTTTTGAAATTCGTAGCAAACAACTTTTGATATTGTCTTTTTTATGATGTACGTAGTTTTACATAACACTATTTTCATCGCATGGCAGGATATTTAAACCATAGATTTTACACAGATTTGGACATCAACATTTTTATAAATATTTTAGAAAAAAAAATATTTAGTAATGTATAAATACAAATGTGTTTTCATGCTTTTAATTAATATTTATCAAGTTATAAATTATTTATTTATGAACATCTTCAATATTTTATTTTTGATTGTACTGTATTTTTAATGCATGATATTGTGATAAAATGATTTTAAATTATTATTAAGGTTTTTTATTCTCTACTAATCATATCAATGAACAGTTTTATACAGTGCCGGCTAAATAGCAAATTTGCTACTTTGCCGGTGCCGGTCAAGTAGCAAATTTGCTATTTAGCCGGTGCCGGTCAAATAGCCACTACCAATATTTAAACCCCTCCTGGCAAACAAAAACTTAAGTTTCTGACAAATGTCAGGGCATTGGCGAGTCAAAACAATTAATTCCTCTGATATACCCGTTGATAGCAGAAAAGTCAGCATGTCTTTTATTACAACTATAATATTATAATACAACGATTAACAGTTTTTTGTTACAAACTTATCTGAAATCAAGACATGGTCATTTCTGAAAAAGATGTCTCGTCCATCATATGAGTGACAGCTCCCAAACATCTACATACATCTGAACATGCTGAAAAAAAAAATGAAATTCTAATGGAAAGAAATAAGACACTGGCTAAGATGTCCCGCAAAGAGAACTAAGTAATAATGCAAAATAATTGTTGCTACTTCAGAGACTAATTGTCGAAAGTTATTTCAAGACAGGGATCCGATTTTCATTTATATAGCTCTTAATTTCATGGTTGTAGCATAAAAATATAATCACAAGAATTGAATGATTCGTTTTGTTACTTTAAATTTATTCCATATTCAACATTGTTAATACGCGCTTCATACAAAAAGTGCTTCGGTCATCTATTTTACACCCGAATAATATTATAAAAAAGAATAATTCAATTCTTAAATTCATATTCCTTCCAATAATTAATTACATATTCAAAACAATTAGACCAGTATATATGACATAAAACTGAAGAAAAAAATCACCACAAAATAAAAGCAGAAAATCACAAAATGCACAATAAGGAGTTTTATAAACTATTTTTAGTCTGATATATTTCTTATTTTTAATACAAGGAAATCCTCAAAACACATTAATAATCATGTTAATCGAATCTATAAATAAACGTTGCTATTGGTTTTTAAATAAACATTTACTGATTCTACCGATCAATATTATGTAGGCTTGTTGTAAACAAGAATTGTCTCAAATGTACCATGGAATTACACATCTAATATTTAGGGTATGTATTTGAGTGTATTTTCCCGGGAATTTAAGAAAAATTTTGGATTTTTTTTATATTTTGGGTAAATCAATGGACTAGAGAATACAGAGCCACGTCGACATGCTTATGTTAAGCAGAATAATATCCGGGTGAAATTTATCCGGAGGAAAAAATGTCACAGTACTTGTTGTTATTTTTTATATCCGGAGGAAAATATTTTCGTGGGATATTTTTTCCTTTGCCCCTTTGCCGTGAAATTCTATCTGGGTAGTTAACTTATTGAATATTTATTAGAAAAAAACTTAACCTTTACAATTACTATGAAATAATAGTAATTGAATTAAAGCTAAATTGTTAAAAAAAAATGTATTATATACTGAATGGGAAATAATTTCACAAATTGAAAAAAAATCCTGAAATATTCAAGTAAATATCGTTCTTTTAAAAAGAAAATTATCATGAAACTTAAGATAGAAAACCAGAAGTTATTTCAACGATGTTCAAAGATCGTAATTGTGAAATAATATTTAAAAAAAATGACAATAAATTAAGGTAAGTGAAATACATGTAAAAGTTATATAGTTAATAAAATATCTTATATAGTTTATTAGATGTCTCATATAGTTTATAAGATATCTTATATAGTTTATAAGATATCTTATATAGTTTATGAGATATCTTATAAAGACAATTATCATTGACACAACTTTTCATCGGTCTTCCAAAAAAGCGTACCCGAAAAAGCAATTGTGTACCATTTCATAAGAAAATTCCTAAGAAATCGGATTCCTTTTATTAGACTGGTTTGTTGGAAGCGATTTTTGGCAAAAAATGCCGTCAATAACAACATTTTTTGTGCCACATGTGGAGCAGGATCTGCTTACCCTTCCGGAGCACCTGAGATCACCCCTAGTTTTTGGTGGGGTTCGTGTTGTTTATTCTTTAGTTTTCTATGTTGTGTCGTGTGTACTATTGTTTTTCTGTTTGTCTTTTTCATTTTTTGCCATGGCGTTGTCAGTTTGTTTTAGATTTATGAGTTTGACTGTCCCTTTGGTATCTTTCGTCCCTCTTTTATCTAAGATATCTTATAAACTATATGAGATATCTAATAAACTATATAAGATATCTTATAAACTATATAAGATATCTTATAAACTATATGAGATATTTAATAAACTATATAAGATATCATAAACTATATAAGATATCTTATAAACTATATAAGATATCTTATAAACTATATATGATATCTTATAAACTATATAAGATATCTTATAAACTATATAAGATATCTTATGAACTATATAAGATATCTTATATAAAAATTGATTATAAGATATCTCATATACTTTATAAGATATCGTATAAACTTTAGAAGATATCTTATAAAGTATATAAGATATCATATGAAATTATGAGATATCTTATATAACATTAAAGATATCTAATATAACACTAAAGATATCTCATATAACATTAAAGATATCTTATAAAATATATGAGATATCTTATAAAAATGAAATTATATAAGATATCTTATATATTAAAGGAGATATCTGATATATTTTAGGAGATATCTTGAAATTCGAATAAATAGTAAAACGGCTTGCCATACATTTCCCTTTTATATGAAAGTTATATAATAAATAACTTAAAAAGTGATTTGTATTTTTCGTACATTGTAAAAATTCATTTGTTACTTTCTTCAAGTGAATACAGTAACTGTTATATTTCTATTGTAACAGGACAGGGATTTCTTTAGTTTATATTTAGATTATAAATGAGTGAGTTTTATTTTACATTATTAATGAGCCATATGGCGTATTTAAACCTAAACGTATAAGTAAAGAATATTCCACTTTAATATGATCGGTAAGATCATATACAATCCTCACTGTGTCTGGACCACACCGGCAAAATTTGTTCGGACTCGATGGTATCTAACATCCGGCACAATGACGGAACATTAATAGACAGAAGAAATCTAGGTTTCTCCTTATTTTCTTATTTATGATATCGAAGAATATATATACATATACAACTATTTTCTATTGTGATATGCAATATTTTCTACAACCGTTCTATATTAACGAAGAAATAAGTCAAAATGCATTTCAAAATGACGAATTGAGTGAACCTTGCCTCGAAATTGTTTAATTTCTCGTTGAATTGTTCACATTGTACGGACAGAAAGGTACGGGAAGATAGATAATGACACGGAGATTGCAAATTTAGTTATTATGAGCATCTCAATAATTGTATTTCTGTGTATGGAACGAAAGAAAAGGGTCATGTCAAATTAAAATAAACCGGTTTCGTCAATGTTGTTACTACACAATCACCCGGTTTAGTCTATATATATCACCCGGTTTTTTTTTGTTTTTTTTTTAACAAACAATTTATGAAAAGAAACTTTGGCACGGATCTGAAAATTGCCTTTCGTTTCGAGAATTTAAATATATATTTATTGTAAAGTAAACTTGGCGTGTTAAAATCTATTTTAAACGGGCACTTTTGGACATAGTTAATTATGATAATACACATTTTCCTAATGAAAGGCGTATCCCTTATTTCACTTAACTTCAAACTAATTTTAAATGGAATATAAATACTGAGTAGCAAACACTGGTAACTAACTATTTTGTAACATTATTATATTTTCTTTGTTTATAATATTAGTATGTAAAGATGAAAAATAAAAGGAAGTGTTTTGATTGTGCCATAATTTTAATTTACTACTAGAACACACCCGTGATATCGCGGGTCTGTGACTGAATTAAAGTAACTATGCGCAAGCCTTATCTTAGTATTAGTACTGTCATCTGATAAAGTCATGCCTATTATAAGATACACAATTTTCTCTGCTTTCAAATCTGTCTGTTTGAACCCGTCGAACTGGAACTTATCAATTATTGGTAATATTAAATATTTGGAAAACAAAAGGTCCTGGAATGGAGTATTTTTTAATCAACAGCATTGTCCTATATTAGTTATATATAAAGTTGAAATCTTTGATTCGCTGTTTTACGTCATGCCTGCTAACAAATTGAAACTTATTTTTAGTCCAGATTTTTAGTATTCGCATTGTTATCTTAGAAAGTCTTACGGATTAAAATACTACAATAGGTAACAATTTGACAATTTAGTAGTGTCAACCCTGTAATTATGACCCGTTTATATAGCATATTAATCCTGAATACACCGTTTGGTGGTGCGCCTGTCAGATTCGGAACGTACAGATAAGGTAATAGGTAACAGGTGATTATACTAATTTGGTATCGGTATCGTACTCGACCCGGAACTTCTTAATTATTGGCGATATTAATTACGTGGAAAACAAAAGGGCCTGGAGTGGTGTAATTTTTAATCTACACCTTTGTACTATATTAGTTGTATATAAAGTTGAATTCTTTGATTCGTCGTTTTTACGTGATGACGGCTGACAAATTGGACCTCGTAATTTTAGTATTATAGATACTATATTATATACACTTAGTTTACAATATTTACTATCAATTATTAATACATTTATGCATTCAATCATTGACGAACAGTCCCAAACCGACTATAGTCTATACTGTTCTGCACAAATTAATCATGCATGCAGTCCTGCAAATTTTCTGGTACTATATATACTGTGTTACTTGCGCACTATAAGAGAGTTTTCACACTTTAGCATCCATAACATAGCAGTGAGATTTGTAACTTTCTCCCCGTTTCTGGTAGGCACATTTATTTTCATAGGCATGTTTTTCACATTATTTTTACAGTTCAAATTCATTTTTTGTACAGTTCAAATTCAATTGAAACTTCAAGATAACTTTCGAAAACAATATCTGACAGTTTTGTATTTTCAATGTGAATAAAAGTTGGTTTGCAAAAGATGACCGTCATTTATATCTAGGTCTTATTAAGAAGAAGTGACGGTAACCACTTATCCCATAGACATTGACAATGAGACAACTTTCTTTAAGACACAAAAATTATGTTGAATTAATCAAGTTTAGGTCAGCGTATGCCTTAAACAATGAGAAAACACACAAACTGCAGGAAAGCAAGCTATAACAGGGCCCTAAATTATAAATGTAAAACAATTCAAACAAGAAAACTACCTGCCTATTTTATGTTCAAAACGCATATGGTATAAAGCAATTAAAGACAACCATGGAATTACAAGCGTGTGATCCGGGAATGGACTGAGTCAAAGTGTTGTCGCTGACACAAACAGTACAACAAAAGTACAAATAATAAAAAATGATGACAAAACCTTAACTCGTCCGATGACAGAGCCTTGTGGCACCGTTAAAGTCCACAATTCCTCTAAAGTCCACAACACCGCTAAAGTCCACAACAATTTTCCGCTAAAGTCCACAACGCCGCTAAAGTCCACAAAATTTCCGCTAAAGTCCACAAAATGACCTCCGCTAAAGTCCACAAGAAAACACCGTTAAAGTCCACAACAACAAGTTCCGCTAAAGTCCACAAAAAAGCACCGTTAAAGTCCAAACATATTTTTTTTCATTATCAAAAGACAATTTTCTGTTTTTACACCCGATATTATAGATCTAATTAAAAGCACGAACTTTTGTTCTTAGAAAGTATTTCTTGTCAGCATAAATTCTATTTTGATGAATGGAAAAATTATAGTATTTGCTTTATCGATTTTTATGCGATTTTCTATCAATCAAACAGACAACATTTCTGAAAAGTTATCTAACTATTATACTCTTTTTATTCTTTAGTAAATATTTGTTCATCCACAAGAAACTCCAACATAGCGTTCTCTTTATGTATATGCTGGAGACATAATTTGGAGCCTATATTTGATATTTAAATTTCCTTTGTAATATCTATAAAACATAAGTAAGATTTCCATTCAGTGTCTGTTAGGTTCCACAGCAGCCAAAACGGTCCGTAAATCTCAAAAATAGACTTGGATCCATCATGTTCTTTTTTTAAATCAAAATAATGATAAAGAATACCACACATTCATGCATTTTGTAGTGCTCAGCAGATTTCCATCACTCTTTGGTTTGCAAATAAGATATGGTATGATTGCCAATGAGACAACTGTCCACAAGAGACCAAAATGACACAGACATTATAAACAACTGTTTGTTTTGTTTTCAAAAAGGAAAATGAATTTGTTTCAGAATGAAAGATAATGGAATAAATTATACGCGGATATATGTGGTTCTGTATCGTGTATTATCCATGATGAGTACAAAAATAAGTTTTTTTTTAACAATGCTACATTGTACATGTATATATATGTTGTGTACAAGTTGTAATGTTGTACAAATTATAATTTGTACAGAAGTTTTGTACAAGTTATCAGTGTTTTATGACCTGCTGAACAAAAATGGATGATGCAAGCACACAGTCTTTTGCTCCGCATATTTCTGTCAATTTTTCACAACTTCTTGATAAAGTCTAATGCTGAGCATTGATACAAAAACATTATAAGACCTCACAAAGATTTTGTATAGATATGAATATGGTATAAGGAAAAAAATGAAATTAGAATTTAAACCATTCAGGTATCCTCATTTCCAGTTTGAAGGCAAGGAGAATAGCACTAAATGTTAGGTTGACGTATATTTTTTTGAATTTAAAACATTACACTGGTACATTTTATAGTTAAACCTGTATCACCTGTTGCAAGAAGGTAGGTGTCAAAAAACTTATAACTTGTACAAAAACCCTGTACAAATTATAATTTGTACAAACTTACATCTTGAACACAACATATATATATATGTTCCAGACAATATGAGTATATCTGATTTGAACCCTTACGCGTACAATGTGGACCATATAAGTATACCTGAACATATACTCGTACCGTATGAGTATACTCGTATGGTTTAGTATGAGGTCGACCATACATGTGCATTTGTCAAATTTATCAAGAGTCAGAAAATGAAATAAAAACTTTAACCAAATAAACTAGAGTCTCTAAAGAGCCTGTGTCGCTCACCCGTATTTACTGATCCTTTGGAAATCATGTAAAATAAGGTTAAAATCATAATGTATAGTATAAGATATCATTAGATACTATAATAATATCTAAGATAATAGCAAAGAACTCAGGGACAGCAACCCAACAACTGGTTGTCTCAAAATTTCAGGGCAGATATATCTAAATCTGATGAACATTTTTGCCAACGTCAGATTTGCTCTAAATGCTTCAGTTTCAGAGATATAAACCAAAAACTGATTTTACCCTATGTACTATTTTTAGCCATGTCTGCCATCTTCATTCGCGGGCAGGGTCATCGGACACATTTTTTAAACTATATACTCTTATGATGATTGTGGATAAGTTTAGTTACACTTTGTTTAAGTAATTTCAGAGGAGAAAATTTTGGAAAAGTTAACGACGACGACGACGACGACGCCGGACGCCGAACGCAAAGTGATGAGAAAAGCCAATCTAATTAAAAACCGATCTCTCATCGCTCCTGTTTCTGATATGTCGCGTGGGAGATCTAACGAAACCGGCTTTGAGGTCACATGTGAGTGAACTAAAAGTTATGAATTTATAAAGATATGCAAATGAGTTGACGACCTATTAATAAGCCAATCAAAAAAGTTTATGAATTATTTTGACTGACGATTTCGTCGTAAATAAAATGAGTTACATCCCTTTGCCTTACGTTAAACTTCCAAGATCGTGGAAGACTCAATTTCATTGGTCGAAAAAGACACACCTACGAGGTCACTCACATGTGACCTCAAAGCGGGTTTCGTTAGATCTCCCACGCGACATATCAGAAACAGGAGCGATGAGAGATCGGTTTTTAATTAGATTGGAGAAAAGCTCACTTAGCCCTTCGGGCCAGGTGAGCAAAAAAGTGACGCTACATTTTTTTAGTATGAAATTAAGTTCAAATGCTCAAATTGCAATTGAAGTTATGGAAGTACATACATGTATATTTTGGAAGAAAAGTTTTTAAAACATTTAGGAACGTTGTACTTCAAAAACCGATAAGCCAGTAAAGTAAAATGGTCAGAAGTATTTGTCACCTATAATTAGTTGTTATATATATCATGAAATCTACGGATATTTTTCATAACAAATATTTAGGAACTATTTCATGTAAGATTTTAATCAAAATTAGTACCAATAGAAGCAGACCTCTCATAGGTTTATTTGTTTATTTGGTAATTTATCTATTTTGAAGCGTTAATTCTCAATTTCTAATGATATAACACAAAGTTTATATCTTATCCAAAAATTTGATTTACACCAAAAATGAAAAACAAAACTAACCGAAGAAAAGTATGACCAAATAAAAAAAACAAACTTGCCGACGTATTTGTGTGTTGAGAAATCCAGAACTAATAAAAATAAGTGTCTATGAGCATTGGAGGGTGTGGATATAGGATAAAGACAGGATGTGGATATAGAATAAAGGCGATAGGAACGTTCATCTTGATTTTAGAAACCATTTATATTATGTTGTTGAAACTTTTAATGACAATTTTAATACTTTAGATGATAATCAAAAGTTAGTGTTTTTATTCTCAGATGTAAATATGATACGTGTGTGTGCCAAAACCTGTCATTTGATTTTTAAAAAGACGTAGAAATTTTATATATTGTAAATAGTATTTTATTTCATATTGTGTATTATATCTATGCATTTTAATAGTCTCTTATAATTCTGTATAGAATGGCTCTCATTTTATCTAGTGTTATTTTACAATATATAAAGATTGATTGTACTTGTTGAGAGATGAGACTTTAATAAAACATTGAATTGAATTGATTGCATTGAACCCGAACACCAACAATTGTTGAACTATCCTATAGTCATATTGATTGATAAAATGTACGTCACATCAAAGTTCACGGTATCGCTTTCAGAGTTAATTTCGTTTCTTTATTCTCTTTTAAAGATACTTTTTTTAGTATTTTGAAAAGGCTAAATGGAAGACTTGTATGAAGTTTTAAGCTGAAACTTTTACGAATTATATAATATCAAAGAATGTTTCTGTTCTTTTCAATACAATTTTATTGGTTTAATACTATAGAACAGTTTTAGCGTTTTTGTGAGTTTATAGAAATTAATCTTGTGAGTAATTTTACATGTGATTAAAACACTTTACCAAGATAAACAACTAGTGTATGTATATTTTCTTAAGCCCCATTTATGGGCATTGGTTTTTCCTTTTGAATGGTTTTACACTTGTAATTGTTGGGGACTTTTATAGCTGGCTGTTCCGTGTGAGCCAAGGTTCCGTGTTGAAGGCCGTACCTTGACCTATAATGGTCTTTTATAAATTTTAACTTGGATAGAGAGTTGTCTTATTGGCACTGTGACTCATACCACATCTTCCTATATCGATCAAATCAGGTTTTGTTGTGACATTTTGGTAGAAACCCATTCAACGCATCGATATCTGATACTAATCGATAAAAATATAACTTAAAGCATATAACATTTTCTTTTTTATTTGGAATTTATCATACTGGCTTCATGTTTCCGTTCTGAAAATCATAACAGAAATTAATAACGTTAAACGTTGGTTAAAAGTTTTGCGACAGGAGACCTTTTGGAATTCATAAATTTAGTATTTTTTTTGTTTAATGATATAATCAAGATTGTTGCATGCCGTTCAAATGTTATAGATTAGGAGGCACATTTGCTTTGTACATTAATTATGTCAAAAAGTGATTATATGCAAAGAATAAGAGAAAAAATTACTTGTTGAATGCAGTAATAATAAATAACGAATTTACAAACTTTTTAGAAATGATGTCCAAATTGGCCATCAAGATCAAAATTGATAGAACAAAATCATATACCGATACTGTACTTTTTTCATGTATCAAACTGATAAAAAAAAATACTACCGAGAAGAAAGGCCAATGCTTTGTATTGTACTAACGGGATAAAAATAACGAATAATATATGTTTTTAACAATAAAAAAATTTGTGTGGACTTTAACGGTGCTTTTTGTGGACTTTAGCGGAACTTGTTATTGTGGACTTTAACGGCGTTTTCTTGTGGACTTTAGCGGAGGTAATTTTGTGGACTTTAGCGGCGTTGTGGACTTTAGCGGAAATTTGTTGTGGACTTTAGCGGTGTTGTGGACTTTAGAGGAATTGTGGACTTTAACGGTGCCACAGAGCCTGTATAGTAAATGCGCGATGTGTGCCAAAACTTGTATCATAGTTAAAATTATCCCTTAAATATAATAAATATACATGTATTCGCAGTTTACTATGAAGTCCACTATCACTGAACTAGTATAAATATTTATTAAGGGGCCAGCTAAAGGACGCCACCGGATGCGGGAGTTTCTCGCTTCATTGAAGACCCACTGTGGCCTTCGGCTGTTTTCTGCTCTATGGTCGGGTTGTTGTCGCTTGGAATTAGTATGAACTTTTCATGTTGATAGACATTTTTAAATAATCTGTTGTTTTTTTATTAAGATAAGCTGTCCTGAAGTTACGGTGCGACATGTTTATGCTGGACAGACTGATAGATAGACGGACAGACGGACGGACCGAATGACTGATAGATGGAGGAACGGACGGACGGAAGGACGGACGGACGGACAGATGGGTGTATACAATAATACGTCCTGTCAAAATTGGGACAGGCGTGTAAAAACGCAAAGAAATGAAAAAAAAACCTCGTAATTAAAGGTCAATAAGTTTTATTAGTGTATCGGCCAAGTCGATTTATTTGTATATTTGTCTGCCTTATCATTTTTGCTATATAACTTTTATATATATTTGAAAAAAAAATGTATAGAAATCGATAAAAAGAACTTGATATTCGGCATTTATTATAATAAACATAATCCAACTCACATAATCCGATTTCCCGGGTGTCCCTGTTTTCTCATTTCTTACAATATTTTAATTCGGTATACACTTTATAAGATAAGTGGCGAATCTTTCATTTTCTATGTCGATTATGCATGCATATACAGTTGTCTTATTATCAACGTTTATCCTTAAGAAGATTTATTTTTAACGATTGTAGAAAAGATTACATACATAGAATGATTAGATTACTTATAAAGGTGTCCATCCTTTTGTGCGAGAAAATAACATATCAATTGTGTGTTTCGATTTTTAAGACCGTAAACTTTAATTTCAAGTTTAAACATGTTCAACATATTTTCCCATAACTCATATAGAAAACGCATATTTAGAGAGCTTTAATCTCAATATGCTGTTAAAAAATTTCGGAATGCAAAGTAAATTAAAATATTTGTGTTCTATAAAGGTAGGAATTCAAGTTTTTGCTTATTATTTATTCGAATCTGAGACTCATATAAATAATAAGACGTTGTCCGGTAAACGAACTTGTTTTCCAACGACCCACAAAACTCCTTTTGAACGCTGAAGTTAAATAATCAATTATAATGTAATGCGATTATGATTTTTTTTATTTGACCAAACCGGGTTATGCATTTTGAAATCTATGACGAAACCGGGTTGTATACATTGACGAAACCGGCCAGTTCCATTTTGACATGACCCATTTCTTTCGTTCCATACACAGAGATACAATTATGGAGATGCTCATAATAACTAAATTTGCAATCTCCGTGTCAATATCTATCTTCCCGTACCTTTCTTTCCGTACAATGTGAACAATTTAACGAGAAATTAAACAATTTCGAGGCAAGGTTCACTCAATTCGTCATTTTGACATGCATTTTGACATAATTTCTCCGTTAATATAGAACGGTTGTAGAAAATATTGCATATCACAATAGAAAATAGTTGTATATGTATATATATTCTTCGATATCATAAAAAAAATAAAAAAATAAGGAGAAACCTAGCTTTCTTCTGTCTATTTATGTTCCGTCATTGTGCCGGATGTTAGATACCATCGAGTCCGAACAAATTTTGCCGTTGTGGTTTAGACACAGTGATCCTGCAAATCTTTGCAGAAAATAATATTTTTTTGACAGAACGGTTGGTCTTTCGTTTGATCAATACTGGCACCTTTGGTGTGTTATACGACAAGAAAGCCACCACATCAATGAAGTGTTATTTCAATTTTACAGAGCGGGATTTTGGCAATGAAAACAGTTTTAAAATCATTTACATTTTGTTTTGTCATTTAAACAGCAATCATTGGATTAACCTGTTAAAAAGATTTTTTCAATATTTTCAACCGGTGATCAATTTATTGACGTGTCCCAAGAAACGTATTTAAACGCAATCCACGAACATTGTATAAAATATCAAACTAAATAATTGTAATATGTATTGTAGTTTTTCAGTTTTATCATTTTTGATTTTTAATTTGTGTTAATAATCGACGATTTATACTGTTGCGAGAGATTACAGCCATTTTTTACTTGTACATGTTGTCGTCTTTGAAGGCTTCACTGAAACTTTGATGTATAATAAGAACAGCAAACAAAATAGTTAAACAGTTATTTCTATGTAATTTTCTGATACACGATTTACTTTCTTTACCATGATTAAGCATTATGTCTCTTTGGCTGTCCTTATTTGTTTGCTTCTGTTTCATTTGTCTTACTCTAATGCCTTGTCATTGCTGAAATTACCTTTCAATCCAACTGAATTATTGCCTCTGCATATGTTTTCCTATCAAATTATCTTAAAAAATACCTATCTTGTTCAATTATTGTTTCCCTTTTTTATTCAGATTGTTATAGAATTTATCAGTGACGATATTTAGTCGGATGTTAGTAATACATTTCCCCAGACTAATTTTCCTAGGTACTCATGTCCTATAAAATTCTATAATAAATTCAATTACATTTAAACCATGGAAATTTAAATATTATGTCTAAGTAATGTTTTAGAGCTGCATACTTATATTTTTGATAAAATTTATGTCTCAGACTAATTTTCCTAGGGAATCTTTTCCATTTCATTAATAGTCCTACATGTAGGTTAAAATGTCCATGCCCTTAATTTTAAAAGGTTAATAAATATAAATGTAATATGTTTTAATATTGTTAAAGACAAAACGAAAGAGTTGTGTATCAATCTGTTTAATAAAATTTGTCTCCAGACTAATTTTCCTAGGAAATCATGTACATGTCATTATAAATTCTAGGTTAATATGTCCATGCCCTTAATTTAAAAGATAAATATAAATGTAATATGTTTTAATATTGTTAAAGAGTTGTGTATCAATTTTTAAATAAATTTTATGTCCCCAGACTAATTTTCCTAGGAAACCATGTCCATGTCATTAGTATTCCCATGTAAAAATGTCCATGTCTTTTATTGTAAAAGGAAAATGTTATAAGCAATGAAAACTCAATATTCATGTTTTAATTAGGTTATAAAGAAAATGTCCTTCATTTTTATTGGAAAAAAAATAAGGAAATTTTCCAATCTTATCTAACATTTTTTTTCTTCTATCATGTCTATTTTGAATATATTTTATGATATAATAAAACTATTAGAAAAACAAGTCTTGGGACAATTTTTCCTAGGCGAACAAGTGCCAGACATATATTACTAGCTATGGACTTATTTTCCTAGGAACATTTGTTCTAGGACTTATATTCCTAGTAAAATCATGGACATGGACTTGATTAACTAGGAAAAAAAGTCTGGCAGACAAATTTTACTACCGGACCAAATTTACTGTTACATTTCCATGTATAGGTTATAATTTGTTAATATTACTCCACAGCTATATTCTTTGATGTTGCAAGACTGACATTTACCGAACTGAACAAAGAAATAACACGACGGGTGCCGTATACGGTGCAGGAAATGCTTGACCTTCCGGAGCACATCATTTCACACCAGGGTTTAGGAGTTCATGTTAATTCATAATTATTATTTATAACTGTTGATGTAAATGTCCTTTGGTTTTGTGAGGCTTTGTTTACTCCTTGGTTTTGATTGTTATTGTCTTTGAAATATCCCTAAATCAATGTTAAATACCATCTAGAACATGAGTGATGTTGGAGTATTTGCTTTATGTTTAACTCCTTACTGTATCTTGGACAAAGGCTTTTTTAAATTTTATTTCCATCTGCCCATAGTGATTTTTTATCATTAATTGATGTGACTAGTCATTTCTTTTCCTTTGAACTGTAGTAAATGCACTAGGTTTATAAAAATGAAATTATTAAAATGAATAAACGATCTTGGATATGTACACGTTTTGATCATTCACTTTAATTAGTTTTTCTCACAACTATGACTCATTTAATTCACATATTCGATGATGAGAAGATCGTTTTATTTCAAATGGTTTGTGTTTTAACTGAAAATATAATATAATATTATTATTATGAGCATTCTTACAGATTCGTTCAGAAAGTGTCATACGTTAAAGTATATTGTCAAAGGTAGACTGTAAACAGCAGACAAAAGTGTGATATTTAATAGTTATCCCACAAGGACGCGGTGTGTCAGTGTAAGATGATCCCGATGGCCGGAGGCCAGAGGGTGATCTTACACTGACACACCAAGTCCGAGTGGGATAACTATTTTACATCCCAGCTGTTTTAGATTTGACGAAAATCCATTTACAATTCATAAAATCTAGTTTAGAACGCCACACAACCATCATAATATACTTTATACATTATGTAAATAACACATAGCTGAGAGGGTGATAGAGAAGATTGGTACCCCGAGAAAACATTGTCAACCGCGGGTACCAATGTGCTCTATCACCCTCTCAGCTATGTGTTATTTAATTTATTATACTGAATGTCCTATCGCTATTGTCTTTTAAAGAATAATTTTATTTCAAAAGTATTTTCTATAACGTCACATACATAACAACGTTACGGGTATTAGAAAAAAAACCAACAAAATTAAGCGAGATGTTTTTTTTTTTTTTTTTTTTTTTACAGTTAAATAATAAAAACTAAGCCAAAACGTAAAACTTAATCATTATATTCAATTACTTGATGTAAATTCAATTATTTGTCAATTAAATTGTCGATATGAGAGGGTAACATTCAAAAAAATTGTCACCCTCTCAGCCATGTGATAATTTATGGCATTTTAACATAAAGTATAATAATACTAAATAATGTATACCCTTTATGACCCCCCCCCTTTTGAACGCTATGAGTAGATATCAAACAATGTCAAATCGCCCCACACTATATTGCCACTTTATATAAAATCGCCCCACTCTTGTTTACCGACTCGCCCCACTTTTGAAAAAGTGTAAAATCAAATTAAACAATCAGTCTGATAACTCACTTATTAACGAAAAAGGTTTAAACCCAACTGAATAAATGTCTGTCAACTCGCCCCACTTATAAAAAGATCTTGCTTCCTTTAAGTATGTTAAATTACTTTTGGTCCGTATCCTGTCGTCCTGGTATAGTGGTATGTGTCATGGTTTGATATGCTTAAGGTCTTGAGTTCGAATCCCAGCTATACACTGGATTTTTTCTACGTGAATTTTGATAGATAGTCTATTCCGTATGATTAATTATAAGTTTTATAGTGGATTTGACATTCCCGCCAAAATGTTACAGAACAAAGGAAAGCATGCATAACAAAGAAACTCAAACTGGGGTGATCTGGTAGGGGTGATCCGGCTCCGATCATCCCTGTTAGAACAAAGGAACTGGGATGTAATGCACGATTATCTTTAGAATGTCTTCGTCCTTAGTCAAAATATATCCTCGTATCGACCTCATATAAAGGCTATAATTGTATATTATACAATTTCTGTAAACATAACAGAAGCTTTACAGTTTAAATTCTTTGTAGATATGGCCCCAAAGAATAGAGATAACTTCTTCAAACTGGTGACTCTAATAGTTGATATTGCATGCCATGTTATCTGTAGATATATAAGACAAAACATACTTGGTTCTTCTAGTTTTGAATCATTTCTAAATTTAAAGAAGGTAAAACACAAGTTGGTTCATGTGTATGAAACACGTGCATGCTGTGAATGTGTGACGGAACAGATAAAAGGAGAGAAATTGATAGCTAGAAAGCAGTTACTCCTATTATATAAATCTGACGAAACGAAACAGATAAAGAGTCACAAAAAATATGTCGGCAAACACGTTACTAACATTTGCATTTGCAATTATGTTGCAAAAGAAAACATAGATGTGGAAGTCGTTGATATAACACTTGCGAATCATATTTTTCAAAAATGTGGAAAAAACGAACTAGGGGTAGATCAATGGATGAAACAAATAAGAGATATGCGAAATGAAATATACCATCTATCAGATATACAAGAAATAACAGATGATGAATTTAGCAGAAAATGGAAAATATTAGAAGGATCCATATTGGGAATATCTAATGTGATAGACAGTGCATATGTTACCGAAATCGAGAAAAAGATCCACCAAACGAAAAAACTTACAGTCATTCCTACTTATATGTTGACGTATGAGAAACTTTGTCGTGACTACTGGAGAAATAAATGTGCTGAATTTGAGGTAAGATGACATGTAACATATCTTCGTTCAACAGATTGATAAATCTTAATTTTTAGGAGATTTAAGATATATGATTAATGTAAGGATATTGAGTTACATGTTCAATTTTTTGTTTTGTCCTTTCTAGATATGCAAACACTCATGTAACGTATTGTGTATAAGAATTCTGAATTATATCATGCCTAAATGTTTCTGTTATTTAAATACCGTAAGGAATATCACATGATTATAGAAGCTCTGCGAATGAACACACTTGTTTTAAAATTGAGTTACAATCAAGTTGCAAGTCTTTAAAAGAATTTAATTGTATTCACATTCCTGTGCGATGTTAAACTTAAATACAATATATATACCATTTGTAATTTATTTGTATGTTATTTTGAATGAAGAGAGCTCAAATTGAAGAAATTGAAAAGAAAACAAAGGCTCTTCACACCAAATTGCCTAGTGTATTCAGTGAATCACTGGAAAGTGATTGCCAGAACACCATGAAGGAAATACGTAAATATGTATAATCATAAACATACAATAGAGTAATTTGTCGTCGATATTTCTAAACCGAAGATGAGAGAATGATTGAAAATATTTGTTTGCTAATCCAATTATTGAGCCAATAGTTCTATATTATAGTTCCAATATTATGCTATAGATATAACAAGCGAGAAAATTGGGTAATAATAACATATTGACAATACAGTTCATTATTAGAAGAAAATAAAATATTAAAATACGATACAGAGAACTGTACCACTTAGTTTTTAAGACAACGCGTTACTCAGCCTAAAAGATTTATAGAATTTGCCTGATGATCTAAGATTTGGAACTTTTCCTTTTAAAGAACCGTCTTTGAAATACAGAATGTTCCGAACATTAAGTTTCCTTGAATTATGTGACATCGACATTATTCATCATTTGTCCTATGATTTAAAGATGTTAATAAACTCATCATAGAAACAACTGTTGTTGAAACTAAATAATTTTTGTATGTTAATTAATATCTTATTACATCAACATTTTAGTTAGCATTGTGGGCAGCATTAAACTGCACGGGTTCTGCCTTTATAAAATATATTCAAAATACATTTTCGTCATATGAACTATAAGAAGCAGGTTAGTTTTGTTAAAAATCCCATTCGCTCTGGGTGTCCTGTTCGCACCAGAACAAAACAAAATAGTACTTGAAATACGAACATCTAAAAAAACTCATCAAAGATATCTGGCATAAAATTTGATTCGAAATTGTTAAAGTAAATGTGAATCCCGGTTATGGATTGTTACAACACTATAAAAGAAATCCATTCATACAAAGAATTATACACATAACGTAGCGTACCTTATGAAACAAACAAACAAGAACACGAAATTTTTGGACTTTGTCAAAAAAATTAAAATGATGAAAAAAGAAAAAAAGATAGCATAAAATGGCAAGTGTTCATGAAAGCTTTTATGAAATTGTTAATGTGTGTGAAAGTGAAAGCTTTTGGTTTGTGCATTCATGGTGAATCATCAACGAATAATAAACTATAAAAAAAACTATAATAAAAGCTTTGAATACATGTCTGATGAATATTCATATATATCTTTATATTCCTGCTACATGTCTGTGTTTAATACACACAAATCACATTAAACCTTTGAAATTTCTCTAACCCCAGAATCAAATTAGTTGATGATTCATTAGATTTAAAACTAAACATTGTTTGACTCTAATGGTTTTAACTGCTTTATTTTTAAAATCATCTTTTAGCATGCCACAAATTTGCGTAAAAGCGCTTCATACTAAAAATGTGCGCACGGTCAACGCTTTTACAACCCTATAAAGTTACAAAAAAAAGCATTCAATACTTATAAGTTTTTTATTTCATTTACCTGTGTACTTTATTGTGGGACCTCGTGTCATCCTGAATGAAAAGTTGCATTGTGTAATGCAATTGATTAAGGAATATCACGATATTGCTAGTTAGCCAATCAAATTAACGTATTATAATGAAACATACATCTAATGTAATTATTAAGCATAGTATTCCGTTTGCTATGATATCTTTTTAATAATATTTCTCATCTTTATGTTTTCTCTTTGCATTTTTAGATCCGAAATCGTCTCTGTACTTCATATATGATACACAGTTTCCTTGTTTTGTATTATCAAACAATAAATTACACAGTCAGTCTTTTTCTTTCAAGTTTGTTTAGGCTCATTGTGTGGTATATTATTGCTTTCAAGTCATCTCAATTCTGGAAAAAGTAGTGTAATCATTATAATTGACAATTTTCAATGTTATGCGTATGTTACAGTAAATGGGCTATGTCGCAGATTCTCAAATTTTGCATACACCTTTGGCTCGTTGAACTTAAACTGAAAATTGAAAAAAAATAATGCATTAATCTCTTTTATTTTAATGAAATATTATTGATTGAATTCTTCCAAAAATAGGTTGACATTGTATAGATAGCACACAAAATCGGTGAAAAACGTTCTTACATTTGTTTTAAAATGAACACATTTTTTATACATTGATTTTTCTTTAAAAACTATATTGTTGGTAAGAAAATTTCCATTTTTATGATGTTTATGTAATAATAGGGTCATCGACTTCATTTTAACCATTTACATCAATCAAAGTAGTACCATGTGAAAACAATACCACAAAATGTTGGAATTATTTTAACGTCATCGTGTTGTAGGCCATATCCAACTAAGTTAGACATCACGTGACTTTTGTGACGTATTCTGGCCGCCATTTCGTATTATATTTCCCCATATAAAATGCATAGATGCTTCAATAAAGTTTAATTTTCTCATAAACCTGACCAGTTTTCTAAGTTTTGCAAATCAATCCTTGATATTCAAACATATTTCTATCAAACAATGTTGGTCCTAACAGTTTAATTTTTGATTAAAGTCGGTCATTTTTGACTTGTAAAAACATGCACTTTTCTCATCATTTCTCCGTTGCCTCCATGCTAAATTACCGATACCCATGTCTACTTGTACAACAAATAAAGAAATTCAGTACATTAAAAACAAACTTCGCAAATCGATTAAGTATATTAAAACATATATCTGGCGAAAAATACTACTTAACAGAGTTTAATTTTAAGTCAAAACGGTCAAATATCGTTTTAAAAAAATGGAATTTTTCAAAATGGCGGATGATGAATATCCCATAATAAGGAAATGTTGCATCAAATCAAGGATTTGTATAGTAAGACTTTCCTAGATTATATTAGTATTTTCATGCAGAATCTCTGATGTTTCTGTTCTTTTCTTTGGTGATATTTCGATATGATTGATTTCAAAATTTCTAGAAAAAAAAAATTAGTTTTAAGTGTGACACGGGAACATTTATTTGATAGATATCCAGGATATACTTTTACCAGAAAATAGTTTACAATAAAATTAAAATTAAATTTTTCTCTTCTTTTTTTAGAGGTGTTTTTCTGTATATTTTATCTTTCTTTAGAAATATATTTATACATCCCTTTTAGAACAAAAAATGTTTTCATCCCATGAGAAAAAAAACCAATGCCCGAAAATTAATATAGATAAATATTCTATACCTTTAAAATTTCATCCCTTTACAGAACAGGTGAACTCTGACTTGGGTTATAATGTTACATAACAATATAGTGTCAGGTAGACGTGCAAACCAAAAGCAACCATGTGACATTAAACATTCTGTGTGTACATGTATTACCAGAGTTTAAATTTTGCGATATACGAAAGTTTTCATAAATGTACAAATAAACTTTCTCTTAATTTCCCGTTTCAAATCAGAAGAAGTATCTATCATAATAAACTTTAAGAAAATATGAATATTATGAAAATGTCTTGAAAAAATAATTTTTGCTTAAAAAGATATTCAAATATTTTTTTTATTTTTCCATAATTATTATAAAGAAAAATTATGATTCAAATTTTAATTCAATTGGATTCTTTTTTATTTTATAGGAAATTCAACGAGATTTCATTGCATATGATTTTTTTTTAATTCAATATTTTAAGCTTAATTCAGGTATTCAATGAATCGATATAAAATTTAACATTTGTAAAAAATATTTTATTGTTTACATTTCAACAGAGACGTATAATACGATTGCTCTAATTTCAACAATATTGTATACCCTATAATATCTATCGACAGAGTTATCGGTCCTGAACAGGACTGATATAGTTGGGTATGCGTTTTTTGAAGTTTTTCACTATCAATAAGGTAAAAGATTGGTTAAAAAAACAAAATTTGTTATAATGAAACTAAAGATAATAGCTCTTAAAATGAAATAAGTATATTTCGTTTTAATTCGACTCTTTCGGCAAATATGCTTTATTTGTCTTGAAATGAATGCATAATCATTACATCATTCTTTCCTTTTACTTGAACAGAAAACCTCCAAACTATTGTTGACAACATTAACATACTTATCAAGGTTTTTGGAAACTATGAAGATATGAAAACGTGGAAGGATACAGAGTTTGTGGAAGCAGGTATGCTCTTTCATAAATGAATAGTAATATAATGTTTCATAAATTCTGTATGCAGTTAATATTTTTAAAAATATAATAAACAACAAGTTGAGATCTCACAAAACATATTAAAACCGTAGCATTGTTGCGCCTGTCACCAGTCAGGAACCTCTAACCTTTATTAATCTTGTGCGATTTTTTTTCAATTCTATTCATCTATATGTTTCGGAGTTAAGTGTGGCGTCCAATTCTCCGAACAAGTATACATTAGTGTTAAGGGTTCAGATGAAGCCCTCCCCGGGAGCGTGATCTTCACGCTGCGTTGAAGACCCAGTAGTAGCCCTGGGCTGTTTTCTGTTCTTTGTTCGGGTTGTTATCTCTTTGACGCATTCTGTATTTCCATTCTCAATTCTATTATGTGTAAAATTTACCTATATTAAATCGAAATATATAGTCATCAACCTATTTGCATGGTAGATATAAATTATGAAGATGTGGTATGATTGCCAATGAGACAACTCTCCACACGAGACCAAATAACACAGAAACTAATAACTATAGGTCACTGTACGGCCTTCAACAATGAGTAAAACCCATACCGTATAGTCCACCCTGAAATGACAAATGTAAAACAATTCAAACGAGAAAACTAACGGCCTGATTTATGTACAAAGAATGAAAGAAAAACAAATATGATATACAGCCAAAACCCACTACTGAATCACACGCTCCTGACTTGGAACAGGCATATGTAGAATGAGGCGGGGTTTAATTAGTTTGAACGCACCAACCCTACCCTAACCTGTGAATGTAGTGTAAAAGTACAACATAAGAACACACTTTAAAAATCAGTTGAAAAGGGAGTATCTGATTAGATGGATACAAAGAAGAAAAACATCTAACAAAACACAGCGTTGACGTGGCAGGATACATATACATCCCTCAACAACAAGACACTAAATACATATATGAGAGTACTGGCAGTTACTGACAGCTAGTTCAAAACCAATAACAATTGATAAAAAAAAAATCACGCATCTAAGACTAAAATATCAATTAGTACACATCCAACATTCAATATATTTAGTGTAACATTTGCAAAGACGTTATTAACAGTCAAAGAAAAACATTACATTGTGCAATGCCAAGATACAGGTATCGACAGATTGTAGAGCCATGAATGTGCATATTTATATAGATATTATATTCAGTTTCATTTTAATTTACTGATAACAAAATCAATATTAATACCAATTAAACAATATTCAAAGATATAATTATACTGTTGAATTGGTAACCTTTTAGATTACTTTATTTAAAAGTTTAACCGGATCATAACTACATTTCCGGGCTCAGTAAACAGAGAGTCTATATTTAAATGTAATACATAGAGAACGAGATGGTATATGTTATATAGTGTATACGATTAAATACTTTGAACTTGCAGTCTATTTCTTCTGGGTCGACAGGTTTGGAATATATGGTTCATAAATGACAACGGATATATTCCAATTTTCGTAACCGAATGCCATCCTCTTTTCCGAATATGACCACGCCTAATGAGAATCATCACCAAAGATTAACTAACAAGAATAACACTACTGATGCAACTGGTGGAACAGGATCTGTTTACCCTTCAGGAGCACATTAAATCATCCGGTAATTTGACTGGTTCCGTGTTACTCAGTCTATAGTTTTATATCTTGTGTAGTCTTCGTCGTTTTTCTTTTTGTTTTTACATGTGGTAAAGTTCAGATATCTTTTACTTCTTTTTTATCTTTTTTATTGCTTTGTTCTTAATTTAACACATACCAGGTATATACTTTAAAAATGTTTTCATAACAAATTATTATTAAGAACTGTTGAACTCTGATATTTCAGACTCCAAGAGACTTTATGTGCCTGTTTTCTTACAACTTGACTTACCGGCTTCATGGAACAGAACGAAAGTTTACGAACATCTCGACGAAATGAGATTGAACGGAACGTCTGATATGGATATCAGAATTCTGGCAGTTTCACCTGACGACCTACGCATTTATTCAGAAATAGCAAGAAGAGTACTTAGAAAAGTCGATATACTGCAAGACGCAGTAAATAAAATGATGTCTGGTTTGCTCTCAGGTGTAGCAGTTGATACAAAGCATAGTGCAGAAGTGGGTGTTAGTATAACTACATTAGACATTACAGGTATTTTTGTTCTCATTGCTTAGCTCTTCATATCAGATCACATGGCATAGCCTCAGTATTAGCACTTCAAAATACGTTTAAAAATGTGAAGCAATAGTTTGATATATATTGTTTGAAAAATAAGGGACACAAAAGTTATATCAGGACTTAGTCGTCATCTTTGTTACATTGATAAAACATCACACTTCAATCAACAGTTTTAAGAGCCGATTTTATAATTTCGACAATATAAAACAGAAGATGTGGTATGATTGCCAAAGAGACAACTGTCCACAAGAGACCAAAATGAAACAGACAGAAACAACTATAGGTCACTGTACGGCCTTCAACAATGAGCAAAGCCCATACCGCTTAGTCAGCTATAAAAGACCCGGATATGACAATGTGAAACAATTCAAACGAGAAAACTAAATGCCTTACTTATATAAAAAATAAAAAATAATCGAAAAACAAATATGTAACACATAAACAAACGACAACAACTGAATTACAGGCTCCTGAATGTACATATATAATGTTTATCCTGCAATTTACACCGGCACTTGAAGCTTTAGTTGTTGAAAATCAAATCATTGTCTGATTTTATCAAAGAAATCGACATAGTGTAACGCGTACCGCTAAAAGGACCCCAACTTGAACTGTTACGCAAAAAGAAATATCTAAAATATCGTTTGTTGTACATGGAAGCGGGTTAACATGAGATTTTATTTGTACTACAAGTACAAAAAAAGCTAAAAAATAATAAATTTGTGTACCTATTATGTGTACAATAGTTGGCTGATCGCAGGATAAAAAAAAATACATCAAGAATTTCTACATGTATAAAAAAGAAGATGTGGTATGATTGCCAATGAGACAACTATCCACAAAAGACCAAAATGACACAGACATTAACAACTATAGGTCTCCGTACGACCTTCAACAATGAGCAAAGCCCATAACGCATAATCAGCTATAATAGGCCCCGATAAGACAATGTAAAACAATTCAAACGAGAAAACTAACGGCCTTATTCATGTAAAAAAATGAACGAAAAACAAATATGTAACACATAAACAAACGACAACCACTGAATTACAGGCTCCTGACTTGGGACAGACACATACATAAATAATGTGGCGGGGTTAAACATGTAAGCGGGATCCCAACCCTCCCCCTAACCTGGGACAGTGGTATAACAATACAACATAAGAACGAACTATAAAAATCAGTTGAAAAAGGCTTAACTCATCAGATGGACAAAAATACAAGTAGACGTGGCCGGGTACTTATACATCCCGACACAAGAAGACGCAATGAACAGATCTGAGAGTACTCGCAGTTATCTGACAGCTAGTTCAAAGCCACTAACAACTAATAAAAAATCATGCATCTAAGACTAAACAATCAATCCGTACACATCCAACATCCAATGGATTTAGTGTAAAGACGTCATAAACAGCCAGAGAAAACATGACCTAGTGCAATGCCAAGTTACAGGTATCGACAGATTGCAGATCCATGAATATATATATGTATATAACATACTAGTAATATTTAGTTAGCTTTTACCAATAAAAACAATATTCAATGATCTTACTACAGTGTTTAATAGGTAACCTTTTAGAATAAGTTTATTTAAAGGAGCAACAAGTTTACATGGATCATTTTTAAATTTCCGGGCACGGTTAACAACATTTCCGTAAAAATGAGGATGTTCTATCCCGTTTGAAATAAGTTTTCTACAGGTACAACCAAACTTCAAAACCAAATATTTATATCTATGGAAAAATTTAGTAAAGGTTTTAAGTAATTTATGGTAACGATATCCCTGGTTTAATAATTTACCAGTAATACATAGGTTGCGTTCGTTAAAATCAAAAACGTCACAACAGACACGGGCATAGCGAACAAGTTGTGAAATATAAACACCGTAAGATGGTGCCAAAGGAACATCACCATCTAAAAATGGACAATTAACAATAGGGAACGAAACATCGTCTCTTTTGTCGTAAATTTTAGTGTGGAGTTTCCCGTTTAAAACCGAAATATCTAAATCCAGGAAAGGACAGTTATTACCGAATAAATTTGATTTATTTAAAGTAAGTTCCTTGGGGTAAATTTCAGCAGTATATTGAGAAAGTTCTTGATTATTTAACGAAAAAATATCATCAAGATAACGGTAAGTGTTGTTGATTTATCAATTAAATGCAATTTCGACGGGTCTTTACTGAGTTTAGTCATAAACTTGGATTCGTAACAGTACATTAACAATCTGCTATTAAAGGGGCACAATTAGTTCCCATGGGGATACCTATAACTTGTCGATAAACTTTGTTGCCGAAACGTACATAAATATTATCAAGGAGAAAATTAACAGCTTCAATCATCTCATCACACCTCCAGTAAGTATATCTATCATATTTACCTTTCTCATTTGACAAGTAGGCTTTAAATGAGCTACATTCAGCTTTACCAAACGACCATTTAATTAAATAGGAAAACTTTTGTTTAATAAGATAGTGTGGAAGTGTAGTGTAAAGAGTAGAAAAATCAAAACTATTAACAGAACCAAAAGGACCATCAAAAGCACGTAATTTATCTAAAACATCCAAAGAATGTTTTACACTCCAAAAATGGTTTATACCACTATGTTCATATATTTTATTACAATAGTTTATGATAAGCTCTTTAATAGTAGTTAATGAACTAGTTAAGAGCACTGAAAGATTAGTTGTAGAACACATACTAGAGGCCGAGATGAAACGATATTTAAATGGTTTTTTGTGTAGTTTAGGTAGCCAATATATAGTAGGGACCTTCAAATTTTCAGAAGAAGCCTTAAGCTTTGATGTGGTTGTGATATGCTTGTTTACTATATGACTCTCTGTGGAGCGGATGGACTTGAATGTAGATGAATTTAAAATTTCATTTTTAAGAACGTCCGTGTAGTTTTTACGGCATACCACCACCACATTGTTGGCTGCTTTGTCGGCCGGTACAAACACAAACCGCTTTGAAAATATTTCTTATTCTGGAAATAGGTGTATTATGTACTCTATTATTTACTTCTAAATTATTTTCAAAATGTGATATTCTCTTTTATCGCTATTTTGTGCATTTTTCTTTTGATGTTTTTTTGTGATAATCTTCATATCATGCTTCTCGCTTGAGATGGAAAAATTATCGCTAGAAACTAAGAAGGCCACGTGGCGTTGCTAACGAAATTGACATGAAATTAACAACGTCGTCATATGTAAAATAGCGATAAACAGATTATCATTGGTCATCTCAACTCGATTGCTTTTCTCACTTTCGCTGTACCAGCTCAAGCGAGAAAATCAATCTCGTTGAGATGATCAACGATAATCTATAAATCTACCACATTCATACATTTATTTAAATAAGAATCAAGAGATTTTTTATCAGATTTTTCCCGTTTGCACCATTTTTTACAAAATGGTAAAAGAGCATCTTTGGTGACTTGACGACACTCTTTCAAATCTATTTTAGATGGAGGACGATATTTTGGTCCTTTTTCAAAAAGTTTTTAACATCTCTGTCCTGTACGATATTGAGGTCCCCTGTAATAACATGGCCATAGGGAACATATCTAAACTTTGACGATTCACAGTTTCAAGTTAAGGGATCTAGATTACAACATTTTCAAGTTAAGGGATCTAGATTACAACATTTTTTCCTCGGTAAACAAAAAGGAACTAGCTAAAAGAGGAATCATATTCTCATTACACATAAGATCACAGTGTTTTTCACTATCGCATAAATAATCATTTAAA
This sequence comes from Mytilus edulis, assembly GCA_019925275.1. Taxonomy (NCBI): domain Eukaryota; kingdom Metazoa; phylum Mollusca; class Bivalvia; order Mytilida; family Mytilidae; genus Mytilus; species Mytilus edulis. The sequence goes on from CM034359.1 coordinate 14,615,807, forward strand.
AGACAGACTTAAACATTATTCATGTCTGATATCAGAGTAAAAACAATAACTAAAAAGAAAGTTGTTATCATCTTCAATTTGGCCACTATCACAAAAAATACACAAACGATATTGTAGAGGTTCTGTTGGTCTAGTATGTCGACCTGTTTCGACTTTAATTTGTAACGAAACAGCTCTGATTAGTGACAAAATAGGTTGGGTGGCATCCATTATTAACACACTTTACATATGGCTCCGTACTAATACAAATTTTAAACAATCTATGAAATCTTGATTTAATACTATTGACATTATTGTTATCAGTCCGTTTCCGTATCTCCTGATACCAAAATTCTTTTTCAAAAGTTTGTATAGAATCCCGTAATTACTCAAATTCGTTTCATCTTCTACAATTTCAATCAACTTATAGTTACGAGATAAACTTTAACACTTTATTATCCCCCCAAAACGATTTTCTTTTAATCGTCCAGGTAATAACCTCTTTATATACTATACTGGTATTGTCACATCTAAAGCAATTCCATAATTTGAAAACTTCAACTTTTAATAGAGCATCACCTGATAAAAAAACCTATATCACCTCTAGAAGCTGAATTGTTGCTTCTCTAGCTTAAGCCTACTTTTTATACAATTATGTATATTAATTCCCCGAACACCAAAATCACAAGAGTGATAGTAATTGAATGATGATATACTGAAGGAAAGTTTGGAAATTGTTTTTTTTTGTATAAAAGTTGATACGAATGATGCATAAGTCAACATAACATAACGGTGTTTACAGTCCTAATTGCAATTAGAAATATAGACTTAAAGTCTCAGGGAGACTGATTTATAAAAGTTTTTCCAAACTTGTTTCCGAATTCCATATTTGAACTTTATGTAACATTGTAATATATATCTTGTAATTTTTTTATTAATACATCTATACTATTAAACGAGAAGACCTCAATTTGTGTGTCGCTTCTCTTCCATCCACAATAAATTAATCATCATGCTTCTGTGTTCTATAGGTACCATGTATTGTTGCATTTGTCATCCATTCTTATGATTATTCAGTTTGGGTTATTTTGGGAGAAAAACGAAAAAAACTGCGTCCGGATATCTTTCCGTCATTGGACGAAACTTTAAGTCAGACTAGACATCCGGTTTGCGTTTTTTTTGTACTTTGTACTTACCAAAGACTATGAATAACGTGTATTTGCTATCTGCTATCATTTTCAAGTTTACTAGAGGGTCTATATAATATGTCAATGACCGCCGTGGATCGATTAGTAAATTGAGAGTTGATAGTAAAAAGCAAATATACTTTATTTATCGTAATGCATGTTCATAATATACAGATAAACGCTAACCGCATTATTGAAATCAATAGAAAAAAAATTATAGGAGTTTTTGAGGAAAAAAATTAGGAGCCGGGCTAGAAAAACAATTGTCATGTCCCAAAGTACAAATAACTTTTGATACCTTTTCTGAAATTCTTCAGTCATAAGATCTTTTACAAAAATTCATCGGGTCACTAAGTATATTAAATAGATAGGGTCTATATAATATACCAATGACCGCCGTGGATTGATTAGGTAACTGAGAATTGATAGTAAAAAGCAAACACACTTTATTTATAGTAATGTATGTTCATAACATACTAAACGTAATACTATGTTCATATTGAGATAAATAGAAAACAAAAAAATTGGAAATTTGGGGGGAAAACAAAAAGGGGTTGAAAAACAATTGTCCTGTCCCCAATAACTTTTATTACCTTTCCTGAAATTCTCATGTCATTATTTTTTTTTTTACAAATTCATCTTACAACACTTTACATACTTTCAACCACGCTCTGGATGCCCGTGCTTTCGCAGGTGTGTTCTAGCATTTATCATCCTTGCTTAAAGTATTTCAGTTTGGGTTATTTTGGGAGGAAAACGAAAAATATAGGCGTCCATATATTGTTTCCGTCATCGGACTGACTTTTTGAGAAATATAAAAGACTTCCGCTGCCCTTTAGCCTGTTTTGAAATTAAACATAATTTGCGTAAGTACTTGGGACAGAACAATTATTTTTTGCGTTTTTCTGTATACTATGATCGTACATTTACTATAGACAAAGTGTATTTGCTATTTATATATATTATCAATTCCAATAGATTTCTATCCACGTAGGTCACTGAAATATTTCTGTATACTACATACATATAAATATATACTATGAATAAATTGTATAAATTTGCTATAATTTACTATAAATTCCAATAGTTTACTCGGGTGACTTTTAATATTTCAGTGACCGTTTTATATAGTAATTACAGAATATAGACGAGTTGTATATACATTATGTACACAGCCATGTATCACCATCATTGATGGCGATCCGATGGATACATCTGTTGTAGAGTTGTCACTGACTCAGACGTACTTATATATAATTATTTTCTGTGACTGTATATTACATTAATTTGTAGGATCCTTTACTATAGATAATTTAGCTGATCTGTAACAATAACATCTTCATGCCTTATATATCATGTACTGTAGTACGCCGCTAGATTAAAACTGACGAGGAAAGGTAACACACGGCCAGCGAAAGCTCTTTTTTTGAGAGCCCAGGTGGTCGTGTGGTCTAGCGGGACGGCTGCAGTGCAGGCGATTTGGTGTCACGATATCACAGTAGCATGGGTTCGAATCCCGGCGAGGGAAGAACCAAAAATTTGCGAAAGCAAATTTACAGATCTAACATTGTTGGGTTGATGTTTAGACGAGTTGTATATACACTATGTACTCAGCCATGTATCACCATCATTGATGGCGATCCGATGGATACATCTGTATTTTTTGCTACTGTGATATCGTGACACCAAATCGCCTGCACTGCAGCCGTCCCGCTAGACCACACGACCACCTGGGCTCTTATATATATATATATATATGTGTATGTTCATAATAAACAGAAAAACAGGAAGAATAAAAATCGGTATTTGGAAAAAAGGGGGAGGGCGAAAAAAAATGTGCCCAGTCCCCAAGTACCTTTGACTTTTGATACTTTTCCAGTTATTTTTTTTTTTTTTATTTATATACGCTCCATTTCCCCGCGATTTCGCGGGTGTGTTCTAGTACTGTTTAAACTAAAGACTTAAACAAAACCATTTTGCTTAGTTGTTTAATTTGAAGTATCTATAATACTAAAATTACGAGGTCCAATTTGTCAGCCGTCATCACGTAAAAACGACGAATCAAAAAATTCAATTTTATATATAACTAATATAGTACAAAGGTGTAGATTAAAAATTACACCACTCCAGGTCCTTTTCTTTTCCACGTAATTAATATTGCCAATAATTAAGAAGTTCCGGGTCGAGTCCGATACCGATACCAATAGTATATTCACCTGTTACCTATTACCTTATCTGTACGTTCCGCATCTGACAGGCGCACCACCAAACGGTGTATTTAGGATTAATATGCTATATACACGGGTCATAATCACAGGGTTGACACAACCATGACAACTAAATTGTCAAATTGTTACCTATTGTAGTATTTTAATCAGTAAGACTTTCTAAGATAACAATACGAATACTAAAAATAAGGCGTATAGGTACAGTTTTCAATTTGTTAGCGGGCATGACGTAAAACAGCGAATCAAAGAATTCAACTTTATTTATAACTAATATAAAACAATGCTGTTGATTAAAAAATACTGCATTCCAGGACCTTTTGTTTTCCAAATTATTAATATTACCAATAATTGATAAGTTCCAGTTCGACGGGTTCAAACAGAAAGATTTGAAAGCAGAGAAAACTGTGTATCTTATAATCGGCATGACTTTATCAGATGACGATACTAATACTAAAATAAGGCTTGCGCATAGTTATATACTTTAATTCAGTCACGGACCCGCGATATCACGGGTGTGTTCTAGTATATATATCAAGATGTCCTGTCACTCTATAACCCACATTTTAGTCAGTCTTGATATTTCAAATATTCCAGAGAGCTTGTGATAAAGGATACTATCGAATTTTCAGTGGCTGCGTCATATCTTGACCCTTAATTTCTTTGACACAGATTGAGGACTTCAAACAAAAATCTATGACAAACGTCACATGATGATTTAAAATTTTCAATGTCAATGTTCCAGTTCTCAATAGTAGCATACCCTCTCCTCTATAGTATGACGTTTACGTAATCTCAATTGATACCTCAAGCTCTTGCATGTTGACACAGTACCGACTTCATGAACAAGGGCTTGCACGTGTTTCTGACATAAACATTACTAAAAAGAAGCGACAGATACCAAAGGGATATTCAAACATAATAGTAAAAGACAATCCAACAATGTCATGGCAAAAGTCGAAGAAGGAGGTTAAGACAAATAAAATTGTACAAAACCCTATATAAAAACTTAAGACTGTTCAACACGAACCAAACTAAAAACTGTGGGTTATCTTATGTGTCACGGAACAGTTAGCAGATTCTGCTCCACATGTGGAACCTGTGTGTTTTGCTTATGTAAACACGAATTATATTATATGTATATAGTAATGAGGATGAATCTGTGACTGAAATGGACACAAAACCTATTTGTTTCCGTAAATTGTTTTTATCATAAATAAGGTCATAAGTTGTCTGAATTGAATTGTTTCATATTTTTGATGTCGGGGACTTTCATAAACGACTTTACATTGTGGGTTTTTCTTTTATTGTTGAGGGCCGTACGGTTCTCTATAATTTCTTGCATCCACTTGAACTTTGGTGGATAGTTGTCTTATTAGCAGTTATACCAGATCTCCTTATTTTTATACAAAATCACAAATTGCGTTACTTTTAAGCTTTATCGTGTCTCAACTCACTTGCAAAATCTTGCAGTTTAAGATATTCAAATACTAAGCAGAAACTACATTTACCATTTGTGTCTTATTCCTGTTTTTTTTTTACATATTTACTGTTTGTGTTTGCATGGGAGGTGATGCATGCATAGCGAAAGACGTGTATGCTATAGACGCATCCGAACTCTACTCTCTTTGAAGTTCATGGGATTCCCATATACTAGTATATGCATAGTTTTTGTCATATGTTTGCATTTATTGTAATAAAAAGCTACATTCAAGCAATACAAGGGATTATGGATTCTTGAAAAATAGATTCAAGTAAAGGGTTACTTGCTTTACAACCACTCTAAACCTTTACGGGGATTCAAACTTAATTCCTTAATTACAAATTAAGTGTTTTACCAAAAGCAGTGCGATATCAGTGCTAACCATAGTTCTAATATCAAATCAATTTATATAGACTAGACTACTGGGCAGGACAATCACAAACTTCAACCATTCAAACATGCAAAGCGTATATTGTCGATCAGATATGAGTTTTTTCTTGGCTTTTGTTGAGGAATATTTAGGCAGGGCAAACTATTCCTTTCTGAGAAATGTTTTGAAATGTTGTGATGCTAGACAAAAGTACGCTACATGTTGTACACACACATTTGACCAGCACTCTTTTCATTACAGAACAAGTCAAATGTCCGAAGCTTAGTGTTCATAATCGCAATATTATTACGATTTGTGGTTTAAGGACTGTCTTCACCGGCATGTGCGAATATGCTTGTTCCAGCCAAGGGTGAGGAGTTGGTTTCACAAAAAAAAACGTTCGACGAAGATTGATCGGAAGTCATGAACAATTCAGTGTACTTACGACCAATCTAAGTCGTATTTTTTTTGTGAAACCGATTCCAGAACTTGAAATGACGTCCCCATAATACAGAAGTCATTTTACACAGGCAAATTTCACTCACATCAATTTCACGTGATGATAAATTCACGTGAATCTCACGTGAAATTCACATCAATTTCACCTTAAACGAGCTTATACGTGAAACTCACGTGAAATCAGTTTTTGTGAGTTTCATGTGAATCTCATGTGAAACTAATGTGAATTTAACATCAAAATCACGTATTTTTTTACATGTGAAATTCACATGAATTTCTAAAATAGAGTATTTAAAATAACATCTAAATTTTAAAATTTAATTGAAATCATGAAAAATATCAATTTTTGTTGTTGTAAATTTCACGTGAAACTCATGTGAAAAATTTCACATCAGATTCATGTGAATCTCAATTCACGTGAAATTCACATGAACATTTTCACGTGAGTTTCATGTATAAGCTCGATTGAGATGATTCTCACGTGAAATTTTTCATGTGAATTTCATGTGAAATTCATGTGAAATTCATTTGAGCAAATTTTGCCTGTGTAGGTCGGAATTAATTACTTAAGTCAAATTTTTAGCAAGTTTAGTGCGATGTTGAAATATACTGCTTAGATTTAGGATTGCGCAACCGAAACTTTCACAATTTTTAAACGGATAAAAGCGTTTCTAGCCATCAAAATGCTTATTTAAAACTGTACGTCTATTCTATAATGATTTATGGTCCTAAAGGTACATTTCATTTAAAGAAAAAAGTCATATAAACATTGTTAAGCCCCAGTCCCACCATCGCACCACGCTCACCGCGATCTAAATTAAATTCAGATCGTGGTGAGGTCGCGGAATGAGCGGCATGAAAATGTAAATTTTCGTTGCTTTCACGATGCTACTAGGTCCTCATTACGCTTTTACAACGATCCCGCTACGACTATAACACGTTCTCACCGCGCTTATTCTGCGACCTTACTACGCTTATCAAGATCTGTCTACGCTCGTCACGTTCTCACTACGACCATACCACGAGTTATCCGATTGCAACACGATCTTACCACGCTTCTACTGCGATTATAGCACGTTCTTACCACGATTACACTACGCTCAAACCGCGATCTTACTACGCTCTCAGCAATAACGTCAACATCGTATTCCATATCAATACAGTATCATTCCTTCAGCTCTATTTCTAATTAATACGTAGATTTCTCGAAAAAAAATACAATCAATCCACCAAAATCTACTATTGAACACGTGGTCGTGGTGTTAGGGTTGATGTAGAGGCAGATGGAGCTCTGATAGTAACGAATCTTGATCAAGTAGAGTCAGTAGAGATGTCGGACCGATCAATCCGACCTAAATTACAACCTATTGCTGGTCCATAAAGCTGAAATGACGATATTTTAGTGAACGATAGCAGATATGAAACAGATGTGTAAATAGATATAGGAAGATGTGGTATGAGTGCCAATGAGACAACTCTCAATCCAAGTAACAATTTTTAAAAGTAACAATTATATGCCAAGATACGGCCTTCAACACGGAGCCTTGGCTTACACCGAACAGCAAGATATAAAAAGCCCCAAAAATTACCAGTGTAAAACCATTCAAACGGGAAAACCAACGGTCTAATCTATATGAAAACAAGAAGCATGGTTGAGCCGTTAGATAAAATGGACAAGAAGTCCCAATTACATATAGACAAACAAAACCTGGCCACCGTTTCACAAAGCCTTCTTAACTTACGATCATCGTATCAGTTTACGATGGGTTTACGTGTGGTTCTACGTTCCGGCGTTCCCGTTACGTGTGTTTCACAAAGGCATCGTAAAGAACTACTAAGTTGATCGCACGTCGTGTGTATCATCGTAAGTGTATCGTAACCAAGAAGAGTACTTTCTTTCACGTCCGCACTTTTATCGAGTATGGCATGCCAAATAAACATTTTTAAAAATAATTATTATGGATGGCGAATTATGGCGATATTTTTGTATCAATATTAATACCATTTTATGAATTAAATTATAGAATTTTAGGCCGTTTTCAATATTAATTCAAGATATATGACGCTTACAGTCATAGGATAAAAGTGAGTTCCCACTCAAAAAATGTCCTATTATTTCAACTAAAATCGGTATTTTTCAAAAAATATTACCAAGTAAGTCTATGAGCGATTTTTATAAAATAGATACCATAAGATGCAGAAATGTCTGAAGTTGAATTGTTTATTTGGCCATATTTTTAGTGAGGTTCTTTTTCATTATTCAATGGGTTAAACACAAATGCAATTTTTTTTGTTAGAATATATAGCAAACTTTTCCGTGAGTCGAGCAATATTTTTCTTTGTGTTCACCTCGCCAGTAATAATACATATATTAACAACACTTTGTACCAATAATCTTTTTGGAGACAAAAACAGTCAAATATATTAAACGAAACTATCCGACACAGTGAGGGTCTAGATTAGTGGCAACGAGGAGGGGGGGGGGTCTCTGTTCTGTAATTCTTTTAGCCATTCTTATCTTTTCAGAAAAAATATGCTAATACTTTAAGTAATGTGCCCCTTTAGAATTTGCACTACAAAAAGAAACCATTTATCAATTTTATATAATTTGGATATATGGGACAACAATTTAAGCAGTAGATAAGATGAAATTAGTTATATTTAATCTTATCTAGTTTGTGATATATGAGGAAATAGTACCGAGAAGCTAGCGCTGAGCATAAAGTTTTATAACATATACAGCAGCATTAGTTATCCGACATTAAGAGTAATCTGAAATCTTGACAGAGTTAAAATAAAATTCACCAGAACAGGTTAGATTTTATTATTGATAGCCCAATATAGAAAAAATGCTTATCAATAAAGTCGTTTTGGAGGATTTTAAAATGGATTAACTTTTATTCGTAGTGAAAGAAAGATAGGTTTTCCCCAACCCCCAAAAAATCAAAAACAATGTCATCCGTCTTCGATCATTCGTCTTCCAGATCTATAAAATATATTGTTGGGTTTTTTTTTTTGTTTTTTTTTTTAAATTGGAATGAATTATGGATCTCTCAAATATGAAACTGAAGACGTAGGAATCATTCCGGCGAAAGAGACGTCCCTTAAAATTATCCATAAATTTTGAAAATATAAAGAAACTAAGGTTTCAACTCCATTAGACAAAGTTGATCTTCGTCTGCATGATTTGGCTATTTATAAGGTTCGGTTTGGTCTGATAGCTCTTCAACTGTAAGTTTCTGTTCTTTGTGTGCATGCTTCGTTCCAAAAATCGAGAATTATAGCTCTTTGATTTTATGACTAGCTGTTGTATTTTTTTTTTCAGCTGAACATAGCTTTTTGTTGTCAATGGTTATTTTTGTCGGAACTCTTTCACGAAATTTCATTGTTGTAATAATTATTGACACAATGTAGGAGAAGGGTGTATTGACACAATGTAGGAGAAGGATGTAAGGTTAACTAAGTCTGCAATGGTGGACGAAAATACCGATGCTTATTAATGAAAATAATTTGCATGGCTAAAATCATTGAACCAGTTCTGATAACATATCATTCCAAATGATATACGTATATCAATATTTAATTTGGTATGCAGAAAACGCAGAGTTTAGTTATTTTGTTAATCAACTTTACTTTATATTTTTCTCTTTTTTTTGGGGGGGGGGGGCATTATTTTCTATTCTGTAAACCTCATTCACAACCTCACATATCTTGTGTTATTTCAAATAAATATCTGATATTCAAGCGCCTATTAGCGGGATAGGATGCTTAATACTATAAGAGTATCCACAAAGAGAGTTTTGGTGTCTCTTTTAAAAGTCGGTGCATGAGAATATTATGCTACAACCAACCAACAAAAAGGGTTGCCTACTAAGTATATAAAAGCTAAAGAATATGCAAAGCATGTAATTTTTACAACGCAGGAGTTCGGGTTAAAGGGGTTCCCAACCGTGAATATTAAATAATATATACCGATTTGATTGGCCAATACTGTTTAACCACACGACCCCATCAATTTACGTGAATATTTTGGAAATATACAGACGATATTCCACAATCCACGGTTCCTAGGAAAGTTTCTTGTAGTGTAACGAAAAGCGGGAAATACCTCGTTTATGTAGTTAAAAATTTGTAATTTTATATTAATAACTTTTTTACATTTAGGCTTCTTCCTTTTTTTTTTAAATTGTTACATTATTTGGAGAATTGAGATTTAATGTTATTTTTTTTGTATCGTTTCTATCAAATTTTATTTTTATATTAAAACTAGAAATTGACCTGTTGTCTCACAAGGAAACAGCTGTTTTGACGTTTTTTTCTAGAAAAGTTCTTAAATATTCTAAAAACTTTGCACCCACATTATGTCTTCAATTCAGTGAGCAATATTGAATTTCATGCTAAATACAGGAGCTTACCAGATTAAATTAACGCGACCTATTAAAATAGTCAAAACAATAAGTTTTTATTCCAACTACAATTGAACTTTTTATATCTATTCGAGATTTATGTCATGTTGATCTGTAATATATTTACATGTATTTGTATTAAAACTTGACCAACTTAAAATCTGGCAGACCGTACGCTAACAGTCTGGCGTATGAGTATTTTGAAAAAGTACGCATACGGGGTGGAACATAGACATCTATCTATATTGTTGAAAACTATACTATACTATGTTGCCTACTGGATGTCCTTAGTTTGTCTTTGTCATTTGATTGCTGTCTTATTAACGTATAACCTACATTTCCAACAGTTTTGTATAGCTAAAACGGCTATTGTGTATAGAATAATTGTCTTTCTTTCCCTAAATAATATGCTTAAAAGAAGATGGACCAAGGAGAGATGTGCACAGGCACTTGTTTCGATCTATCAATGGGAAGGTCGACAATTCATATATATATATTAAATATTGCTAGTCGACCTTCCCATTGATAGAAACAGGTGCATGTGGCAATGTCCCTAAATAAAAAAAAAAAATAAAGTAAACAGAAAAAAATGCTTCACTTTTCAATCTTTAACTCAGTCCCCTCCCCCTTCCAAATTTTTTTTCTACTGTATTAATTTTTGAAGACATGTCGTATCTACACAAAGTCTTATTGATCTGCAGCTTACCCCTCCCCCTATTAGTTTTGGTATATATGATCTACATTAAATTCGATCCAAAAATAGTCACTAGAAAGGCATACAGTAACATATCTAAATAGTTGCAATAAATTCCATTAACCACGAAACTAATTACAGTCAGATATTTATTTTGATATTCTAAATAAAATACATTTCTTTTTTGGCCGAAATAACAAAAAAAATAATTATTATCTGGTTTGACTGTGAAACACTGATTTCAAATTTAAATTGTACACATAACTTTAAAAATAAATAAAAAATGGGGATAAAACATCCTTCATTAAACGTTTTATCGATTGCCACTGTGCCTGTAGTGATATAATTATAAATAGATTTCAGAACGCGGACGTGATAGAAAGCCTATTTATTAAATTGTTTAAAAAGACGTACGCCGGTAGGAAATAAGGTGAGTAAACAATGATTAATACCTTAGATTTACATTAAGCAAGTTGCTTGCATATACAAATAAACAAACGAAGAAAGACTCTAAGTGTAGTTCTATATACTGAAGATTCTTCTTCGTTTTCTAACATTTGAGGCATCTTGACCAAGAATAAAGAACGCTGCAGCCATGTTAGATGGATTTATTCATTTTCGTAGAAAAACTACGATGGAGTTACGACTGGGTATAGCTGTAGTAAGTTACGCCAGGATTCACGCATTATATACGATCATCTTAACTTACGACGGCTTTGTGAAACGGCTGTAAATCCTACGATTTATTTACGATGGACTTACCAAGGCCGTAGCTAGGCATCTTATTTTAGTGAGGCAAACTAATTGAGCCGAGCGAAGCGATGCGAAATTTTTTTTTGGAGGGTATGAAATGAATGGTGCAAAATCCTGCATTCTAGGCATTTTTAGAGAGTTTGATAATGTTTTGAATTTGGACACTTTTTATATAAATTTTTCATATTTGAAGACTTTTACTAACACCAAATTTTTAACAACTTTATTTAAATTTATATGCAAGATAATCATCCAAATATCACTGAAGATTTGAGTCTGCTGCCAGAACATAGAACAAACATCGATTCAGTAGAGTTTGTCAAATTTTTCTATGGCCGGTTCAGTCAAATCGTTTCAGAATCATAATTTGGTCTGCTGATATCCTTATCGCGATTAACATGGAGCATGGCAAGACCGCACTATCTCTCGCCACTCATGCATGCTCTTTTCCAAGTTTTCAGTCGTTTCAGGGCAGTCTGTGTTTCTAAAGGTAGCACATTATCATCAGCATCTAATGATCAATGTCTTCTTCCAATTCCTTCTCCATCAGCAATTCGGTAGCAGCTTTTGTTTGCAAAAGGAAATTAAGCTTTCCTGTAAGCACCATCATTCAGTCGCAGTTACAAAATATTAAACTCGCTTTTATGCTGACAAAGAGTAGACAAACTAGGGATATAATGAGATAACATACATGTATATGATTCTATCTATAGAGTAAGTATATATGATATGGGTACAGGCAATCTAATTAAAAACCGATCTCTCATCGCTCCTGTTTCTGATATGTCGCATGGGAGATCTAACGAAACCCGCTTTGAGGTCACATGTGAGTGACCTCGTAGGTGTGTCTTTTTCGACCAATGAAATTGAGTCTTCCACGATCTTGGAAGTTTAACGTAAGGCAAAGGGATGTAACTCATTTTATTTACGACGAAATCGTCAGTCATAATAATTCATAAACTTTTTTGATTGGCTTATTAATAGGTCGTCAACTCATTTGCATATCTTTATAAATTCATGACTTTTAGTTCACTCACATGTGACCTCAAAGCCGATTTCGTTAGATCTCCCACGCGACATATCAGAAACAGGAGCGATGAGAGATCGGTTTTTAATTAGATTGGGGTACAGGGGAACTGGAATGGAGTTTTTGACGTTTACATGTAGTTCTGTAATTTCAAATTATTTCTAGAAATAGTTGGTGGTATTTTAGTTCCAGAATCTATAAATTTAGGGGTTAGGGGTTGGGGGTGTCCGATTCCGAAACCCGAATATAAAGAAACGAAATTCCGTAGTCCCAAATAAGTAAAGACAAAATCCTGTGTTAAAGGTTCTAGCATTCCTCAATAATATCAAATTGGAATATGAGATATTCTTTCAATTTTTAAGGTTAAAGAAAAATGAATAAAAACTAATCCATGCATTCATGTTTTATATTATTTATATTTTATTTATCTGTAAAGAGAAAGACGCAGATAGGACTGCCCCCTTGCGATGCCCAATACTTGATTTTTCAAAAGTTGGTGAAACGGAGAAATGAATACGCAGACAGAACTGCCCCCTTCCGAAGACCAGTACTTGATTTGTCAGTCTACTTATCGTTTCTGGATACACAAGTTGATATATATGCATACCTGTCAATCATTTAAAGGATAATGTACTCTTCGTTATTTTCACATGGAACCCCCCCCCCCCCCCACATCAACATGAGGAATCCCTTAAATGAGGGACAACCCTTAGTCAAGGGGTCACTCTTGTAAAAATTAAATAGGAAAATGTAGATTTGTTAACTTAAAAATGGGAAATTCTGACATTATATTTGGAACAGCTTTTCTAAATGAAGAGTCCTATTATTTTGAATAATAAAGAAGATATAAGGCCAAGAACATATCAAAATTCTTGGACATGTGTTGACCATATAATACCAGATAGACAATGATAGATCATAAGATGTACAGTTCTTTGGGAAAAGTTTCTTCAAATAATATGAATGCTCATTTGTACTTAAAAAGTGGTTTTTAATGTCCTAACATTGAGGGGGGATCCCTATGTGTTGTTCCCAACCTGATAAAAGTCCTTCTTTGTGTATAATTTTAAATTGGAAAAGTCAACAACTATTTAGTATCCTTACACATGAAAATAATTCCTGGTCTTACAGCTACATGTTCATATTTTCTGCTGATATAATAACTAGAATCATGCAAATAAACTTAAAAAAAAAGGGATGTAAGCTCATCTTACAAATCATGCAAAGATGACACTTTTTCGCGCAAAATAGTCGTCGCAAAGAATTTTAAACTTTGAAATTGTTGTCGCGCGCTAAAAACCCCATGGGCATTTTCAAAAGTTGGCAGGTATGTGAAGTTATATGAAATACTCAGACTCTGTTCACAAAAAAAACTAGTTTACTAGAATTATTCCTTCTTTACCTTCAGTGTCGCTTTTCCTTTTTCTGCAAGAGCCTGTTTTTAACTAAAGATCCATGATGATTATCGTTACTAGGTTAATGTAATCGAGAAACATCACCCGTTCAGATGCTGAGTTATATCCAGGAAGAATAGTTTAAAAGGAAGGCTGACAAGTTATAGCAATTAAAGTTGAGACAGAACAACAAATGACTATTATATTTATATATATATGTATAAAAAAAAATAATCAGTGTCGAAATTTTAGTGAGGCAATTGCCTCACTTGCCTCAAGGGTAGCTACGGCCTTGCTTACGATGACACGTAGACTTACAAAGGCTTTGTGAAACGGTACCCTGGAGAGAATTAATATATTTTATGGGAAAATGACAACGAGAATAATGGTCGTAGTATGAACGTAGTCAGGTCGTAAGAAGAGCGTGATGAGGACGGCAAGGGCGTGCTAGAATCGTACTATGGTCGTGAACAGCGTGGTATAGTCGTAGTTGAAGCGTAGTTTGGTCGCGGTGATAACGTGATGATCGTAGTGAGGTCGTAATAACGTCGCAATGAGATCGTAGCGCAGTTTCTCGAATAGAATCACGCTTTCGCTACGCTCTCACTACGATGGTACAGCGAGCTTTGCGATCTTACTACGATCTAACTGCGCTCTCACTACGCTTCTACTACGACCTGATTTGGCCACGACCGCACCACGATTGTTTTGAACATGTTCAAAGTTGGCCACGCTCATCACGATCTTGAAGACCTCACCACGACCGTGATACGACCTTACTGCGATCTACACGATAATACTACGATCATCAAAATTTTCCAGTGGGACTGGGGTATAAATAAAAACAAATCAAATATAAGTCTGTTTTGATAGAACGTTTGTAGCCATTATGGCATGTACCGATTCAACCTATATGCCCAAAACTCAGATTTTCCACTTCCATTGATGTATAAATGATAGTTATGAAATGATTATTAAATACATATTTTTGCATATGTGTCTGGGCATTTTGTATACTTTTGACGGCCGTTGTTCTTATTATTTGAAAAAAATACAGCTTTTTAAAATTGAAAATCACCCCCCTTATTGTAAAATCGTAAACGTCTACTTGGGAAATTCATTGAATGATGGTTTTCCACTTTTTTTATGTATGATTTAATAACTTAAAGGAAGAAAACATATACAAGTTTGCAATCATTCTGCTGCAAAAAGGGTATTTCAATTGGAAATAACTATTCAATGTTTTTTTTCTCATGAAAATGGTTAGATTCTAGTGACCTTTGATCTTGATTTCTGAAAAAAACTGAGCCATATTTTCTTTTGACGATCAACTTAATTTTAAAGTACAAACATTTTCGAATCAAATGGTACATGATATAGCCATGTAGTATCTTTTGACGATTGAATTTAGAAAATTCTGACTCTGTTCACCCGGCTATAAGTAAAAATGTGTTTTACTAAAGTGTCATATAGTTTTGTAAATATATCAAAACTCAAACCACCAGTTTTATTAAATTTTGCTTTAATAACACCAAGATCTGTAAAAGCTGATTTTTTTTTCTCACTTCTTTGGCAGTTATTAACTGCATTGTAATCTGAAAAATCCTTTTGTTTTTATTTAAAGTCATGACAAAAGAAACCCCACTTGTTTCAAATTTCCAACTGTTTTGCAATGTCATCAGCATATCACAACATTGAAACTAATAAGTATGATGTCATCCATTTGGTTAGTACAATAAGCATCTTTAATATCTGAGACAATATCATTTACATAGATAGAAAATATAAAGTCGGCAATAAAACACAGACCTCGTTTTATACCAAGAACAACAGGAAAAAAGATGTCATAAAGTTATTTACTATGACTCCACAATTGACATTATTGTTTAAAGAAATACAAAAAATAACTGCCGCTAATACCAATATTTCTCAATTTGAAAAGTAGACAGTCTACATCAGGGGCGTCGCTAGGCAATTTTGATGTGTACGCAATGCCGGAAAAGGTAGTCATACGGCCAGGGGTCTGGGGGCCGCTCCCAGAAGATCATTGTCAAGAATCAGTCCGGTCGACATTGCGCATGCGTGAATTCAGATACCCTACATGGAGACAATCGTTATATAGAAGTTATATGGAAAATAATCTTTTACAGACGGTATTCAATTTTCTTCTCGGTTCTTTTCTTAGCTGTTGTGATCACCAGAATCTTTAATGTATCTTCTTTTTAATGATATAAATTACTTTAATATAATGTTTAAACTTCATGCAACAAATTTAGATTTTTTATACAGTGATGTCAAATTGCTTACATTTGCCGTTATTCTTACAGAAAATGTCATTTTTAGGGAAAAGTGGTCAGCTTTGAAAAAATAAATAAAATACTTTTACTGATGACATTCCTTAGCTGTTGTGATCAAGAGAAAGATGAAAAGTTATAGTTTAATGTGGTATAGTTTATTTTTAAATTGGTTATTGTCTCCTTGCACCAAATTTGATTTAAAAGTAGGCGATTTTAAGTTTTTATTCTATCAATTTCTATTTGACAACAGGATACATTGTTTGTGTAAACAGATAGTAGTAGCCTGTTACACAATCTTGTTTATAAAGTCAGGCTGAGACGTAATAATTCATGTGATATAGTGTAAACGACGTGATGTATTAACTTGGTTTAGGGCTGAAGAAATAATATGAATTTTTTTTTTTATTATTATTGAAGTTAATTATATATTCAAAGTTTTGTTTATGTTTGTTATCGC
This sequence comes from Mytilus edulis, assembly GCA_019925275.1. NCBI lineage: Eukaryota > Metazoa > Mollusca > Bivalvia > Mytilida > Mytilidae > Mytilus > Mytilus edulis. The sequence continues at coordinate 14,632,538 of CM034359.1, forward strand.
GTGCTTATAACCAATATTAAATAAAGTACGAGAATGCAATCGTAATCTAAAAGTTAACGCATTGTACTAAATAGATGCACGTTCAACTGAGTGTTTTATCAATACACAATCACATTTTTTTAATTAATGGGATTAAATTGTTTCTATTCATATTTTGTAAAAAAAAAGTTCAGTAGTATAGCTGTATGATTACAGATTGTCAATTAGACATCCCCCCCCCCCCCCCCCCCCCAGTGACTAGTTGTATTTTAACTGGTCCTTTTGTCTGTTTTTCGTAACAATACTTGTATAACCTTTTTTAAGGATATTTTCTCACGATTTGAATACACAATCATAAAAGAGAACAATTCCATTTCGTCGCACTTTAACAGTGCATAAAACAGCATATAGAATACACCACTGAACTCGACCACTTGATACGGCAAGTTAAAATCAGATAATAGATTTTTCTTCAAAACCAAGTTTCTGTTATTAATTTCTTAAAACTAAATATACGAATAATGTGTGCGCACAACACATTAGAAAGTTAGCACCTTTCAAGACACGTTTTACCATGATGATAAAAATTTACATTCGCCGTCAAAAAGAAACTTGTTCGGATGACTAAAATAATCGAAACTAACATATGTATCTAAATACAACAGTATTCTTGTATAAAATGAAAATAAACTGCTGTTTTAACATAGAATTGCCTTTTTATTTTTTTTTATCCCAAGCTCTTCAACTGAATTAAAATTCATTGAACCGAAATAATATTAAATAAAAAGTCAATAATTTCTTCACAAAACGATAAAGATTGTTAGCTTTTAACAGGTACTTGTATGACAATTAGCATGTCAGCTTCAGGCTATATACCTGTGGATACTCGAGGTGGATATATGGTGGAAACGATGCTGGAAGCTTGTATTATTTTATTAAAAACAAGAAAGGGTCAATAAATATGACATTTCCGAGATTTTATTTTCAGACATGATTTAAGTTTGTTGTCATAACGTAGATACAAACAAAATGTAGAATCTGCTTTTGAAATGACGCTTTCTCACTATTTTCGTGCAACCGTATAAGTTACTGTATGGCTTTTATCAATTAGCTAAACCCATATCGTATAGTAGCTTTATAACTTTAATAGAATTGAGAATGGAAACGGGAAATGTGTTATAAAAAGAGACAACAACCCGTCAACCGAGCAGAAAACAACCCATAGTCACTAATGGGTCTTTAACGGGTGTGTGGGGGTGGGGGGGGGGGGGAGGGGTGGGGATATGCAATACAATAATGTTATAACTATATATAGTTTAGCGAAAAGAATGTCACACAAAACTCCGTGACATATAAATAAACCAAAATTGAAAAAAAAACACCACACACACACATAAGACTAACAAAATTTCTGTGTCATATTTTATCTTGTGGATAGCAAGAAACGACAACCTCATAACCGTGGCATTCGGCGGGGTTAAAAATGTTTGTGAGTGCTCAAATTTATCTGTGGTATAAAAGCACAACACAAGACCAAACTGTTAAAATTAGTAGGAAAATGCTTCCCTGTACATTGGGCACGAAACTTATCTACAAAATACAAAAGATCTAAAGTACCGATTACTATGGCAAGCCGTTCTCGTCAAAACTATGTTTAAACCATTTTTCGAAAAATTTACACACTGAGAATTACAACAAAGCACACTGAGATTTAAAATCTTCAAAACGCACACTGAGAATTGAAAATTACACACTGAGAATTGAAAATTACACACTGAGAATTAAAAATTTACACACTGAGATTTCATAAAGACGCACTGAGATTACAAAAATGAAAAACGCACACTGAGAATTGAAAATTACACACTGAGAATTGAAAATTACACACTGAGATTTCAAAAAGACACACTGAGAATAAATAAACTGAAAACACACACTGAGAATTTGAAATTACACACTGAGAATTTAAAAATACACACTGAGAATTTAAAATTACACACTGAGAATTTAAAATTACACACTGAGATTTGTGCGCACTTTTTATGCGCACATATCTAATTAGCATGCTTAATCTGAATCTATTACAAGCTTAAAACAACAAGTGGACATAACTCGTTAGTCCTTCGATTTGGTTCCAAATTATTAATAAAAAAAACTTTAGAAATACATGAACAAGAAAAATACCCACTTACTCTTATTACAAAATATAACCAAATGGTGAAAAACTTTATTAAAATTATAAGAAAACATTGGAACAATCTTCAAAAGAATGCAGCAAAATTTTTACTCTCTCCTCTCGTCCAAGGAAAGTGTCTATTATAGCATATAAACGTAACAAAAATATAAAAGATTAACTAGCGAAATCAGGAAAACAGTTGGAAGACTTTTGAAAAGGGACCCATGTTTAATTATTGGTAGTAATGACCTGAATTATAGGCAACAAACTAACTTATGAATATAAGCGATGTTAAGTCTTGAAATTTATTACGAATGTTGGTTGAAGGAATCGCATTTCATTATAATGACAAGAGTTCTTGAGATCAAGATATTAATCTGTTGAATTATTCATCTCATGAATATTCATTAATAATTTGCATATTAATCTCAGTGTGTATTTTTGAAATCTCAGTGTGTAATTAACAATTCTCAGTGTGTGTTTTTCAATTTATTTCATCTCAGTGTGTCTTTTTAAAATCTCAGTGTGTAATTTTGAATTCTCAGTGTGTGTTTTTTATTTTTTTAAATCTCAGTGTGTAATTTCGATTTCTCAGTGTGTTATTTTAGGTTTTTAAATCTCAGTGTGTATTTTTTTTTCGAAAAAAGGGTTTAAACATAGTTTTGACGAGAACGGCTTGCCATAGATTACACCAAACAGTGTTAGAGTTAGATTTTCTACTGACAAATTTTTTGTCCGTCTCTCAGCGGGATTCGAACTCACACCTTTGATACACTACAGCACCCATCGCTTAGCCTCGTGTCCAGCGCTCTAGACCACTCGACCACATCCGCTATATAAAAATATAACTTCAATAGTCGTAGTGTTAGTATAAGTAAATAGAAATCAATGAAATTTAAACACAAGGTTTATGACCACAAAAGGAAGGTTGGGATTTATTTTGGGAGTTGAGGTCCCAACAGTTTAGGAATCAGGGGCCAAAAAGGGGCCCAAATAAGCATTGTTCTTGGTTTTCGCACCCTAACTTTAGTATAAGTAAATAGAAATCTATGAAATTTAAACACCATTTTTATGACCATAAAAGGAAGATTGATTTTGGGAGTTTTGGTCCCAACAGTTTAGGAATAAAGGGCCCAAAGGGTCCAAAATTAAACTTTGTTTGATTTCATCAAAAATTGAATAATTGGGGTTCTTTGATATGCCGAATCTAACTGTGTATGTAGATTCTTAATTTTTGGTCCCGTTTTCAAATTGGTCTACATTCAGGTCCAAAGGGTCCAAAATTAAACTAAGTTTGATTTTAACAAAAATTGAATCCTTTGGGATCTTTGATATGCTGAATCTAAAAATGTACTTAGATTTTTTATTATGGGCCCAGTTTTCAAGTTGGTCTTCATCGTGGTCCAAAATTAAACTTTGTTTGATTTCAACACAAATTGAATCCTTGGGGTTCTTTGATATGCTGAATCTAAACATGTACTTAGATTTTTTATTATGGGCCCAGTTTTTAAGTTGGTCCAAATCGTGGTCCAAAATTATACTTTGCTTGATATCAACAAAAATTGAATCCTTGGGGTTCTTTGATATGCTGAATCTAAACATGTATTTATATTTTTGATTATAGGCCCAGTTTTCAAGTTGGTCCAAATAGGGGTCAAAATTAAACTTTGTTTGATTTAAAAAAAATGTATATATGGGGTTTTTAATATATGCTTAATCTAACCATGTATTTAGACTTTTGATGTTTGGGGCCGGTTATCAAATTGGTCCACATTGAGGTCTAAATGGTCCAAAATTGAACTTTATTTGATTTCATCAAAAAATGAATTCTTGGGGTTCTTTGATATGCTGAATCTAACCATGTATTTTGATTTTGGATAATGGACCATAATAGGTAATGTCAAATTCAAAATTTAAAGTTTTTAAGTTAAAAGTTCTTAGACCACATTCATTATGTGTCAGAAACCTGTGCTGTGTCAACTATTTAATCACAATCAAAATTCAGAGCTGTATCAAGCTTGAATGTTGTGTCCATACTTGCCCAAATGTTCAGGGTTCGAACTCTGCGGTCGTATAAAGCTGCGCCCTGCGGAGCATCTGGTTTATTTTATAAATAAGATTTTAATTATACGTTCTTATTAACTAACTTATTTATTCATTTCAATACACAATATAATAAGTTAATGGATGGCATATTGCTCGAAACTGGCTTTTGTAATGCTACACCTCGCGATAAAAGGTTGATATGATTGATATTTGCCTTGAAAGCACATTAGCATGATATTTTCTTAAACATTTTTAGAAGAGATTGTGAGGAATAGCGGAGATGAACTAGAACAAAAGGACAATCTTTTAGTTAGTTATGATGGCCAGACAAGAACAAACCATGAATTTGACGGTAGGTAGAACACACAAGCAGCTACTTTTTTAACATTATACTTTTAAATTTATTAAACCCCATATAGTAAAAAGTACGATCCATTAAAGCCATTTAGCAAATTGTTTCCATTTCTGCTTTTTGTATTTAGATTTAATGGGTTTAAACAGACATCAATCATTTGGAGTGCACTTTGTCATTTTCTACTCACAAAGCAATATCACACCTCTGTCATAAATAGATACAGTCAAGTCGTTACGAAATTCAACCATTTAGAGAGAAATTTGGCAAAGACATATGTATATATATATATATATATTCAACTCGTCTAAACATCAACCCAACAATGTTAGATCTGTAAATTTGCTTTCGCAAATTTTTGGTTCTTCCCTCGCCGGGATTCGAACCCATGCTACTGTGATATCGTGACACCAAATCGCCTGCACCGCAGCTGTCCCGCTAGACCACACGACCAGCCCAGGTGGTCGTGTGGTCTAGCGGGACGGCTGCAGTGCAGGCGATTTGGTGTCACGACAGCCCAGGTGGTCGTGTGGTCTAGCGGGACGGCTGCGGTGCAGGCGATTTGGTGTCACGATATCACAGTAGCATGGGTTCGAATCCCGGCGAGGGAAGAACCAAAAATTTGCGAAAGCAAATTTACAGATCTAACATTGTTGGGTTGATGTTTAGACGAGTTGTATATACATTATGTACACAGCCATGTATCACCATCATTGATGGCGATCCGATGGATACATCTGTTGTAGAGTTGTCACTGACTCAGACGTACTTATATATATATATACAGTGTATATATATATATATATATATATGTATACATCTTTATGCCCTATATATCGTGTAATGTGTCACGACGCTAGATTAAAACTGACGAGGAAAGGTAACACCCGGCCAACGAAAGCTGTTTTTATAAGAGCCTAGGTAGTCGAGTGGTCTAGCGCGTCGGTCATAGTCCAATGCGATTTGATCTCACGATATCTCAATAGCATTAGACAATAACAATCAAAAGCAAGGAGTATTCAAAGTCTCGTAAAACCAAAAGACATTTACATCAACAGTTATAAATACATGTAATAAATAAGTAACAACACGAACTCCACTAAAAACCGGGAGTGAATTCAGGTGCTCCGAAAGGGTAAGCATTTCCTGTACCGTATTCGGCACCCTTCGTGTTATTTCTTTGTCCAGTTCGGTAATGATGGAAGGTTATTATGACTGAGGAAGAATATCAGATATGATTTCTGACATACTTTTGTAATAATGGCCAATCAGCATCGATCATGATGTCGACCGTAAAATTTCTTACGTGATGACCTCAATTTGATTGATTCATAGCCCTGTCAATAGATAATTCAGCTGATCTGTTAAAGTTTCATCTTCTTGCCTTAAATAACATGTACTGTGTTACGACGCTAGATTACAACTGACAAGGAAAGGTAACACCCGGCCAACGTAGGCTGTTTTTATAAGACCCTAGGTGGTCGAGTGGACTAGCGCGTCGGGCATAGTACAATGCGATTTGATGCCACGATATATCAGTAGCATGAGTTCGAATAAATATTGATATCATTATAATGTTCATTATCATTAACTCAAAAGCCGACACAGGCCCATAACTGTACTCTTTCCTTTTAGAGTGTGTATTATCATTAGCACCAGATTCTCAGTTTTAGTATCGTTTTGTTTATTATATAACAGGGTTCAACATATAGTTTTGTATTCATTACAAAGTACATGACACCATTAATTAAACCATGTGCTTTTGTTCGTAATGCAGTGGAAACCGATTCTTGATATTTCATGCCACACCACATGGGAAGATAAATGAAGACAAATACATATATTAATAATATTTGCCTTGAAAGCATACATTGATATGAAGTTATTTTTAGATAGTTATAAAAGAGCGCAGTGAGCTGAATAGTGAAGATGAAGTAGAACATACTGACACGTTTTTAGTTATTTATGATGGCCAAAAAAGAACAAGAACAACAAGAATGTGTCCCAAGTACACGGATGCCCCATCCTCACTTTCATTTTCTATGTTCAGTGGACCGTGAAAATGGGATAAAACATTTAATCTAGCATTTAAATTAGAAAGATCATATCATAAGGAACATGTTTACTACGTTTCAAGTTGATTGGACTTCAACTTTATCAAAAACTACCTCGACCAAAAACTTTTAACTTGAACAGGGACAGACGAGATAACGATCGAACGGACGAACGAACGGATGCACAGACCAGAAAACATAATGTCCATAAATGGGACATAAAAACTGAACTTGATAGAAAGTGAAACACACAAACAGTTAGTTTGTACTGGAATAGTTTTGAATTGAATGAAACCCTGTACGAAATTGTATTGTCAGTTCTAAGCATTACAATTTCATATATTATTGATAAAGAACTTTTAAAAACATATTATAAATAGAGAATATCATATGGCTTTTTTAATGCACACGATTTTTATGAACCTGAGACACCAACTAAATCCCAGGACATTTCCTCGACGGACTATAACATGTACAATGGGTAAGGGTTGATATGATGTATTATATCGATAACTATTTCACTTAATTTTATTTTAGTTTATTTAAATCTTCAGATGCATCTATTTATTGTTTTGACATTTTTAGAGTCCTTATCGTTGATACTATGTTACATTTTTTTTCAGAATCCGAACCACTTAAGTTTCATTTCCAGTTTTACGTTGAACTACGACGAAAGTTTCGAATACAATCAATTCGAAAACCGGTTAATCATGATTGTTTAATCACCAATGACCAGTTGGTGTTTATTGATTATGTCAGCAACATACTACTTATCTTCAATATTAATGAAATTTACAATCGTGACTTCAAATTATCTCAGGTACCGCAGTGTATATCAGTAATAAACGACAACGAGCTTGCTGTTTCACATTATCGAGGTATAGAAATAATCAATATCAACACTGAACAAGTGAAGAATACAATTGTAACGCGTGGTGTTACCAGCGGTATATCTTATCAAAACGGACTGATATATGTTGTAATTGATAACCAGAAGATAGATGTAATGCAAATGACAGGAGAAATAGTTCGATCTTTTCATTGCCCTTTTCAATCACTGGACATACGTTTATCAACTGATACCGACAGATTGTTTCTCTCTGATCCCGCACATAATACTTTATACTGCTGTGACTTGAACGGATCAGTTAGATGGAAGTTTACTAATGATAAGATGCACATGCCTGGCAGGGTAACAACAGATAAGGATGGTAATGTTTATGTGGTTTGTTTTAAATCTAACAATATGGTAGTGGTATCACCTGATGGTAAACATCATAAAGAATTACTTACTGAGAAAGATGGACTGCGACACCCAAGAGGGATATATTACAACAAATCAAACGACTGTCTGTTAGTGTGCAATGCAAGGAATTGTGATGCATTTCTATTTGATGTTAAACATTCAGTTAAAAATGAATGAATGTCGTTTAAGTGCAATTCACTATATGGGATAATTTTAGGTAGCTAGAGTGTCTCCCTCCATCTTGGATTTTGAAATACCAGAAAAGAAATCATTCTATTTTTTTCACAAAATGTGCAAATGTCGAGAGTATTAGGTAATTCCTAAGAAAGAATTTTCATTTCAATATAGAAAATAACATGTTTTTATCATATTTATGGCTGTATTTCACAAAAACAGAGTAATTTTGTTTGATTTTTTTCCAACTTTGCTTCATAAGGGGAGACAACTCAAATGTAAGAACAGATAATTCAGATAGAGTTACTTTTACAATAGAATGTGTTAGGAATTTATGTAGCAAGAAAACAAGTCCCGTGACCCCATTTTCTAATCATATTATCAGAGCTATCTCCTCATATTTTATCTCAAAATTCAATAGTATAGTTTTCTGTTTATGGCAAACATTGGGGTTTTCATGTATATAAACTCATCATAGATATCAGGACTAAATTTAGTATATACGCCGACACGCGTTTCGTCTATTTGAATATTTTTTATCCCGAAAATGCAGATGATAATAAATGTCAAGGAGGTGTTTTTGTATGAAATTTGTTTAAAGTTATTGAGTCATTTGCATTGATAACAACTTAATTAGACATAAAATTTAGAAAGATACCGACTAATATTTTAACTCTTTATAGCATGTATAAATTAAATATGCATTTTAAACAAAATATTATACAACATACATTTATTATAAGACAAGTGACACCAGTTGAGCAGAACTCAACCTTACTTTGCATCAAATACAATACCCGGATTTTTCTTGTAGCGCTATTTTTATTCTTTCGTGAGTTTTATGTATAATGTTTTTTTTTTTGTTTTTTTTTTATTAAGTTATGATTGTTGTTTTGATTTGGATACATGGTAGTGTGATTTTTTGTTAGTTCGATTTAGGAATTGTGGTCTTTTGTTGGTATCTTACTTTCCCGTCCTTTGGTACATCTTAATACAATTACTCATTTTGATTAATTGGTGAAAACGTCAGATCATTGATAATTAGAAAGGTCATCAACAACCTTTTGGCTAACTGAATGTTTGACATTGTTTACTTTATTCAAGTTCAATATCCTGACCTTTTAATACTAGAGCGGCGGAGAGAACAATTTAAAAAAAAAATTGATTTTAATAGCTCATTGGAAAGCTGAAATCGTGTTCTTTTTGAAAATATGTGTCATAAATATGAAAGCTGGTACAATCTTGCAGTAAATCATGGTCAAAGGTCATCGTTAATAAATTTACTATTTTCATTTGGTGAAATAAACCATTGATATTTTTCATAAAAATAACCCATGAAACAAAAATATGTATCAATACAGTTTTTACTAGATGTTTTTCGATATTTGCAAATGTTGTCATTACTACGTTTTTTTTTTTTTTGTAGTAAATACGTGTAAAAACTTTCAAGACCTATTACATAACAGTTACATAATACCATGATATTAGACCTCGACAAAAAGCATTTCTAGTATACTTTAGAATATAAGTTTTAAAAGAGTACTTATCTGAAATGCATTGTTGATGAATTATACAAAATTTAGAGTCATGTGAAGTTTCGTTTAAGTTTTCCAGGATTCGATATGTCATTGAGTTTTCGTTAAATGAATTTTAAACTGTCTCAGTTGATTCTAGTTCAATGGCCATTCGATATTATATTGGAAGATATTAGCAAGCAAAATCGAGGGAATTGTGCAAATGATGATACAAGCATGCATAAAGCATCATTATTATATACTTGTTAAGAAAAAAATGCTGGCCATGGAAAACAAACCATTTCAAGATGGCGAAGCCTTTTTTTCTAAAATGACTGTTTTTCCAGTCTGAAAATACTTATTTTTCTAGAAAACTTTTCATTAACCTTCTTTTAGTAAAACAACAATTATCAGGTTTGGTGGTTACCTTCCTACATGTGACGTATTTACTAGAAATGAATATTTGACATATCCAGGCTTTGCGCATGCGCGAAAAATGTAACAAAATTCATTTAATATCATTTGAACTATTTACTATATATTTAGTGTTTTTGGATATATAATGATATTATGATTTGGTAGGATAACATTTTTTAAGGTTATAATACACATGCGTTTAACAACTTCGCGCATGCTCAAACTATTTATAGACATAAAGAGCGATTTGCATGCACTACCAGGGCACACTGGTATAAATTATTGTTCATTCATTTCTCTAAATATCGAGGCTCTTCTGAAGCTGTTCAACTTAGTATAACTTCTATGATGCCACTGTTTGAAAACGCGCCCATTCAGTTGCAATGATCATGTATTCGATGGATTCGGCGAAAAATGTGGTTAATCCCGGAGAAACATCAACTGTAACTGCAGATCACCCACTTTTGGTTATAGCTTAGCAAATATAGTGCGAATGGGCTGATTTGTATGGAAAAGATAAGTGTATCATCAAGTTTGGTGGATTGCACATTGAAATGACTTGTAATAAAATTATGTGTTATATATTGCGTGATAGTGGTTAGACACGTGCCCTAACTGAAGCCGATATTGCAACATCTACAACGGCAGATTCTTTTTATGCATGTTCAAATGTACCGAGGACTAGAAACACGCATCAGATACATTTTGTAACTACATGTGTTTTTTTCTTGAATTGTTTATGTCTGCTAATGACAGCTTAATGCAAAAATATAATTATGTCCTGACTCTGACGTTCAATGATTTGATAGACTGGTGTAAGAAAGTCATCTCGGGAGCTATCTCGACCACAGTATTATTCCTGGCGTTCAATTATAAATTAAGACATTCCTGCGCTTTTGGTAGTAATAAGTATGCTCATTTCGTACTTAACAGACAGTCCATATAAAGTATGATACCGTATTTTGTTAGGTCTCGATCGTGCAAATTTGGCCCGATTCTTACCGATCCATCTCCGAGATATGGCTTCCCTTCCCGAACATCACCCACAGGTGGCAATGGAATTTGAAAATGTCAATTTCACTGTACGTAAGACCAGCTAATATTTTTCGTATATCACAATTTATCATTTATAAAAACAGAATAATGCAATTGTGAAGGGCAATGTTCGTGCCATATGTTTAACCAAAGATCCCTTTAGACAAATGGATGGTAGCTGGACCAAAAATCAGTAGACTAGAGATGAACTTGAAAGATCTAGTGGTTTGAGTCATTCTATAACAGATGAACGACATTATGAAGACGCTACAAAAACACAAATAGGATTTCTTTAAAAAGAAATCAAAGGCTTTATAAAATGATGAACTAGTTAAGATATACATTTCTAGAAGAGCCGTCAGATTTGTAAAAAAATACTCTATTAAGGAAATTGTGGATTGGAAGCAGTAAAGATATCATCGTATATAAACTCCAAGATATTTGTCCAAACAATACGAAGATATTTTGAAGCAAATGCAAAACAAAGAGTAACGTACTTTTTATAAGATGATCACAAAGAAAAGCTTCCTATCGTGGCCATAAAATGAAACTGGAAACGTCTTTGTCAAAAACAAAGCAAGAGAACCTTAAAAGTGATTGCGATATCATTTTTTGTCACAGTAGACCGTTTGACTTGGAATATTTCTTTATTTATAAAAAAAAATATGCTCCTCCGTCATTGTCCCATACAGTCACTTTGAACAGTGGTATTACATCACTGCAAATTGGTATACATGAATCATTCTGCGATTTGCTGATCAAAATTTTGACGCATTTATCATTGGTGGGGCAGCAATGGCTACCAAGTTGTGCAAACATATTTGATGATCATGCAAATACAGTCATACTGCCTTTAATAAAATCTTGCATCGATAAGTATTCAAGAATATACAATGCATTTGTTGTTTACTAAACGAATAATTCAAAGGCTGTAACAAGGTAAAGACTGGGTTCTTGTGCTAGACGGAAAGGTGTTGGTTGGCGTATATATAAAATTTAGTTCTGGTATCTATGATGAGTTTATTTGTTCTGGTAGAGCACCAAGGGTTTTGAGTAGTTTTCTCCATGAAGATGACAACGAAACTCAAATTTTCTAGTTTCTTGCCAACAGAGTTGCTTCTTTAGAGACTAGTAAAAATGTTACTCATGGTTAATATATTTTTTGTAATTTCAATAAGGATACTTCCCAGCTATCCCCTTGTAATCACGAAGAAGTAGATACACAAATGTTTGTTCATGTTCGGCATGATTATGCAAATAGTTGTAAAAAAGTAATTTAAGGTACTACTGACACAGATTTAGTAGTATTAAGAATTTCAACACTCGCAAAATTAGGTAGAACACGTTGTGGGTCGGTTTTGGAAGAAATAAAGACATTTGATGACTTCCTGGGCGTGATATATCAAATGCGTTTGGTTCTCTTTTAGCTGCTCTTCCTTTCTTTCATGCATTTAGTTGATGTGACCCTTTTTCGTAGGATTTTCCTGAGTAAAAGAAGAGTTCAGATTGGCTGACATGGGAAGTATTTCCAGATGTAACGGACGTTTCTTGTGCTTAAATATAAAGGCACTGACATGGACATCATAAAATCATTCGTTTTCATCATGTATGACAGAACAACATCATCATTTGCTGTTAAGAAAGCATGATGTGAATTATTTGCCAGGAAGCAGCGGCATTATGATGCAATTCCGCCTACAAGAGGTTCGTTTCTGGAGCTCATCAAAAGAGAAGCATATCAAAGAGGACATGTATGGGCTCAGTCTGATTCCTGCATTCTACATGTATATATACCAAGTCATGAACACTGGGGTTTGAAGAAATCAATGACAGTTGGATAAATGGACTTCTTTGGCTGCCGTTGCATCCTCGTGTCAGGAACTTTTGATATGCAAAGGCAAAAAATCCAGCTGTGTTGGTAACTGTAAATGATCCCGTTATGGCCTTCATTCTACGGGTTTTCATTTCGACAACTGTCAGATAATTATAATTATAACTATAAGATAAGCAAACTGTCTTTTTAGCCAAACTAGGCATTTAAAAAGAAAGTGATATAACTTGTTAGGTTGATGGAAATTATAAAAAAAAAATCAATGTTTTTGACGCCATTGTGAAACCGGAAGTCATTCGTTTTCGACATTTATGTGTTGTTTTGTCGTACTTAAGAAACTGTTATTTACGTCTTATCAAAACTTACATTGGCTTTAACACAGTTTTTAAGGATTACAAAATGTAACCAACTGGATATGATGCCATTTGCAAAATGAGCGATGGCCATCTTGAGAAAATGGATTTTTTTTATGGAGAGCAGCTGATTTTTTTTTAATTATCATTTAGTTAACCTTTATACCAAATTTCAGGCTTGTTTCACGATTTGCACATTTATTTTTGAAATATCTCCCACTATTACTGCAATGAGTGGAAGCGTCTTATACACAAAATTGTGAATGGAAATTGGGAATGTGTCAAAGCGACAACAACCCGACCATAGAACAGACAACAGCAGAAGGTTACCAAAAGGTCTTCAATGTAGCGAGAAATTCCCGCACATGAAGGCGTCCTTCAGCTGGCCCCTAAACAAATATATATACTAGTTCAGTGATAATGAACGCCATACTACACTCCAAATTATACACAAGAAACTAAAATTAATAATAATACAAGACTAACTAAGGACGGATGCTCCCGACTTGGGACAGGCGCAAAAATACGACGGGGTTAAACATGTTAATGAGATCTCAATCGTCCCCCAAACCTCTACTCAATGTAGAAAAGTAAACGCATAACGATATATAAGTCTAAAAGAGGGACGAAAATACCAAAAGGGACAGTCAAACTCATAAATTTAAAACAAACTGACAACGTCATGGCTAAAAATGAAAAAGACAAACAGACAAACAATAGTACACATGACACAACATAGAAAACTAAAGAATAAACAACACGAACCCCACCAAAAACTAGGGGTGATTCAAATCTATGATTGCGGTGGATAAAAACCGGATTTTTTACGTGTACATGTAAAACAAATTTCCGTTAAGATGGGTCTAAATACAGCAAAAACAACATTTCTCAAAAGAACAAAACGCATTTGACTAACAGGTCGAACAACTGGTGTTCTTGAACCCTGCTGACTGTCATTGGCGATTGCCAAATAAGTTGATCACAAGATGTAACAAAATGAATCTTAATGTTAATTTAAAACTAAACAGAAAACAATAAATCTGCGGCAAAGAAACAAAAAATACCACAAACATGAGGTGAATAAAATGTGTACACAATAATTGCATTTCGACAATAAATTTCTCTTCAGTGATGTTAGGGATCAAAACGGTATTTGGAAGGCCATATAATTTACGTCAATTATATAATACATGTACATATATATTAAAGACCGTCAAGAATGTGTCAAGATATATTCAAACAGCTTTAAGACGGCGAAGAATGAGTCCAGACATATTCAGACATTATATAAAGATATCAAGAATATGTCTAGACATGTTTAGAGACATTTTTTTAAGAATGTAAAAAATATTTCAAAACATAATCAGACATTATCAAGAATATCAAGAATATGCCAAGACCGATCGAAATTCACAAAAATACTGAACTCCGAGGAAAATTCAAAACCGAAATTCTCTAATCAAATGGCAGATTCAAATGTTAAAATATACCAAACGAATTGACAACAACTGTTTTCTCAAATGTAGAAAACAGTGAGTTGAACCTGGATTTATAGCGCTAAACCTTTCACTTGTATGACAAAGTCGCTCAAATTCCGTTATATTTACCACGATGATACAGAATGTGTCGACTTATTTTTAGACAATGTTGATACGGTCAAGACAGTTGTCAAGAAAAATAAAGAACCTTATTAGAGAAGTTCATACTGTGTTAAGAATGTTTTGAAATAATTAAGACAAAAAAGAACGTAAATAGTTATTAAAGATACAAGACTTATAATTTTCAATATCACATGTATATGGCACTCTGCCTGGCTCTTATAAAGAGCTGTACTTAATACATCAGACGCGCGTTTCGTCTACATAAGACTCATCAGTGAAGTTCAGATCAAAATAGCTATAAAGACAAAGAATAACAAAGTTGAAGAGAATTGAGGACCGAAAATCCAAAACGTTATGCCAAATACGGCTAAGATGATAATCTATACCTTGGATAAAAAAAGCCTTGGATAAGAAAATCTTTAGTATTTTTTCGAAAAACTTATAATTTTGTAAACAGAAAATTTATAAAATGACCATATTCATGTCGATACCGAAGTGCTGACTACCGGGCTGGTGATACCCTCGGAGACGAAACGTCCACCTGCAGTGGCATCGACCCAGTGGTTTAAATAGTGACCAAAGGTAAAGACGCGCGTTTCTTCTACATAAGACTCACCAGTGACGCTCAGTTCAAAATAGTTATGAAATCAAAGAAGTTCAAAGTAAATTCAGACAAACATTGGTCTGGAATATTGTATCAACTTGAAGACCTTAACTATTTTACTTCATTATCAGGGCCTACACGAATGTTCCTACATAAAAATGGAAAAAAATAAAGTAAAGTATTGGTAACTTTTAAAAGCCGTATCGGGGTTACTCTTTATTTCAAGTTTTGGTATAAATTCGCTTAACTGTCACTGAACTTTTAATTATGAAGTGAAAGAACATGTCCATTATAGCTGGAAGTTGTGTTAAAAAAAGATGATGTACGAATGTGATAAATAAAAAGATGTGTTATAACAGTCATTTAGCCAAATTTCCAAAGGCGACTAAACAACGTTAAACTTAAAAACTATGACCTATATTGTATGACAACTGTTAAAAGTCCGCGGAATTGTAATGTAAAACGATTCAAACGAAACAAAAAAACGTTCTGTACAAATAAGTAAACGAGAAACGAATTATGAAATACTACCCACAAACGGCAGCCACCACATGCTAGGCTCCTGTTTTGGGACAGATATATTCAGAATATCGAAGGTCAAATAAGTTTGCAGGCATCACACTCGTTTCCTGAACCGCCATTGCAGCGCGACGTAAACGATGTGAAGATTTCAAACAAAAAACAAAAATGCAAATTATGGGTAACCATAGTCCTTTAAGAGCAATGATTGAAGTCAATTGCAATTTCGGTCACGAGATCAAATTGCAAATCTTGTTTATTATATGTTTTTATAATGCAGTGAAAGTTTCCGCCTGCATATACCGGTTTTAAAGTTACTAAGCTAGAGTGTTGAATCTATTTAAATCGTTTTTACAATCAATAACTCATGACACTTATAATCACATGAAAGTTTTATTCCTATCAATACTTTTCAGGCTGAAACCCGGTTAAACAGAACAAAAGAATCGAAGCTCTCTGTTAGAGAAGGCGATAAATGCTTACTGTAATGTTTACTATAGTAACAAAAAATTTAAAAGTTAATTGAAACAAATGAAATGACAATTTTCTTCTCAATTACGAAGTGTTCTATTATAAAAACACCATTTGCATAAGGTTTCAAATTATCTATTACATAGTTAAGCAGAACAATTAGATATCAAGTCAACGACATGGGTATCTATCAAGTTGGATGTAGAAAATGCATGACTTCCGATTTTTTTGAAAAAAATACCACGGACGGAGAACATATAAATCTATTAGTCCAGTAATTTTCGTGTCTGCCCTTCCATTTTGTGACACAAGAAACAATTCTAAAAAATGGGTAACAATTGAATCGAAAAGAGAAAATCGAGTGCACCTTTTTATGTTAGGGTGTGTTTGAGTTGAATATTTTGTCTTGAAAACGTACGAAGCAGGAATATTTGATACATCATCTCGTTTCAGATTCTAATATTTTTATATATTAAAGCTACAGGTTGACTTTATAACATCACAGTACTAAAAGATGAAATATATGGGTCAAGTGAAATACCTATCTAATGAATCATAAAAACAGAGTAGGTGTGTTCGAATAACTATTTTGTTTGCTAAAAGTACTTGACGACAGTCTTTCAAGTTGGATGATGAAAATGCATATCTTCGAAAAAAAAATTTTTTTTGTGTGTGATAACTAAGGTTTATAGTCTTCAACCACTGGTGCCCTCTAGCATCGTACTTTTCACTCTTTGGATTCGAGCATCACTTTTGAGTCTTTTGAGGACGAATCCGCAAGTCTGGCGTACACAAATTTTAATACTGGTATCTGTAGTTAAGTTGTAGATCTTGCATTGCTAACAGTTTTAGATTTATTCAATTTTTTGTTTCTTCAAAACCTTTCAAGATAAAAGAGAAGAATGATGTCCCCATTATTTCGTAAAAGCTACTGAAATATATTTGTGGTATTATTTTCCTATCCTTAATTTTATTTAATGTTCCTGTTGCTGTTGTGCCCCTATTTGTGACATTTCTATCTATTTTATTTGTTTTCTTCACACATCGTTGTCACTATTATGGAATTTGATACGAATGTAACACAGATGAGTGTTTTGGCTAGCTATAACATCAGGTTTAATCCACCATTTTCTACATAAGAACATATCTGTACAAAGTCAGAAATGGGACAGTTATCCATTTGTTTGATGTGTTTAACTTTTGGGTTTCTCCACTTGATAGGGACTTTCCGTTTTGAATTTTCCTCGGAGTTCAGTATTTTTGTGATTTTACTTTTTTCTTCAGCTGATTCGTAAACAAAAATGTATACTGGTTCAGTGGAAATGAATGTCATACTAAACTTCTAAACATATAAATGAACCTACTTAAATGACAAAAAAATAAATTCACAAAGACTAAACTATGGTAAGAATTACATAAATTGACTGAGCATGCCTACTTATAATTGCATAGAAGATCAAGAATTGATATTGGAAATGTTGATGATGGTGTTTGAGTCAGATTATATATTAGTGTCCGGGAAGGCAATTTTAGATAGAAAAAATACAGACTCTTTATAGAAGTGTTAACTTATGACGTGTGTCCTCTACACAAATAAAGGTTTAAAAAACATTGTTAAACAGCTTACCAATATACAGTATGTTTTATGTTATACGTTTGGAGACTATACTTTATTTAAGAATTGTTCTAGTTCAAGTTGAATTTAGTTACAATACTAATTTAACTTGCTGTTTTTACATGATATATATGCACAAAGTACTTTTTAAATAAACCTCTTTTTCTGTATTATATAGATATAGATTCATGTATTTTATTTGAGCACGTACTTGAAAAACAATATAAACTTATTTGAATCCTGTATGTATGTAAACTTTTTAAGAATTTGCTATGTAATATAGAGAACGTGATCTGTTCACATAATGACATAAATGCAGGTTGTCTTCAGCAATCACACAGGAAAAAGACAAAGTTGCATAAACGTGTTTGCAGCAGGACTGCATTCAACACTCATTTGAGTTTAAATTATTGTAGCAGGTCTGTAGTAAATACTCATTTGCATAGTAAATTGTAAAGTTTGCAAAAGGGGATGCCAAATCTATTTTAAAATTCGTGTCCCTCATACATTGATGTCACTGCTTTTTGAATTTAATTAGCATGATATTGTAATGTTTATCATTACCTATTTAAGATGTTGATAAGTATAATTTAAGTTATTTTTTACAAAATCTATAGATTTGATTCTCCTTTTCCTACATATTTTTAAAGCATTTTACACATTTTAATTGTTTACCTATTTGACTACAATTTACAATATTTCTTTAATAATTTGTGTTTGCTATAAAATAAACATTACCATTTATAGGTCATTAAATTTTTTTTTTAAATGTTTGGTGAAACTATTTCCTAGTCGCCATTTTAACTGTTATGAAGAAATTGGTTTATTTCAAAACAGATTTTTTTTTACATAAATAAGGCCGTTAGTTTTCTCGTTTGAATTGTTTTACATTGTCTTATCGGGCCTTTTATAGCTGACTATGCGGTATGGGCTTTGCTCATTGTTGAAGGCCGTACGGTGACCTATAGTTGTTAATGTCTGTGTCATTTTGGTCTTTTGTGGATAGTTGGCAATCATACCACATATTTTTTTTTATATTAATGTTTGAACAGGTCTTAAGGTATTTAAATTAAAATGTAAACACCCGGAGTAATATACGGTTAAAGAAGCAATGCCATGATTGCAACCATACATTCTGCAATTATTTACGCCTGCCCTAAGTCAGGAATCTGATGTTCAGTGGTTGTTGTCTGTTTATGTGATTCATAAGCGTTTCTTGTTTCTTTTGTTTTACTCACCTCTTTGGGCCAAGTGAGCTTTTCTCATCACTTTGCGTCCATCGTCCGTCGTCTGTCTTCGGCCGTCGTTTTCCGTCGTCCGTCGTCGTCATCGTTAATATTTTACATTTTGAACTATACTAAATAGCCACTGAATTGAATGTAACCAAATATGGTATAAATGTTCCTTATGAGGTGCTGACCAAGTATTGTTACTTTGTAGCCGATCCATTAACAAAGATGGTCGCCAGCGTGGGACTTAGTTTAACATAAAACCCTATGGGAAATACATACAAATGTCTTGTTTTAGAGAACCACTGTATGGAATGACCAAGCATGGAATGAATGTTTCAAATGAGATGAAGACCTAGTGTTGTTACTTTGTTGTCGATGTATTATCAAAGATAGCCACCAGCAGGAGACTCAGTATATTATAGGCTCCTATGGGAAATACATACACATGTCTTCTTTTAGAGAGCCAGTAAACGAAATAAAACAAAACAATAGCATAAATGTTCTTTACAAGGTGCTGACCAAGTGTTGTTACTTTGTAGCTAATCCTTTATCCAGGATTGCCGCTAGATGGGACTTAGTTTAACATAGGACCCTTTAGGAAATACTTACTTAGTCTTCTAAGAGAACCACTCAATTGAATGAAACCAAACATATCATAAATGTTCCTTGTGAGGTGCTGATGAAGTGTTACTGCTTTGTTGCTGAATACTGTGCAAGATGGCTATCAGGATTAATTTTTGAATTACTGGGCCATTATTAAATTAAATTTGGCCTAAAACATTATTTAACCTTCTTGCTGCCAGTTGTTTTTCAAAGTTGCATTTTGTGTGCCAGAAAATATGACAGCTCGAATTATGTGACGTCAGATATCCAGCCATGACGTCATTCGATATATGACGAAACGCAATGCTGACCTTTACGTTCGGGATCCATTGAAAAAATATAACATTGTTTAATCTTTGGTCTTCTATTTGAAAAAGATACAGCGATGAGTAGAAGCTTGCGTAAATTAAAGCATAGACACATGTGTCCCTCCGGCACCAGAGAGTTAAGTATCTGTTGTGGTTTTTATCTTTTTTACATGATTCTTAAAACCCAAGTAGAGTGAGGCGAGCGACACAGGCTCTTGTGATCCTCTAGTTATAGAGATTAGACCGTTAATATTCCCTCTGAATGATTTAGCACTAGTAATTTCTGAGGCCTATTATAGGCTGCATTTCGGTGTGAGCCAAGGCTCCGTGTTGAAGGCCGTACTTTGAACTATAGTGGTTTACTTTTATAAATTGTAACTTCGATAGAGAGTTGTATCATTGGCACTCATGCCACATCTTTCTACATCTATTCTTATGCATATTTTTTTTTCATTGGTTAACAGTTGATACGCCGTAACTAAGGAGGGACCCGCCCTTTCAATTGATTGGATCAACAAATGTTCGATTACTACAATATTATCGAAAATAAACAACACCTTAGTGTCTGCTACGCGTCACCAGTAAAACTGCATTTGAGACCGTAAAATCGGCAACTGACGGTGGCAACTCTTCAACTAAAGAACTGTTATTCTTTTATTTTTCTATATATTTATTTACCTTTCCTGTGTAAATGGTCGTTTTATTGTAAACTATTATTTTACAGTTACACTTCATTTAAATTGATAAGTACAGATAAACTATTCAAAATGATCTATTGTGGTTTTTATATCCACATTAGTCATGTTATATTATATAATATATATATATATATATTAATCATGATTCATGTATGATTATCTGTTTACTTTAAGCATTTCTTTTAAACCATCAAGGTAATATATTTTCACAACTACAAAGTAAAGTATACATTGTATGTTACCATATGCATTTACGTACTAAATTTTTATACTGGCTATTATTACTGTCTTTATCTATGATAAACGGGACGATTTTAACTTCCCAAGGATCAATTTCTTATTTCTCAGCAGTAACATACCCTCTGTCCCTTCGTATGGTGTTTACATATCACAATTGATACGTTATTCTCGTGCATGTTCACACTATACGGACTTCATATACAGAAATGTGCTCCTTACACAGAAACTGCTACAACAAAGTTATGAGGAGGACAGATTAAAAATGACACTCCGTAAATATTATGGACACCATCACGAATTAGTTGATCCATATGATGTGTCTTATAATCCTGGTACCTTTGATAACTATTTGACCAAACTAGCTAAGCACATTTTTACCACATGGTAGATTGTGGTTTGTCATTACGTCGTCTAATCTTTTAATTACCAAACGTGACTTATTCCCGATTGTGACTGTTTTGCTGAGTGTGAATTTGCATTACTATAAGACGTATTACGGTACTTATTTATCCCAAATTCATGTATTTAGTTTGATGTTATATTTGTAATTTTCATCGGATTTTGTCAAATTGGTTGACGTCTTTTCTATAAAATTCATGTGTTATGGTCAAGAAAATTAACCACCGCCTTCATTTATTAGTTTTGATTTTGTTCAACGTAATCTGTACGATTTTTATGTTTGAAGTTAGATTCAAAACAAACCGGACATATATATATATATAATATAGTTAATTGCTATTAATTAGTATTGCAATGTGCATTGTGTTTAAATGTAATATCAGTATTTAGTTCTATTATAATCTTAAATCAATCCTATTTCTAACTTATTTTTAAGATATAATTTTTCAAATATGACGTCATTTTTGTGCTGTTACAGAAATTCAAATGTCTGCGTGACGTAATATTGTGCCTTTTCACCACTTCGTATGTGACGTCATTGTTATGACTTGTTGCGTTCAGGTCTGGACTGAGTCGGGTGTGTCTATTTTCTGTGTTGGTCTTCAATGTATTATGTATTCGGGTTTTGTTTTCTGTAATTAGTTTTAAAGACGTCAGTTTTATCATGTAAATCTTTTATATTCATTTAAAAAATGTACTGTTTGCAATAGCATAAATTGTTCTATATAGTAAGGATGTTCTTATCACAAGCAGAAAACCCTAGCCGTATTTGGCACAACCTTTTTCAACTTTTGATCCTCAGAGCTGTACAACTTTGTAACCCCTTTTTTTGACTTTCGAACTTTTATATCTGGGCGTCACTGGTAAGTCTTGTGTGGACGAGGCGCGTTTTTGACATATTGAATTTTTAACCTGATGCCTTTTGTTATCTATTATTTATGTGTTTCTTTACCTAATAAGTTCTCCTATTTATTTGCATTGTAGTCCTGTATTATTATGTTGTCATTTTAATGTTATATTTAACAATGCCATCAAAGTTCGAGGTTTGGCATGCCACAAAACCAGGTTCAACCCACCATTTTTTTCTTTAAAAATGTCCTGTACCAAGTCAGGAAAATGGCCATTGTTATATCATAGTTTGTTTCTGTGTGTGTAACATTTTTACGTTGTGTTTCCGATGTGTCGTTTGTTTTCTCCTATATTTGAGTGTGAATTCACATTACTATAAGACGTGTCACGGTACTTTTCTATCCCAAATTCATGTATTTGGTTTTGATGTTATATTGGTTATTCTTATCGAATTGTGTCTAATGCTTAGTCCGTTGCTGTGTGTGTTACATTTTAATGTTGTGTCGTTGTTCTCCTCTAATATTTATTGCGTTTCCCTCAGTTTTAGTTTGTTACCCCGATTTTGTTTTTTGTCCATAGATTTATGAGTTTTGAACAGCGGTATACTACTGTTGCCTTTATTTAAAGATAAATAAAATAAAATCATAAAAATACTGAACTTCGAGGAAAATTCAAAAAGAAATATCCTTAATCAAAATGCAAAATCAAAAGCTCAAACACATCAAACAAATGGATAACAACTGTCACATTCCTGAATTAGTACAGTTATTTCCGAATTTGGAAATGGTGGTCACAACCTGGTTTTATACATTAGCTACCTAAACCTCTCACTTGTAAAAAAGATAATATCAAATTCCATTATATTGACAACGATGGTTGAACAAAACAAACAGACATTATAGGTAAAATGTCACAAATAGTGGTACAAAAGTTAAAATTGTGATTACAAAATTTTCAAACAAATATGTAACAAAGAAACAAAATAAAGCATATAGACAAATATAAAAAAGAAGATGTGGTTTATTGCCAATTAGACAACTCTCCACAAAAGACCAAAATGACACAACAATTAACCACTTTATGCCACCGTATGGCCTTCAACATAGTGTTGAATTGGTAACCTTTTAGGATATTTTTTTTTTATAGGAACGATAAGTTTACCAGGATCGTTTCTCAATTTCCGTGCACGTCGAACAACATTTCCGTAAACATTGGAATGTGCTATCCCGTTTGAATTAAGTTTTCTACAAATACAACCAAACTTGGAAGAATTTAGTAAATGTTTTAAGTAATTTGTGGTAACGAAATCCCTGGCTTAATAATTTACCAGTAATACATAGCTTACCGTTCGTTAAAATCAGAAACGTCACAACAGACACGGGCTTAGCGAATGAGTTGTGAAATATAAACACCGTAAGATAGTGCCAAAGGAACATCACCATCCACAAAGGGAAAATTAACAATAGGGAACGAAAAAAGTCGAGAATACACTATTTAAAATATTACAATAATACAATGACAGAATGTAAAAGTAAGCAAATTAAAGGCAATTATTAAAGTTCATAAACCATATATTACAATAACAAGCTATCACACCAGTAACCTCATTATTACATGACCTCTTCATAAATAAATTCCATAGATACAGTAACACATGTGAATTTGAGTAGCAGTACAGCAGTGAGGTTCTTATAAAAAAAAACATGTGGTAAATTGTATTAACATATTTAGGTTCATTAAATCTAACAATACTGGGGATTTTAGCTATTTTTCTTTTGATTAATTTTTTTTGGCCCATAAATTGTTTCAAATCACCTAAATAAATAAATGGATAACTAACGTATTGTATTGTTGAAACAGTTGTTTAGTTTTTACAAAGGAAACATGGAATTAGTCAATTCTAAATGAACAAGCGATTAATCTTAACTTCCTGTACCATTGTTTTGTCCTATGGAATTGTCGCTTGTTTAACACCTTTGTCTCTTTGTAGTCAAGTATGGTAAAACGAATAAATTGGGGTCATCTTGAAAAAAAAACAAAGACAAAGACAAATGTTCATTATTATTAATAAATGTTATATACACATTACAAACCTAATCTTGAATTGTATCCTATTTTTTGGAAATTTTTAGAAATTCAAATGTGACGTCACTTAGATTTGTGCGTTTGTCGATTTGGCTAACGCGGCTGTGAATTTTTATATGCTGGTTTATGCATGTTTACGAAGATCAAACAGGAAACTGGCTCGGACGTCGCCCAGTATAAAAAGGTCCGAAACAGACGTCACCATGGACACGGTGTCGTCTGATACGGCAGGTGTCCCCTCATCACCAGACATGACAAATATCTCAAAAATGACTCATTCAGATCATCGTCCTAGTGACAACAGCAATATTACACATATACAGCCATGTTCAGTTCTCCTTAAAGACATTTTGGTTTTTGATGACACAGTACAACACTGTCACATTTCGAAATGTGAGATCAAATGCTGCAAAACTTGTGCAATTTTAATTACAGATGCTGAATTCACTAGGAATTTGACCAGGAAGTCATATTTTACCAGAAGTTACGGTGATCTGAATTGTAAATTGATAAATGTCGTCTACGGATTAGAGTGCAACTTTTGCGGATTGGTATACGTCGGTGAAACGAAAGGAAGGCTAAACAAACGTATGTGCGGTCATAGATCAGACATTAACCTCAATGCTAACGACATTCTATACCAGCATTTCAATCACCCCGATCATTCCATCGTTTCTATGACAGTTCGCATTATCGAATATATATTATAGCTCTAACAATCCTAATCTTTCAACGACTCTCCGTAGACAAAAAGAGGACTACGGGATTAGACTATTGGGAACTGCGACACCTTATGGTTGCAATGACAAAATTGATGGTATAGGTATTCTATCTAGTCCTTCGTGTAACTCGATGAATGTGATGAATATTTATCAACTCGACGCCTCGACGTAGACACAGTCATGGTTATCGTCATTATGCATCACCTCCTCTGCATGATGTATCTATTTATGACTTGCTGCCATTTATACAAAAGCCGTTAGGTATTCATCACATTTGCACGAAACTTTATTCATTACCCTTACAAAACTTCATTCTCTGTTCAATTTATGTTTGGAATCCACTGTTACAAACCCTCATTCAAACCAATACAAACTTGAAGCTATAATTTCGGATATTGCAAGTCACAGACTTTTCAAGCCAGTCCGCATTGGAAAAGATGAAAAAGAGAAAAGATCTTTGAATTCCTTAATCTTTCCTCTGCCAACAAAGGTCTCGATGGCGTCAACTTAGACAATATCCTTCACCATTAATTAGTTCAATCGAACATACCTTCTTATTTCAAAGACCAGTCTGTACCAATCATTTCTTATACCTATACCAAACCTATTCCAACTAAAATTTTCAATTACAAACACGTTTTGCAGGATCTCGATATTGATGACTTCAAGTCTAAACCTCCTGATTGCACTTGTGCTAGTTTCCACTTCACATATAATCCTGCTGGCCACGTTATTACCGGTGACCTCAACATTGTTAATACACTTATACAAATATTCCATGCCCTCAAAGACTTTTTAATAAATGCAAAGTTCTGGATGATGAATCTCATTTCTTTTTAGTCTGTTGATGTACAATAAAAGGAATTGATGTGTTTCTATTTGATGTAAAACATTGATATACAAACGAATGCATGCTATTTAAGTGATATATCTTTAATGAGTCAATTGTTCGTTTTTTTATTTAAAATTTGATTGATGAATTCTTTCGCAATTGTATCAAATGTATTATTAACGATACTGCGCTGTACGTAACATACTTTTAATCTGAACAAACAATTATTTGTTATACATTGTACATGATATATTTTCATATTTTTGATCTCATGAAAATGTTTAAGTTACAGTATCAATACAAGCTGAACGAGTAAAATACGTGTCATTGGTGTCGACAATTGTGACGTCTACACGTGCACAAATGTAATTCATTATTTTTATTCTTGGTAATCATGGTTATTGATAGCGTAAATTTCCTTTGTTATTTTTGCTGTTTTATGTTTAAAAAAAAACAATTAGTGAGGTACACAGTCATTCTCATGTTATCTTTATTGATTTGAGTGCTAGGCCAAAAAACGAAAACACCAACAAGGTAATCAAGATCTGAAACACTCTACATCAAATACACTTTTGAATGAAGTCATAGCGAATTCGTAAATTTCAGAAGCTGAGCCAAGCAATATTTCTAGGAAAGCAAATGACTTGAATCCGTCACTTTAATTGGAAGCGACAAGTTGAAAAACTGGACCATATTTTTTGACAATACTGCTGTCCGACATATATCTTTTTGTGTGAAAATCATTTGTGCAATGGTGATAGTATTACATATATTGACACGATATAAAGTGGCAGAAAAGTGAGAAAGATTTGTGTAATTTGTTAATACAAGCTTTGAGCTTCGATAAAAAAACATACATAAATTATCATCGGCCAAAATAACCGAATGCATAAAGCGTACTGCAAAAACAATACCAGTTAATGAACGTAAGGTTGTTCAAAATAACATCAACAAATTTGGCAGACAATTCGGATTGCAACACAAAACATTTGCTAACAAAATCGATTAAATTTCCAAATCGAAAAAGCTTGAGTTGATTTGAAACTTAGCTTGTGCATTATAAATTATTCTAGGTGAACAACAAACTGAAAACACTTGCACCTTCAACCCCAACATATACGGGAAAGTTACACAACATACCGGACAAAAATATATGCAGCTTTGAGTAGTATGAGACCTAAATAAGTATCAGGTGTTTAAACAGTTCTGAAATCTTGAGTTTTGAGAGGTTTCATATCGGCTGTAAGACGGTATGTCGTGTTAGTGGCTTAAGAGAGAGAAATGGAGCTGCTGTAAACAATACTTTACAGCCAGTGTCCTTATTGGCACTGTATGACAGAAGAAGACTTGTGCCAAAAGTGAAGATAATTCCAAGATGGCCGCCACATACAGTTGGCAAGTATCTGTAACAGTTCAACCTTTGTTATTATATTAATAAAATGATCTTAACTCACCTAATACTTTGTGATGTTTCATTTTGCCCTTATTACTAGCCTCAAACGTCTTGGAATTGAATTATAAAGTTTTAAAGTTTATAATGAATTCTAAGAATATATTTGGTCCATATGTTCCGAATTTCTGTCTCCATTTGAGCCTTTGTAGTGATGTTATGTGCCTGTTTTTTGCAGTTCAATTTTATTTTTACGCCACATGTTTTCAATAATATTAAGGTCTGGACTTTGTGCTGGCCATTCCATACCATGAAGTTGGTTTTTTTCCATGTAATCTTTCACATTTTTGGCCCTATGAACCGGGGCATTGTCATCTTGGTACATGTAATTGTCAGCGGGGAAATGACGAGCAATAACAGGCCAAACAAAATTGTCAACAATCTCAATATACTTTAAAGCATTTATATAACCAGTTACAACAGTTATAGTACCAACACCTGCATAGGTAATGCAGCCCCAGATCATCAAACTCAGTCGTGAGCCACGGCCAGGATTTAAGCAAGTAGGAGTCGACTCCTCACCAGGACGTCTCCAGTCTAAAACACGATTATCCATTACAATTTCAACCTTATATTCATTACTTTATATGACCCTTCTCTAATAATCTTCCACAGTTTTGTGCCTTGCTAATTTAAACCATGCCAGCCTTTTTTGACATTTGCAGCACGAATTCTGATGGATTTTTTTACAACACTTTTTTTAACCCTTCTCTTTATACAATTTTCGCTGAACAGTACGCTTAGACACTGGTTCTTCCCTAGATTCATTAAAAACAGCAGTTATTTCATGCAGTGGACGTTTTCTCTCCGATTGGACATTAGTGCAAAGTTTGCGAGTATCCCGCGGTGTTAGCAGAATTGGCCTTCCCGTTCTCTCCTTGTTTTCCAAACTCCCCCGACCTTTGAAACGGTTTAAAACTCCATATATTGTTGGAAGTGGATGTCTTGTTTGTCGTCAATGTCAGATCCTTTCATACCAGCCTTATGTAATGCTGCAATGGCGTTTTTCTCAGACAATGACAGTTCCTTACGCTTTGGGTCCATTCTCAAAACTATAAGAAATATTAACAAAGCAGACGATTCCAAACTTCCGGTGACGTATCAGGTCAACGACTTACCTCAAAGCTTTCATATTGTGAAAAAAGAGAGATAACTCCAACTTATTTACAGAGAAAACGGCTTTAGAAGTTGTCAATTACGAACCGACTTCGTTTAAAAATCTTCACTTTCGGCACAGTAGTGTATGTCTAATTTTTATTGAAGCTATATTAGCAAGGTTGTCATACAAAGTGAAGCATTTGCGTCACCTTCATGCTTCTTTGAGGCAGTCTGTGAATAGTATGCCCCCTGTTTTGAAAACTTACGTATACAGAATGAAAGATGATGAGTATATTGAAACTGTAAAAAAGACTTACCCACAGAAAATTACAAAAAAACGCCTGGCTTTAGCAGACATGATAGTGCCAATAAATAGGAATTCGTTCACAACCTTCAATATCGGTTTAGTATTACAAAAAACAAGTAAAATCAGAAAAATCCTGAATTACGAGGAACGTAAAGTCTCTTATCAAATGGCTAAATAAAATGATAAAAAACATAAAAAATGCTGACATAATCGATAAATATCAAATAAATAGACAACAACTGTCATATTCCTGACTTGGTACAGGCATTTGCAAATGTAGAAAATGGTGGATTGAACCTGGTTTTGTAGCGTTGAACCTTTCATTTGTATGACAGTCGCATCATACTTCGTTATATTTACAACGATATGCGAACAAAACAGACATTATAGGTAAAACAGGCAAAATATGGGTTCAGCAGTCATCACTGTGTCACAATCTCAAAACAAACAAATATTTAACAAAATAGCACGACAGCATCTATCAAATTTAAAAACCACATTCATTGCTTCGCGTGTTTGGCGTCAGAAAATGTAAACGTCAAATAGGGAGAAATATTGTAGTTCGAATTCCCCCCCCCCCCCAAAAAAAAAACAAAACAAACTAATTTCACATGGGGAATGGTGGTACACAGGGTTAAAAAATCAAAAGTCATGTAAGAACTAATTTTAGAAACTGACCGAGATATAAAGTTATCCAGGAGTTCTTTAGAACTTTTAAGAATCCACATATGATTATAACACTACGCCAGTTAAATAATTTTGTCGTTTGTGGTTCAAAGTATTTTCAAACTTATAAAAGAACCATTACATAATGACCTATAATTGAACAATAACATACTGACAGGACTTTCAAAAGTACAGTCACGTTATATGAACCAAAGAAACACAAAAGTCGCACATACAAAGCACACCTGTCCAGTAAAAATGATAGATAATACACACATATTGACGGGATGTATAAGTATTTCACGTGATAGATAGTACACACATATTGACGGGATGTATAAGTATTTCACGTGATAGATAATACACACACATTGACGGGATGTATAAGTATTTCACGTGATAGATAATACACACACATTGACGGGATGTATAAGTATTCCCTTTTGTGGTTCCTAAATTCTGGACGAAAATTTACATAAACATGGGTTCTGTCCTTTCATCGAGCGGAGATGATTTCATTCTAGTTTAGTCTATCCTGAGGTTGACAAAATTAAGAATAAAAGATGAAAACTGAAGATATAAGCTCATCTCCAGGGTACGTTAACTTCATTCATGAAGGCGCAGACATTTTCAAATTATTACGAAATAAACAAATTATGTCTCCTACCAATGAAACGATGAAATGAGTGTCGTAACATCATCCACGACACATTCCTTACTTTCTGCCTGAAATGAATTAAACAAGAAAAAGCTGACAAGAAATCTTTTGATTTGTTTTCTAATCTTTCATCGTTCATATGTATAAATACACAAAATACAGTCTATAGTGAAAGGTGAAAAAAATTTGGTCCAACCAAATAGTCCTTGAACATTTCATGTAGTTGACGGTATGATAAATCTTCAATTTTGTAAGATTTTCTTGTTTCTAACCAGTATTTTAAAGAAAGGAAATGTTGCACGTTTGCCACTCAGACAACTATCTATACTAATGGTGTGAATTAAAGCAATACTAAAGCTCAAATTAATACGACCTTCAATAACCAGATCAACCCTTATTGTTCAATACTACATGTACTATAACAGGCTTCGACACATGACAAAATGTGAAATACCTCAGACAAGAATGTCAAAAGCCTGATGTACGATCATACAATGCCAATTCAACTCTTCAGGATGTAGTCAGATGACTAAATTTCATTCAATTAGCTGATCGATTGGCTTTTGAGTATCAGTTGTAACATTGACAAATATATTACATGTCTTTATTAAAATGATGTATTATGAGTTACGTTGTTTATGATATATGTGGTGTTATACCATACAGCTTACTGGTATATTGATACGTTGATAGCTATACTTTCCAGTATTTAAAGTTTAAGTTAAGATAAACCTTTTGTTTTGGGCACTTTACATTGATATTATAGACAACTTTGATAAACACAAATAACAATTTCTTTTCTTTGAATGACGTTGCTAACCTAAAAGTAATTACAAAAACGCGCACCTCAATAGAATACTAGTATTAAAAATGGTATGTCCCTTATCAAATGGCAAAACCAAATAATAAACACATGAATAACAACTTGTTAGGGTTAACTGTGTTTTATGAATTTATTTCAATCTTAATCATCAATTTCTTCGTCGGTTAAAACCTTTAAGATTTTTTTCTCAGTA
Organism: Mytilus edulis; assembly: GCA_019925275.1. Taxonomy (NCBI): domain Eukaryota; kingdom Metazoa; phylum Mollusca; class Bivalvia; order Mytilida; family Mytilidae; genus Mytilus; species Mytilus edulis. The sequence continues at coordinate 14,663,688 of CM034359.1, forward strand.
CCGTTTCGTTTTATAAAGGGACGTAACAGTACTAACCGTGTATGAAATAAGCCCGTCTCCCTATAGCTACTACCTTATATGGTATATAAAGGGACGTAACACACACCACTACTAACCGTGTTTGAGATAAGTCCCGCCTCCCTACTAACCTAATATGAAATATGGAAATTCCACAAAAAGTGCCCAAACAAACGTTATCAATCAGCGGAACAAGTGAAAAACAACTGCCATATCCCTGACTTGGTATAGGTTTTTTCTTCAGACAATGGGGGGAGTAAACTTTGTTTTATGGCTAGCTCAACTTCCAACTTATATGACAGTTGTTTGTAGGTCCGTTATGTTGACAAAATTTGATGAGCAACCCCAACAGACATGAAATGTTAATTACACAATAATTGTGATCCCTCAGACTAAAATGTGTAAACATACATTACAGACATACAACACAAACGATTAAACAATTCAATCATACAAATAAATGAATCTCACAAAAACGCCAAAAAGATAGGTGTAAGTGATCATAGATTTAACTTACGAGAAAGCTCCGAGCATGCTAGGAGGATGCTCGGAGCTTTTTAAGTAGGCTCTTCTAAGCAGTTTATGTGACAATAATTATCATGATCCATTTAGATGTCTGTTCAAATAAATACAAAACTATAAAATAGATGAGAAGTTGTACATTGCTTTGAAAGAAGTGTTGTGCGGGAAAGAGGGGGAAAGCGCAGACTAAGGCAGTTGCCTCCCCTTTCCCGTTGAAGGGTGTTTGTGTGTTGTTGGTTTCTGTTTTACATGTTTCTTCTCAGTACTTAACTACAACAGTTTGGGGACTGTCGTTCATGTTCTTTCGAGGCCTCCTGGTGAATAAAACAAAGATGTCTATATATGTTTATTTCGAGTCCAACCATACGAGTAAATTAATCAAATACATAAATATGAAATAAAGAGTTTGATTCTTAAAATGAAATTGAATTAACAATTATCAAAATACTTTATCAATTAATTAAAATAGTTTATCATGATATTAATGGTAACTTTAATTAAGAAAGATTTCTGTTATAAACTGTTACATTAAAAGATTATTAAGGTTTCGTTATGTTTTTCATTAAATAAAATTAGTAAGTTTACGAACCTGGTGAATAAAACAAAGATGTCTATATATGTTTATTTCGAGTCCAACCATAGCAGTAAATTAATTTTTGATTCCTTAGGGTTTCCTATTTTTAAAAAAAACCCTAGAACACGTGCTGGTTGGACTTGTTTTATTCACCAATCAAATGACTTTTAGAATACTTATTTTTATAAGGACAGTTTCTATTGGTTAGATCTCTTTACCTTATTCACATTTTTGCATTGTTTGGGGTTACTATTTTTAATTACTTAATACTTTGCTTTTACGACCATTAGGGAAATCCGATTATTTAGTTAGAAAGAATTCTAGGTGAACAATAGAAAAGAATTAGATATATTTGCTAAAGGAAATACTTCTAAGAGTTTAAGCTGTCAAACCCTATTTATGTCGCTAAGTGTCAAATAGGAAGAATTTCACACTATTACTTATATCAAAAGTTACATAACATTATAGACTTTCTAACTATATCTTTTTTACAAAAAGCTTTATACAAGAATTAGTTATTTTCTACTATTACAAAGAAGATTCACTTAGTTTTATATGAAATATTAAAATTTATTTCTTTTAATATTTTACCTCATTTTACCTTCATTATAGAAGTATCAAGTTTTCACAGAATGAAAATGTTTTAAACATTTTCTTAATAATTATCATTCTTTTTCAATACACATGATACAAAAAAAAAAATACAAATATAAAATGAAATATAAAAGTCATTAAAGACACAAACTATGGTTATTGATTTATAACCATGCTACCAAAACATAGTACATTTAGTTTCATGCGAAAATGGGTTGTTTTTTTTTATATTTTATTTAATTTGACAGTTGGAAATTAATTCTCCGTTTCATTGCAGAAAAGTTTTTTTGAGTCGAAAACATGTATCTTGGATGTTTTAAAGCAATAAAAAAGTTCTATTTTGTAAACAGGGAAAAAAGGGGGAGAGAATTTGATTGGTTAACTTCTGGTGATGTTTACTTTCTTATAAACACTGAAAAGGGATGTTGTATTTTTACTGTAGTACAGGACAGGATAAAAAAAACTTTAATCATGCCAAGTATTTCTATTAAACCAACTTACATTAAACCTTTCTCTTAGCTGTTTGATAGATAAAAATATTTGGTTTACAAAAGTAAAGAGATGTGGTATGATTGTCAATGAGACAACTATTCACCAAAGTTCAAATGAAGTGGACGTAAGCAGTTATAGGCAACCGTGCGGCCTTCAACAATGAGAACCACCCATACCATATAGTCGGTAATGAAAGGTTCCGACATGAAAAATATAAAACAATTCCTTGAGAAAACTAACGGCCTAATTTAGTACAAAACAAAAAAAAAAAAATATCACAGACATGAAACAATGACAACCACTGAACTACAGGCTCCTGACTTGGGACAGTATAAATAAGAAACTGTGATATGAGTGCCATTGAACTCTCCATCTAAGTCACAGTGTATAAAAAGTTAACAATTATAAGTTAAAAAACGGTCTTCGACACTTAGCCTTGGATCACACCGAACAACTAGCTATAAAGGGCCCCAAAACGACTAGTGTAAAATAATTAAAACAGGAAAACCAACGGTCTAATCTATATAAAAAACGAGAAACAAGAACACCTATGAACCACTACAACAAACGACAACCAATGGACAACAGGCTCCTGACTTTGGACAGATGGATATAAATGCAGCGGGTTTGAAGGTTAAGTACAGATATGAGAGTACTAGCAGTTACTGACAGCTAGTTCAAAGTCAATAACAACTAATAAAATAAACATGATCTTAAACTACAATATCAATCAGTACACATCAAACATCAAATGGATTTAGTGTAAAGACGTAATTGACTGTTAGAGAAACACATGACCTTGTGCAGTGCCAACTATATGTATCGACATATTGTAGTACCGTGAAAGTAAATATGTGTAATATTTAGTATGGTTTTGATTTACCGTTAACAAAATCAATATTTATACCAATTAAAACTTTATTCAAAGATAGATTACAGTGTTGAATAGGTAACCTTTAAGAATTAGTTATTTAAAGGATTGATAAGTTTACCCGGCTCGTATCTAAATTTCCGGGCTCGGTTTACAACATCACTGCAAAACTAAGATGTGTTATTCTGTTTGACATAAGTTTCTTACAAGTACAGACAAACTTTGTATCTATTGGAGAATTGGGTAGAGGTTTTAAGTAATTTGTGGTAACGAAATCCCTGACTAAATAACTTACTGGTAATACATAGATTACGCTCATTGAAATCAAAAACGTCACTACAAACACGACCATATCAAATGGGTTAGGATATATAAACACCGTAAGATGGCACCAAAAAAAAAAAACATCACCGTCCACAAATAATCAGCTGTCCATTTGCTATGGCCTCTTTACTCTTTGCTTTGTCAGTCAACGCCATAATTTGACCTTGAACTCGTCATGCTTTACAATTTCTGCTTATTAGTAAAAGACACAAGCAATGATTGCAATCGGCAACAAAAGATGTTAATTCTTTTAACAATTTTGTGTCAAATATCTTAACTTAAACATAATTGTGTAAACCAGGTATTTCATAATTGTTATGGCGCATCTGTTTTAAAATAGTTTTAATTTTCAACTTTACTTTTTCAACGATCTGCCGGAATAGAAAGCTGTTTTTGAAACAGACAAAACACCACCAAAAGTAAGAAAAAACTCCCATTAATTAATTAGAGTCCCTCAGAAAAGACTTCCTCTTGAACCTCTTGTTTACACTTTTAATCATTTGTGGAGTTTCAGGGGGAGTCTAATCGAATGTAGGACAGAAAGTCACAGGACAAAAAGTCACGGACAAAAAGTCACGGACAAAAAGTCACAGGACAAAAAGTCACAATTCATTTTTTCTGAATATTTTCTTTGAATAAAACACACTTATTTCTACAAAAATATTTTTGTATTTTTTTTTAACTATTGTATATAAACCAACATTGTAAACAAAATTTATCCAAAAAATATCAAAGATGATCAAATTATTGTTAAAACAACAAAATGTCAACGTGGCTTTGCACTTAAATGGCTTCATTGTGCCAAGAAATATACCCTTTGCATGATTAAAATTAAATAAATCTTAATTTTTCAAGTATAATGACACATTTCCTACACTTTAATATGAATATATGTATTAAAAAGTAAGTATTTCAAGATTTTTTTCTTATATATTCAAATAATTGTCAACAGATTATTTGTGACTTTTTGTCCTGTGACTTTTTGTCCTACCAAATTTGTGACTTTATGTCCTGTGACTTTTTGTCCTGTGACTTTCTGTCCGTTTACCGTCTAATCACCTGTCACCAAGGCAGGATGTTTCCAATAAACTGATTTAAGACGAATTCCAGCCTAATAAATATACACAAATATTATCATCGGTACTCCGAAATCTACAAAATGAAGGGAGCAATAAACATGTATTTCTTTTGTAAAGTAATTGTATAATATATTTAAATGTAATTAAAACTATTATTCTTATTAAATGTTCATTAATTAAATTGTAGATAAGACAAATTAAAATTTATCTATTGTTATTATAAAGAGGGAAAAATAATTCAAACCGGCCTAAGAATTATTGTTTTTCGAAACGCTATGAACTTGTATAGTTTTTTGAATTTACTATAAAATTTAATTTCGTCTAAAACAAAGTCGATCTTTTTTTTTTTTTTTCTGTAGCACGATATAAATGTCATGCTTTCGAAGCGATTTTCTGATTTTACCTTAATCTTATATGCTCAAATGTTTTGATTGGTCTCAAACGAGATGTGTACAATACCTTTCTTACATCCTGGCAGGAACGCTAGACAGGGTGCCACATTAGGATCAGGATCTGTTTCCTCTTCCGGAACACCCGAGATCACTCGGTTAATGTTATGTTTTTTACATGTAGCTGACTTTATTGTGCTGTGTGTACTGTTGATCGTCTTTTCGTCGTTTTCGTTTTTTGTCATGACAATTCCAATATGTTTTTTACTTATGGGTTTGAATATCGCCTTTCTTCTCTACAGGTCTTTCAGATCTTAGTGTAATGAGTAGACACAGAACTAAAGTATTTAACTTAGATTTGTATTAGTTGAATGTCTATGCGGTACCTTTTGCCTTGTATTGTTCTACTGGGCACCAGAACACTGAGTCAATAATTTGTCTTCATTATTAAATATAGTTTTTGTCAGTTTTGACAGAGTACACGATGCATAACGACAAGAAGATGGAAACGATCAGTCTTCGGTTTGTACTTAATCGTAAAAATATAGCATTTTATTTGAGTTTGTCAACTTGAATTTCATAAAAACAAAACTGTGTCTTAATGTATGTTTAAAAACTTAAAACCTAGTTAACAGTTTCTTCTCCGTTCTGCATAAGGCTGTATATGTAGTATTGAAGCTATGAAAGGTTTGTTTTACCTTCCCGTTTGCACCATATTATGTTTTGTCCGTGTGCCATGTGTTTCATATGGGTCCGACTTTTGTTAACTGTTTGATGGTGCTTCCTTGTATGCGTGTTTAAAGTTTAACTTGTTTTGCTACTGGCATAATTTTATTATTCTAAAGTATATTCATAATGGTTAAATGTTGCCCTTAAAATGTTCAAATGCAGCAATCGAGCTACATGTAAATAGCAAATCATTTATTCTAATTCTACGCGTACTTGACAATTTTTTCATACAAAAATTGTCAATTTGGTATATCAACTAAAGAATATGTTAATCAAATGAAGATAGGTGTTGAAAAAAAACCTCATAATCGATACCAGGCTTTTATTTTATTTTGCCAGACGCGCGGTTCGTCTACAGAAGCTTTTATCATTGACTTTTGAATTTAGAAAAAAAAAGGCCGAACAAATTACAAAGATGAAGAGCATTGGCGATAAAAAAAATTCCGACAGTTGTTTCCAAATACAGCCTAGTTAATCTGTTATTACGTAGAAAATCGTTAGAATAACAAATAATTCATTTTTTTTTCTAAACAGAAAAAAGTGAATTCACAAAAATAGTTGATTTATAAATATGACTCTATCAATTATTATTCATATCAATACACACTACAAACAAGTAAAATGCAGACCAGTTCAGAATGGTCGAGTAAAAAGCAGTACATTTGAGCCCATTTCAGAATTTTACTGGTTTGTAGTGACATTCGAACGTATATTCATGATGGTAGGATATGGCCATTGCAATTTTAATTTGAAGATACTGAGCTAATTTACAGATCATATAATTATATTGTGTTGTGTGATTTAAAAACAATTAAATACTCAAAGCGTGAAATTGAATGAGAAGACGTTTTTAACAAAGATAAATATATTTTATATGTAATTCACCCATGTGCATATAATATAATGTTAGGAATGTCCTTAACCTTTAGACGTCAATTTCATCCTGAATTCGTGAGAGTTTTTGATTATTTAAAGGTTATTGTTATTTCTTTAAAACACAAACATTTATAGTGTGATGCGTCAGAATCGGTTGATATTTAGGGTTCATTTCTTTCTAACACAAACGATGCAAACGACTAAGTGCGCACATGTTTTGATCATTTGTTTCTAACATACGTTTGCAAAGTTTACATAAACTTTGACAAACTATGCAATCGCTAAAGATGCGTCTACATTGTCGTTCGTCGTTTGTTAGTACAAACGCTACATTTGTTTCTAACTTGAACTTGATTAAACGATATGTTTTTTCTACGTTTGTACAAAATCTGTTTACCAACAACGTGTGCATGCATAATTGAAAGTTCAAACAGGGTCAGTAAAGACTTATAAAACGTTGTATTTGTTTCTACTTTCGAAGCGTTTAGAAAACAACAACAAACGCCACACAACGTTTACAAAATTTTGGTTAGGCAGAAATGCAGCCCAAATCGTAAGTGAGTTTGTTTATATACCAGTGAAACAAAGAAAGTTTTGTAATCATTTAAACACGTTTTATGCAAAATATGTAATTTACTATATGCTGATAATATGAGGAGCACAACGGTTGCCATTAATAGAGCAATAACTGCTTACAGGTACGGATCACTGGAATTCATCCATAATTTGTTGGTGGGTTTGGGTTGATAAATCTTTATTATTTTAAAGATTTGTTGTGCACTTATCTTGTTCCTTCCTTGTCGTTTGACCATGATGATAAAGTCTGCTTTCGTTCACACAAAAATTTTGTTTGTCTCTTGGATTTTGCCTTCTTTCTTTAAGTAAAACTTCATACAGTGTGCAACGCATATATAACACTTGATATAATTTTGTTTATCAAATTTAACCTTATTCAACGTATAATTACCTTTTTCATTGGTAGATGTGATTTTTTTTTATATATTCGAAGTACATGTATATTTTAAAGTACACGGATGTATTTGAACACAATTTATTTCAAAACAATCAATTTTTCAAACGATGTGAAGTAGTGATATTTCTTTAGTAATTAAGTCGTTTTGTGTTGATAAAGAAGACTTTTATTACTGCATTAACGACTTAAATTTTGTTCATTTGTATAGCATGAATATTTATTGATCCATATCTAAATAAAACACATCACAAACTTTTCCAATGGTATATTTATTGATATTTTGTTAGAGAAAAGTTATTTACAAGTACCATCATTAAATGTATTATGATTTTTTTTTTGACTACATGTATAACAGCAAGTCTTGCATAATAAGAGAACTTAAGGCATCAACCGTCTTTGTATTTTCGTTTTTCATTCTCAGAACAAATGACAAAAAATAAATTAAAAATAAATGAACATGATGAATGAATGTATCCATTTAGGGCAAGTTCAAGAACACCTTTTGTAGAACAAAGAGGTTATATTATAGCCACATTCTGTCGGTGGTTGATACTTTGTTGACACCTGGTCAACTCGTTCGTCTTTCCGTCCGTCCGTCCGGTAGTTTATCATTTCTTTCTTTCTAATTTTTACCATCTATTACTGAACAGAATAAATCTATCTGTAGGCAGCTGCTCCACAATGATGAGCGTTAGCTTATGTGTACTTTTGTAGATCTCTCAGACATTTCCTTTATGTTTGCCGATACTAAAAAGTTGTTAACATGTTGAATAAAACTAACATATTTCGTCACACATTTATCTACTGGTGTTTCCATGTTTGGTCATCAGCTTAAAGTTGAGTAGTTGTAAAGTGGGAGCCTTTTCCGAATCAGATGTCTACTTACGATTTTGCTATACTTAGTATAACGAGTGGAATATTAATGAAAGTACTGACCCCTCCCCCTCCATCAATATCCTGAATTATCATCGAGCCTGATGGATTCTCATAAAACACAAACACAAACGTGAATTTTCTACATTCTATTATTACTGGCTATCACTACTACTGATACTCAAGAACCAGTTGCCATTCAAAACGTCGATTGTTTTATTGTGTACACCAAATTTTAGTTTGTAAATTGGGGCCCCTGTGTACAGCAGATTTTTATTTTTAAAACCTATTGCATATGCAACAACAAAAGCTGGTAATATTGTATGTTTTTTCGATCGCTTTGGTAAGTTTTTCCCAAAAAGGAACAAGATTTAGACCTAATCAATGAATAAAAAAGATGAATTTGAGTAAACGGTATACATTTATACTTCAAAGTGTATGTCAATATAATACCTCTAGTAAATATAACAATACAATACAAAAACATTGTCTGTTGAAGAAAGGAGAAAATAAAAACCTGAATAAGTTCCTACATTATTAACTTTAAGAAGTAAACTAAAGAAAAAGTGAGTGTCTGACAACAACTTTTTATTAATTTTGGATATTTCTTATATCCCTAATAAAAGATGATGTTTCAGCTGAAAAGTTTCGAATGTCATTATATTATTTGTTGCCTCATTTTTATTTGTGTCCTTCAGACCTGCTTTATTGGTTTTTAAATTGATCTGTCCGTTAGTTTTCTCGTTTGATTTGTGTAATTTATTTTTCATTTATTGGCCACACATGGTTTGGTATGCAGTGTGGGTTTTACTCATTGTTGAAGACCTTACGTTCACCTATAGCTTCTTGGTCTCATTTGTTTTGGCTGACAGTTGTCTTAGTATCTACATGTATCATACCACATCCTCGTATTTTCATATTTTACACTCAAATATTTCTGTTGCATATTTGCCATAGTAATTCTATTGGTCAATAAACAAGATAAAACAAATAAGATATAAAGATAAGATATGTGGTATGACTGCCAATAAGACAACTCTCAAAATGACATGGAAGTTGACAGCTATTGTTTACTGTACGGCCTTCAACATTAAGCAAAGCCCTCCTGCAAAGTAAGTTTACCTAATATAAATTCAAAACAAGAAATGAAAAAACACATCTGATATACAGCAACAAACGAAAACCACTGAATTCAAGGCTCCTGCTTTGGAAGAGACACATAAACAATGTGACAGGATGAAACAGATTTGAAGCGCCAATCCTTACCTAACCGTGGACAGTTTACTATAGCAAAAGCCTTACTTTTATATTGAATACACTGTTAAAACTCGTTACAATATCAAAACAATACGTTAAATGTTCACCGTTCGACAAGCAAAACAACTCTTAAACTTGATTCATAGGAGTCTTTTCACAAACTGTGTTGTTTTGTACTTTCATGTAAAATACAAAAGTTTGCTCTTTGTAGCGATTGTGCGCATGTGCAAAGAAACATGAACAGTCTGGTACTAACTATTAATTACACAATTTAACGTGGCAAAATTTTAAAACGTATAACCACTATTATAATAATTCATTATTTCAGGGTTTTATGTTCTATATACAAATCAGGACAACTGGCTATAAATGTAACGTAGTAACACATTTGAAGAAAAAAACGGATGAATAATTAAGGACGCTATTTGCATTATATTTGATTAATCTTGTTTATGAGTTATCTATAATTATGTTAAATATACCAGAATATAATCAAATATTTATTATCTGTTTATGTTCACATGCATATTGAAAATGTCAAACTGATAACTTTTGAAGGTACATTATTTATTTTGCGCAATTTTAAACTATAAAACATTTGAATATACTTGTCCATAATTTAGTTAAGCATATAAAATAAATGGCGTCATAAATTTTTGTTACTTTTTCACCTGTCAAGGTTAAACACTGGCATGGTTAGTCAGTCTACATTATATGAAAACTGACTGATCATGTCACTAAAATTCTCAGCCTTGAAGGGTGAAAACAGAAAAAAAATCATGACGCAATTTACAATTATGTCAGATGTTTCATTCAGTCAATGTTTATAAGCAAATGCAACCAAAACGAAAGAATCTAAATAATTTACGCGTCTTTTGTAGAATGATAGAGCAACTATAGCTGGATTTATATTATAAGAGTAAGAGGAAACCCGAAAACCTTTCAATGGATCTAAGTACTGCTACTGGTTTTCTCGTTTCAATTGTTTCAAATTTTTTCAGGCTGGAAATTTTACAGCTGACTCTACGGTTCTGAACTTGCTTTTCTTTGAAGGCCGTATAGTTGCTTAGATCTCCCTAATTTGGACTCCGGTCGACATTTGTTTAAAAGAGAATCACAACTCCTCTCTTTATTTGTTTAATATACTAAATAATCATGATAAAAACTGAATATTAAATGTGCTTTAACACTTCCAGTTTTCCTTTTGACCAAATAAAGTAACAACGTGGTATTTCCTGCAACGTCAATTTCACGTCACGTCATTTCTCGTCACAATTTGTGCTCGTTGTTGGATGGGCAATAACATTTTTTTATTTTTTTTTGTGTTAACATTTTCATAATTATAATGGAAGCAATTTTTATTTGCAGTACTACATATATCTGATCAATTTAAAAAAAATATATCAATCTATTTTTGTATTGAACACGACACGGTTAAAGGGCTCGGAAAGCCTCGCCTTTCCTTTGGTTCTAAATCGATATTAAGTTGTGTTAAATTTTAAACATGTATTATTTTCAAATATAACGGAACAGTATCACTTCGACAAGGAGAAAAATACGCGACAAGAGGAATACATAAAGAGAAAAGAAAGTTTACTAAGATAACAAAAAATAAATTTATTGATATGCTTTAAACAATCTATATGTATTTGATCTTTTAGTTAATTGTAGAATCATGATATCAATGGATACAAATGTACAGTAAACCAACATAGTCTATCGAAAAGAACATAACGTGAAAATGCATATATTTTTTTTTTATCTATTTATCAACTTAGATGGCAAACAATATAGTCATTAGTGTTAAAAAAAAGTTATCAAAGATATCTAGGCTTAGGATTTAGAGCAGCAACAAGTGGTTGACCTCATATAAATGTTGCGGTTTTCAATGGTCTCTTTTAGTTTTTCTGTTTTATAGATTAATCAAATATATCGACATCATTGATTTAAAACTATTTGGGGTTTAATTTTGTCTGATTAAGGCCAGAAAATTATTTCGTTCTCACGAAATTTGTAAAATATTATTTATAGTCATTTTCTTAAACTCAGTTTCTACTTTTGTTCGTTTATGATCGTTGTCATTTTGTAATTTCCAACCTCTAATTTGAACTGTATTTATTTTTCCGATGAATGGCATTTCAGTTAGTGTTATCAATGATGTAAAAATCTTTAAACAGTTCTTCAATGCTTAAAATTCTCCACTCTAATCATATACCTATACCATTCAGCATTCACCTTTATACTTAACCATTCACAATGCACGATACACCATTACAACATAGAAAGCTAAATAACAAAAATACAGAACTCCGACGAAAATTCTAAACGGAAAGTCCCTAATCAAAGGCAAAATCAAAAGCTCAAACACATCAAACGAACGAATAACAACTGTCATATTCCTGACTTGGTACAGGCATTTTCTTATGTAGAAAATGATGGATTCAACTAGGATTCATAACCCATTCCTCATATACCATAACAACATATAACCTATTCCTTATAAACCATTAAACCATTCACCATTCCCTTTATACCAATATATCATACATTATTCTCATTGTCTTTTTCATATCTGTATCATATACGATTCGAGCCTATTTGAAATAACGCTCATTGTAGTGAGTTTCAGAAAATGTACATTTCGAAATATCTTAACATTGAGAATACAATCTTCAACTGAAAAACCATATAGCAATTATCGTACTAGATACCAAATGCCCGATTACACCCTACACCATTACACCAAACACCATTGCTAATATACCGTGGTACCATTCCCCATACATAATTGCAAAATTCCCCATGCTTCTTTCCATTAAACTCATACACTATTCGAATCATTAAAAATTACGCTCAATGTAATAAGTTCGAGGGAATTGCAAATTTAAAATATCTTAAAAATTATAAAACAATGTACAATTTGAAACCTAAACAGCATTCATCTTGCCAGATTCACAATTCTCCATTGCACCATACACAATTTCCCATTACAAAAACTAAATGCATTGAATCTGTTACAAAATGCTGACATAGGCGGAGTTTGGACGATTGACATTGATCAATTTACACGTGGGTGCTACACTGCCTATAAAATAATTTTAAAGCCCTTCAGAAGTTTATAGTGTTTCTGTCAATCCAACTGTTGACAAGTAAACTATTTAACAATGTTAATGTTGCGGCTTGGTGTTATCTTTGTATTAGGTATGTACACTTATTTTAAGAACAATTTTTATCTATAGCTTTATGCTGCATTGCAATCGTTTCGACAACAAAGTGATACATGGTTTAAATTGTCTAAGATAGTGGTTGCAGTGTTTTTCTTTAAATGTTAGACATATGTAAGAATACACAAATGATAAGTGGTAAAATCACGCAAAAAAAATGAAACCGTTTATATAATATGTATAAAATTGAGAATGGAAATGGGGAATGTGCCAAAGAGACAACAACCCGACCATAGAAAAAAACAACAGCAGAAGGTCACCAACAGGTCTTCAATGTAGCGAGAAATTCCCGCACCCGGAGGCGTCCTTCAACTGGCCCCTAAACAAATATATACTAGTTCAGTGATAATGAACGCCATACTAATTTCCAAATTGTACACAAGAAACTAAAATTAAAATAATACAAGACTAACAAAGGCCAGAGGCTCCTGACTTGGGACAGGCGCAAAAATGCGGCGGGGTTAAACATGTTTGTGAGATCTCAACCCTCCCCCTATACCTCTAGCCAATGTAGAAAAGTAAACGCATAACAATACGCACATTAAAATTCAGTTCAAGAGAAGTCCGAGTCTGATGTCAGAAGATGTAACCAAAGAAAATAAACAAAATGACAATAATACATAAATAACAACAAACTACTAGTAGTTAACTGACATGCCAGCTCCAGACTTCAATTAAACTGACTGAAAGATTATGATTTCATCATATGAACATCAGGCACAATCCTTCCCGTTAGGGGTTTAGTATCATACCATCATAACATATATGAGAAGAACATAACCCGTGTCATGCCAACAACTGGTTTTTGAATAAATGTGTTTAGTTCCGATGCAAAGACCCTATAAGTGAATCAATATTAACGCCAAAATATGCAATCTTTAATGACCTGACAACAGTCTCGTAACTATATCCCTTCTTAATAGGTCTATTCAAAGGTTTGTTAGTTTTTGAGGTGAATACTGACACCTTTGTGCTTTATAAAAGAATATTTCCATAAAAAATTGGATGTGAAATACCTGAACGTATAAGAAGTCTGCATTTTGAGCTATATTTACGAATGATGTCCTTATACCGATGATAAAATTTAGTAAATGTTTTGACTAGTTTGTGATATCGAAAACCCTGGTGTAATAATTTTTCAGTAATAACTATATTTCTAAAATAAAGAGCTAAAATCTGCCTGGCATGACGTAACAAATACGAATCAAATTATTCTAATTTATATATGACTAATATAGGACAAAAGGACATCATTCACATGTAGTTTCCGGTTGTGGTACCTCTTACCTTCTGTAAATCCTTCCTTTATCATGATAATCTGAAATTCTTCTACTATATGGTTTCGTATACTTTTCCAATCATGCAACTGTTCTTCATACCTTGTCATCATCTGTTAGTTTATGCGTAACTATAGTTTAGTGAATAAAATAATTTGTTATTACATTTGTATCTCCGTTGACAACTGAAAGCCTATAGTCTTTCAACTTAGAGCCAAACTAGGTATTATTGAAAGCGTCAAATTACAAATTCTCCTCTTTGCTATCATTTATAAAGTAACCTGAATGGAATATGTATTCTATGAATAAAACCTTCATTTTGTATTTGAAAATTTTGTTTGTTTGTCGTTCAATGGTTACGAATAATGGCACATTGAGATAAACTTCAAACAAACAACCACTAGTACATTTGAAGCTGAAGCGATATCGATATCATTTCGATATAACAACATCTGAATAAAGTGTAATACAAAATGCTCTTGTTGAAAGTATCAGTTATGTTTCTAATGTTTTGTGGTTTGAAATCACATATTTTAGTACATTGTCAGAAATTTAAATGTTTTAATTGTTTTACCTAAAAACGTTACTCGGGAAACCTTGCTACAAACAATGCTATGATATATGTTCTTGTTGGAACAAATATTCTGCGTTATTCCGTCAAGAACATATATGGTTATTTTTCTTTTAGTGGAAATAATATTCCATGTTATTTCTTCATTTTTGGAAATAATATCATAAAGGAACTTCCATTCCATGACACACTCAGTATGGTGTCGTTGCACAGGTGTATACCAGCTGTTGAACAATCTGATCATAAACTGAACAAATACTAATTTACTGCTATCGGATTGTCTGAATGTTACTGAATTTACCATGAAGTCTGAAAGTGAACTAATTGAATTTTACTTAATAACTAGATATTCTGAGTTACAAGAGCTGTTCAGACAAAACTTGTCATTATAACATTGGTTAACTAGTCAACAATATAACGACAAATATAACAAAGTGGCCTTTAGAGATCAACATACATATTGGTATCTTTAGTTTTTGAATATATCACTAGTAACACATCCAAGTATGTAACATGTATTTGATCTGAAAAGATCTTAACAATGATATATTAAGTCTTTTTCAGTTTTATAATCTTTCCAGACTTATCCATTACGGTAAATAGAGTACTGTTCAGACAATTCGCTTGGAGTCAATTAAAATCGGTTCAGTCTATGTTCAGAATGTTCAGTAGTTGTTTTGTACATACCAACAGCATTATGAATTATCTGATGGTCTGAGAAGCTACTGATTAGTACGTACTAAATTTACCGCAGTCAATAAATCCGAAGATTTCCGGGAATTATTTTGTTTTAACTTTTCTAGATGATGTTCAGATCAGAAAGCCCGTTTAAAAAAAATGTTTACTACAGTGTAAGTTTATATTATATATATATATGTATATAATATATCTACAGCAGAATAATTCACATGTGTTTTAATTTACAGGCATATGTTTAGAAGGCCTTCAAAACGAAATACACGAAGGTACAGCCAAACAAGAAGCAGATGAATACCCTAGAAAAGCAAGACCAGCTGACAAACGACCTTGTCCTGATGAAATGCGTGATGATGGAACAAGTTGTTGGAAAGATTCATATGGAAGAGGTGCAGGTCGTGTTCCTGATAAAGAAAATTGCCCCTCCAATCAAAGAGACGATGGGACAAGTTGTTGGCTGGATAGCTATGGGAGAGGCGCGGGGCGATTGCCTGATAAAACACCATGTCCATCTGGAATGCGAGATGACGGTACCAGTTGTTGGAGTGATGCCCATATATTTGGCAAGGGATGTTGTTGCACAATCTTCGGGTGCTGTAACAACTGTAAGAGTGGTTACCATGACGATGGATGCACGTGCAGAAAAACAGATGTAGGCATAAAGTTGACACTTTTCCAACGACAAGGGTGTAAATCGGATGAAGAGATGAATGGACGTCTTTGCTATCCCACATGTAAAGAAGGATACCATGTAAGTGGATGCTGTATATGCACACCAAATGGTGGCCCAGGTATACGGAAAACTCTTGCACAAAGGCAAAGTTGTCGTAGTGACGAAGAAAGAGTCGCCGCACTGTGTTACCCTAAATGTAGAGATGGTTATAGACCTGTAGGGTGCTGTGTTTGCGAACCAAATGACGGACCTGGTATAAAGGTTACACTTCCTAAGCGACTGTATTGCAAGGATAATGAAATCAAACTAAATGGCGTTTGTTGGGAGACATGTCAAAGTGGTTACAGTGATAATGATAATGGAGGCGTCTGTAGGAAAAGTTAACTTTTGAGAACAAAACCTGAACTTGTCATTATAAACTATCTTCTTCTCTGTTTGATCATATAATAAACTTTTTTGCAGTGTCATTTAATCTATTTATCTTATACACGGTTATCGTTATGAATAAATAGATATATTGGAAAATGTCATTGAGAAAGAAATAAAAGAGAATAAATACTTAAAGACACTTAGAGGGTAATGTACAATCTTAAAAACTACTTTGAAACAAAAATTTGATATGGAAGTTTGACTGCACCCGAGGAAAACCGAGATATATCACATCCTAATTTTTACGATGATATTGTTCAAAGAGCACGCAATTTTAGATACGATCCATGTAAACATAGTAATATTAAAATAAACTGTAATAAGATCTTTCAATATTGTGTTTAATTGGTACAAACATTGGTTGTATTATTGGTAGATTAAAAGGCAACTAAATGTTGTATGGTCCTATATGGTGTCGATATGTTTTAGTGTTGCACAAAATCATGTCTTTCTCATTCTGTTTATGACGTATTAATACTAAATCCATTGGATGTGGGATGATTGAAATTTTCGTCCATGATACATGCCTTTTCTAATTAGTTGTTTCTAGCTTTAAAGTAGCTAGCTAAGAAAAACTCCGAGTAATCTCAGTTGTGTACATAGTGTCTTATTGTGCTTTCTATAGTTGTGATAAGTTTATATAAAAAAGAAGATGTGGTATGATTGCCAATGAGACAAAAGACCAAAATGACACAGACATTAACAACTATAGGTCACCCTTAGCACTTTTCAACTTATTTTTATATTTGTTCTGAAGTTGTGTTGATTTTCCTAGGAGTTCGGTATTTTTGTTATTTTACTTTTTACATCAGGGTGTGGTTAGTCGCCCGCACATATGTGTAATCCTGCCACATTCTGTATGTGCCATTGCAAGTCAGGAGCCTGTAAGTCAGTGGTTGTCCTAAGCTATTGAATATCATATCGTTTTTTCGTTTAGTGTATAACATGTAAATCAACTCGGTGTTATCTCCTTTGCATTGTTTAACATTTTTCATTTCGAGTCTTTTATAACTTGCTTGGATATACGGGTTTAACTCAGTCTTTAAGGGTATACGATGACCTACAGGTTTTAACTTCTACGTAATTTTGTCTCTGGGAGAGAGTTGTCTGATCGGTAAAATTGCCACATCTTCGTATTTTCAAACAGAAAGGTGTTGATACTATACAGAAACGCCGCAAATCGTCACATCTTGTGTAATATAGAAATAAGAAGATGTGGCACCAATACCGATAAAACAACTTGCCATCATGTGACCAAAAGCGTAAAAGTAAAAACTACTCTAGGTCACCGTACAGCCTTAAACTATAAGCAAAAGCATTAAAAAAGGCTCCGAAATGATAAAATGGAAAACAATACAAACAAGGAACCTACCGGCCTGATTTATGTACAAAACACTAAACGTGAAACAAATATGATATACAGCAACAAACAACAACTACAGAATTGCAGGGTCCTGACTTGGGACCAGCTCATACATAATGTGAATAAATACAGAGAAACAATAAGATATCTGTCATCATCACCAAATGCTCTTAAAAAAACCCAACATCAAAGAAAAAGATACCGATATGACACAAGAAAGTCACTGTCTGCATATTGAAACGTATATCATGTCACACTACTTTTCTACTTTTTAATCTAGATCAAGAAATATCAAGGTATACCTTAAAAACTTGTTATTAACTAAATTCATCCGTTTGAACACCTTCTTCGTCAACAAATGTCGATACTCGCGATAATATAAAGTTAAAGTTCAAGTTTTGACTATTTTGTTGTATCTATCAGAATATCCCTGCTGTGAAAGTTTTTTAGTAACGAATGTGTCCTGTTTAATTACATATTTACATATACATGCAAGACGTCAATTTTGAACATAAGAATTATACTATATAAAACATGTCAACGGAGATTTACCATCACGAAAAAGATAAATCAAAAATCAAAAAAGGAAACCATGTCTCTAGGGAAATTCGATTATCAAGGGAAACATGAAGTCATTGGTCATTATTTATTCTTGATTAAGTATGAATGAGTGTAGGTGGATAATTTGCATTGAGTTAATTAAAAAAATGGATCTTTTACAGAAAAAATATCATCTTAGCAACCCCAGTAAAAGCTTAAAAATCTACCAAGTAGTGTATTGTACGGTCTTTAAATAGCCTTGATATAAATAATTAGTTGAGTTATTCTTGCCAAAGAGAAAATGTAAAAATGGACGCGTCCGTTTTTTTGTGTACATGTTTCTGATTATGTAAGTATTTGATCAATACGCGTTTGGTCATGATTATATGCGTATAATCGTATGGTTCAACCATACGCATATGGTCGGACCATATGAGTACTATGTTTTGTTATTAACGGACTGGACCATATGAGTATTTAGACACTATACGTATTTTTCGAATAATTCTAACTTTGCAGGAACACACAGCTCATTCTCTGAACAAAAAACGACACAAGTTACTATCTGAATTCTTTTATCTTTACATATTGTCTGAATCTTTGTGTATCTGTTATCTTGCATTCACTAAGAGTCAATTCAAATCATATGCAAGATCATATGTATATGACAAAGAACACATGAACAAATTGACTAGAAAAACAATAAGTAATTATAATTGAATGACCAAAATGCCTGTGATATAAGCAATGTACTCATATTGTTTAAGAGTTCATTTGTGTATATTTTGAAGTGATTTACCTAAGTCGACGTATTGCGTTTTGGAAGGACATATCGATAATGACTATTAACAAATAATTTTACTGTAATTCTTGCTTGTAAGTAATATTCACATTTTTCAATTAACCATGTAACAATGACTACCATATGATTGTATAAGTCAAAATTTCATTACAAATCTAAATTCATTTGACAATTTTTCAACGTTTATCTTTTTCATTATCCGGACCAAACACGTGTGATAGGACCACCTGAGTATATACGTAGATGATCATGACCATACGCGTATGGTTCAATTACAACTTGGTCTGGAACATACACACATGTTGTTATAACTCTTATGTAATACATGTAAAACATAATTGATATAAACATTAAAGAGTTTGTAAGATATTTACTGGGAGCTGTTAAATGCTGAGTCCAACTGCTTATGTCAGCTTTAAACTAGGTTATCTTGTAAAACAGCAATCAACGTGTACATTCAAAAGCCATTTGTTTACCAATCGCGGTTCTTGATAGAAAATTAGAAAACTTTATTTTCTGACATCGTAGTGTTAAGGTGAGTTTAACAATAGGCCTTTCTAAACGAAAGGTCATCACTTCAGTGCACCCCGGAAACCAAAGACTGCGGATAGCAAAACTTGCATACATACATGTTAAGTCAGTTAGGAACCTGATGTTCAATGGTTGTCTTTTGTTGATGTGGTTCATAAATGTTCTTGTTTCTCGTTTTATATATAGATTAGACCGTTGTGTTTACACTAGTCATATGTTGGGGCCCTTTATAGCTTGCTGTTCGGTGTGAGCCAAGGATCCGTGTTGAAGACCGTACGTTGACCTATAGTTGTTTACTTTTACAAATTATGACTTGGATGGAGAGTTGTCTCATTGGCACTCATACTACATCTTCTTAAATATAGATAAGACATTTGTGATCGAAGACCGATCATTTATGTACCATTTATCATATTGAATTAAACAATTCAAACATTGGATACTGGTGAAAACATAAAATTGCTTATGATGTTTTTAACAGTTCGTACTCCTCATATTTTTTTGATTTCCATTTAACGTTATGATTAGTTTCTTCAATAGCGTCATTACAAACTGCAACCACTAATAAAAGTCACTATTGTATGGAATATAATACATTGAATATGAAATAAAGATGTATATGCAAGATTGAGAATATAATCGTATTTAATTGAGATAGGTTGATTGAAATTTCTGTTAAAAATGAAGCGAAATGTGTCCTTAAGAACTGATATGAATTACCTGTAATGTCAACTTTTAGATGATGCACAATCGCATAGTGCTTAGTAACAGTGTAAGAATTACAAAATCATATCAAAGTTTCTGCATTACATTTAAAGATTTATTATTAAATTAGATGCTTGATAACGTTCAGAGGACCAGGCGACGATTCTTATTATGTGCGTTTTTTGGAAGCAGATAAACGTTTTAGTATAATATATAAGATTCAAACAAATGTCTTTAAAAACGAAAATGTCTTTGCATTACTGTATGGTTTTTCTACTGTATTTTGCAAGATTAACAGTATTCTACAAATGTTGTAAATTACTAACATTTTCAATATTCTTTGGTTTGAGTGTAAGTCATTTTTAATCTGTTTTCACCATACATTTTTCTTAAATTTTTAATCTTTGTAAGTCATTTATTTAATAGAGAGAAACACGTAGAAATATATTCTACATGAATTGTTAAAACTTCAACAAGTTCTCATTACTCAATACTCATTACTTAGAGATCTGAGAGTCCTTCAAAACAAGAAATAACAGAAGAAGAGAAACTTCCCATTTTAGAATCAAACATGAATCACGAAGGCGTCGGATACATATGTATGTTAATGCGTAACGAATTATAATTCCATAAGAAAAATGTCTAATTTCCATTATTTGAATTATCAATGAGCTATTTTGAAGAAATTAACTACAAATTTATTTGTTCAATATTTGAAAGAAAGAAAAGACAAGCATTAGCATATTTCAACAAAAGGAAAATAAAAGGGTTGCAATGTTACACTACAACGAATGTTTTGTTCTAACATTAATATATGATTTTAATACTTTTATGGATGCATATCTGATTAAAGCACTTAGATAGACGGATGCATCTTTAACTTATGATATAATTATATATTCTTGGTATTTGTAAAAGATTTATTTATAGTTGCTTGACAAGTGTTTAATTTGGGTCGTATTGCGTTCTAGCATCAATTAAGGACAAGTTTTGTTTGTGCATAATTATACTTTTTTTCGTTAATGGTAATTATAAATGACTATGGTGGAGGGGAAGTTTTGATAGAATGATATGTTTGATAAAAACTGCAAGGAATGATAGTATAAAACTAAATAAAAACTGTTTGACTGACAACTGACAACTAATTTCTAGTGAATGAAAAACAAATGTTCAACTTAAGGTTTTTGAATGTCCCTTTGTATATGCTGCGTTTGGTTGTTTTTTAAATACTTTTTTTCAAACCTGTTGACACTCAAAAATCAACCATGTGTATTTTTTGTATGTTTTACTACAGACATTCTCAATAAATCAAGTAAGAAAGTGTACTGAAGCTAGTTTTCAATTGAAAGTACTGTTCAAATGCGGATTTATACGTTACAGTATACACGTTTTATGCCAAAAATAACCAGCAAATCTTTACATGTTGTTGCACGAGCTGTTTTTTTCCACTCTTGGGAAACATATTGTTTGGTATTTGTCGATACTGGTACATGTATACATGTGCATCAAACATGAATATTATGGACATTTAAACTAATTACACACTTTAATGAGGAAAAATCTTCAAATATTTAACAACTATAAGAATTCAGTCGTAAAGGTTTCTAAATGCTATTTATACAGATGCTTTTAGATTCTAATTATATCAAATATTCAAAAATATGATCAAATATTTATAACCTGTTTATAATCAAATACAGATGCAAACGCAAACGTCAAGCACATAATAAATGAAAAATAAATCAGTTATTTTGCACAGCTGTGCAAATTGAAAGTATAATAGTATGTTTTATATATAAAATATGGAACCTGACTGAACATGCATCGCCCTTCCCTCAGGCTTTGAAGGGAGACATAAAAATAAACAATGATGACGCAATTCACTATATGTCGTTGAGTCTTTTTTCAATCATATGTAAATATGGACAGATATAATCAAAAGTTTTATTTATTTAACGTACAAATGCAAAATAAAACAAAATCTAAATCTAAAAACATTCCTTTTGCGCATCAATTTAGAACAATTTATAAAATTTAGGCGGATTTACATTCTTAAAGAAAGACTCGTGCATTTGTACAAGGGTCTGGAAAGGTATTACATAATAACAAAATAATGCACATAGAGCGTGTAGAGGGCAGTAAATAGCAAAGAAAGAACAAATATTCGAAAATTGAAAAGAAAAACAATAAAGAATGGAGAATAGTTGGTTGCTTAACTGTTCAAAAAAAAAAATAGAGAATAATGTTCAAATCAAATTTTGAAAAAAAGAAGTTTTCGAAAAATATACAGAAAAACAAAACACAGATCTATTATTAAATTATATGCTTAATAAAGTTCATGGACAGGATGATTGATTCTTTTTTTTTGCACGTTTTTGGAGTCAGTTAAAAGTTGTAATATAATACATCAGATTTAAATAAATGTCTTTAATACCGAAAGTGTCTTTGCAGTATTGCCTTTGTATTCCTTATTTACATTTGTAACAGTATTCTACAAATGTTGTAAACTACATTTCAACCTTCTCTATGTTTGAGTGTTAGTTATTTTAAATCTATTTATCACAATACATTTTTCTTAAGTTTTCCATCTTTGTTAATCATTATTTAATAAGAGAAACAAGTAGAAATATAATCTACATTAATTTTAAAATACAACTAACGGAATCTATCCTTACTAGAGAGAATCATCACGTTACTGATATAGTTCGTCTCTCTTTGAGAATATCTTGAATAATATATTGCTATTTAATGGAATAATCTTAATCTGAGTACTCATTACTCATTACATTGATATCTGAGAGTACCTTAAAACAAGAAGTAAGCAAAGAAGAGAAACTTCCTATTTTAGAATCACACATGAATCATAAAGGTCGTCGGTTACAAATGTATGTTAATGCGTTACGATTTAGAATTCCGTAAGAAAAAACGTTAACAATTGGCTATTTTGAATAAATAAAAACAAATTTATTTGTTCAATATTTCCCTTTTTATTCAAATATTTGAAAAAAAGATAAACCCGTATTAGAAAATGAAATAAAATGCAATGAAAAATTACAACGAATGGGTTGTCCTAAAATTACTAACAGATTTCAATACATTTTACGGATGCATGATTAAAGCACTTAGACGGATGAACCTTTAACTAATAATATAATTGTATAACCTTGGTATTTGTAATGCTTTATTTATAGTTGCTAATACTTGTCCTTGACAATTGCTTTCCATTGTCGTATTGCGTTCTAGCATCAATTTATGACAAGTTTTGTGTGTGCATAATTATACTTTTTTAATGTACGGTTTTCACAAATGACTATAGCGAAAAAAGTAAAATAAAAAAAATACCGAATTCCGAGGAAAATACTAAACGGAAAGTCCCTGAGCAAATGGAAAACTCAAAGGCTCAAACACATCAAATGAATGGATAACAACTATCATATTCCTGACTTTGTACAGGCATTTTCTAATGTAGAAAATGGTGGATTAAACCTGGTTTTATAGCTAACTAAACCTCTCACTTGTATGAGAGTCGCATAAAATTCCATTACATTGACAACGATGGGTGAACAAAACAAACAGACATAATAGGGACAAATGTCAAAAATAGGTTGTACAGCAGTCAACATTGTGTTATAAGGGGAAGTTTTGATAGAAACTGGAAGGAATATTAGTACAAAACTAAGTAAAAACTGCATGACTGACATCTGACAAATATGTTTTATAATTTCTAATGAATGAAAGAAAAATGTTCAATTTAAGAATTTTGAATGTACATTTTGAATGTACCGTTGGTATAAGCCGCGTTCTTTTTTTTTGTTTGTTTGTCGTTTTTAATAATACCTGTTGACACTCAAAAAACAACCACGTGTATTTCTTGCATGTTTCACTACAGTCATTCTCAAGAAAACTATTTAACTAATGACGCACTTTAATGATGAAAAATCGTCAAATGTATAACCACTTTAAGAGTTTAGTCTAAATGGTTTCTAAATGTTATTTATACAGATACTTATAGATTATAATTCTATCAAATATTTATCAAATATGTCGTACCTATTCATGTTCAAATGCAGATGCAAACGTCTAGCACAAGATAAATGAAAAAATAAATCATGCATTATGCACAGCTGTGCAAATTAAAAGTTAAAATAGTATGTTTTACACATAAAATATGTACACTGACTGAATATGCATCGTAGTTCTCAGCTTTTGGAGGGAGAAATTAAAAAAAATTATGACGTGATAACAATTTGTCATTGAGTCTAGACTATGATGTAAATATAGACAGAACAATCATTCAAATAAAGCAAAATGAAATATTTAAATTTAAAACCATTCCTTTTGCGCATCAATTTAGCATAATATATTACATATAGCTGGATTTACATCTGGATGGGTATAACAGAAAAAAAAGTATTGGGCAAAGAGGGCAGATTAAGGGGGGAAAATAGACAAAAATTGACAAAAACATAAGGAATGGAGAAAAGCTAGTTGCTTAACTATAAAAAAGAATATAGAGAATAATGGTCAAAATGAATTTAAAAAAAATTAGAGAAATGTTCTAAAAATATAAAGAATAACGAAACAAAGAACCACTATCTAGACCCTCTTGTATTTGATTTTGAAAGAATATTTCCAATTGAGATTTTTTCCCCCGCAAACGGGAGACAACCCAATTTTATTTCTCATCAATCTCCAATCACCATTAAATAATATCTTAAAACGGTTCATTCGTAATTTTCCGATTTTATCGGATAAATACACACCTTCAAACATTTAAGGCTGAACTTTAATTGATTGATGTAAAAATCACTAGAACAGATAATAAAACAGGGTGTTGTCAGATCCTGGTAGGCGAAGTTGGAACACAGGCTCTGTTTTAAATGAGATTGACGTGTTATAACATTAATATTATATTCCTTTATTTCTTAGCAAAGTGCGAATTCCGAAGCATTCTTACAATTGACAGTTCTGAACATGTATGAACTATTTGCCGCTGTACGATAAGCAACCAACTCTGCATACATGTATTCAACTAAGACAATTGGTATTAATAGATTTTGACGACTGTGTGACAGATCAACCCATAAATTCATGCATTTAACCAAGCAATTCACGCAAATATTTAACATAATTTAATTCTCGGAAAGGTTTTACATCTTTGCATCGTCACTCTATGTTGCATGTTCTCACTAGGACGTTTTTAAAGAGTAAATGAGACCAAACTCTAACTCTTGAGAAGAGACTTGCAACCATGTCGGAAAATCAATTTGGGAAAACCTTTTTTTAGTCAAAAACTATTGTTAAAACCCAAACACATATTTTTTTTTCATTTTTGTTCATGAAGTGAATACAAATCGCTCATGGTTGCTAGGCATTATGATAGCTGAAACCAAGACAAAACATGTATTTTTTTTTCATTTAGGAAATAAAAATAGTTGGGGTTTTTTGTTGGTTTTTTTATGTTGTTGTTGTTGTTGTTTTTTTTTTATTAGTTTTCCGTATGTTCTGTTTTGAAAAGTTTAACAAATTTGTAGTAATACAAATGATTTATGTCCATACAGATTTTTGTTGCTATGTTCGGATATTTTTTTTCAGGGGAAGGGGGATATTTTGGTTTCGCATTCGTTTTATAATATATATATATATATATATATATAAGAAAATTATTAAAAGATAAAAACGGTTTCAATGCATCACTTTTTTACTAGTACTTTCACTGCTTCCGCAGATCTTCAGGTAATGTGACTTGTATATAAATAAAACAATTGATTGACGTTAACAATAGTATGACGTTAACAAATACAAGGGAGACTACTAATGTCATTTTAAGACTTTAAAATGTTACGTTCAAATTAGAATATCATTTATCATTTAATCCCGGGTTGAGAATGTTTATGAATAATTCTTCCTTCTTCCTCCGGAGAAAATCATTTTGACGATTGACCATATACAATGGAAATATTTTAAATCGTCCATTAGAACAACGATGGAAATGGTCGTTTGCCCTGATGAGTGTTAAATCTTCATCGTTCATATATATATATATCTATATTTATCACATACTTCATGACTAATAAAGTGCTTTTTGCATATGTGTAACGACCGTAAGAAAACAAGCTATATTTGCAAATCCGGTCTGATAACCCCGTATCATCCCAATGACGTCACTGTAGGAGCTGATATGGCCGTATCGGCCCGGGCAGAAAATCTATATTAGCTTCCGGTGTTGATCTTCTTTATTTTCGGAAGTATATGATGAAGAGATTAATACATGGCCTTTTCCATAACGGCCAAGGTATCATCCCTAGACCTATATCAGCACCTCGACTACGTCTCGGCTGATATGGGGGTCTCGGAATGATACCCAGGCCAAAAAGGAAAAGGCGATGTATTCATCTCTATATATATTTTATGAATATACATATCTGTTTCGTTTTTCGGAAAATCCCTTCGTAAGTCTCAAATCTCCTTTTACGCGAATTTTTCGTTTGATAAGACTGTTAATTTTTACTAAACATACAAGTTTTGTACACATGTTACTACTGTGTTTACTCAAAAACCATTTGTCATTTAAAACAGTCGTTGTTGTCATGTATATGTTACCAGCCTGTTTTGGTCGTACATTAAAATAAACACCTCAGGATCAATGGACAACAGCAATAAACCAACTACCAAACAACCTTGAATCCTGTAAGAACAATATAAAATTGAGATAGCTGCAAAGTTCGATGAAAATTCAAGGTGATTTGAAAATGATTAAAGGGCATTTATATAGCTACGAGATACGATATAAACAAAAAATAGAACATGTTTGTTTTGTTCAATCACTAATGAAAGTTAAATAGTGAAATACTGTTTTGCTGTTAGCAGCCAGTTTGAATCAATTTTGTCAAAAGAAACATCGCTGATGAATTGAATAATTCGACCTCCTTGAATCCGTATTCATGCGACCTTCAGGGTAATCCCTAAGCTAGTGATGGGTAACGCATGAATAAGTCGTATTCAGTAAAAAGAAAAGAATATAAACATTGAAAGTGAAACAAGGGCACATCATTTGATTGACTGATTCGATCGACATAAACTCATCTTCATACATGTAAAAACGATGATTAACATATATTTTTAACCTATGATTTGAAATCAAACAGACCTAGAAAATCTAATTGCACGAGTTCGCTATCTATTTATATCGGGTTATATGACCGTCGGCAGTCTTCGAAGGATATCTCGATGATTAATTATCTGTCGTCTAGGCTCAAATACACACAAAATGCTCATGCATATTATTGACCCGATGTATTGTAAACTGTTTATTTTAGACTTTTTAAAATTTACATGTACGTTTTAGTATATGGACTATCAGTCCCCGAGGGTATCATCAGCTCGGTAGTCATTAAATACTAAGGTTTCAACTCCCTCAGGCAAAGTTGGCTTTAGATGAATTTGGCTATTTATTTTAGGTAATTTTGACATATAGCTCTTCAACGATTTTCGGTACTTATACATCTTCGGAATTCAAATGTTTGGCTTTGAGCGTTCCTGATGAAAGTAAATCCAGAAAAGCGCTTCGGACGCATTAAATTATTAAACGTGTTGTTTTCTATTTTTTAAATAACGACAGATAAAAATATAGTTTGCAGAGTTACATGAGAAACAGTTGCCGAAAGATTTAACTCGAAAAGTTGAGTCGAAAAGATCAGTAACCAAGTTTTGTCATTTAATATCAAGACCATAGCAGCATTTTTCATATTAGCCTATTTTTAACATACCGACTGTAATTTCAGTTGCACAAATACCATAAATCAATAATCAAGAGCTTGCCTAATAAAACAAAATGCTTACCAGTTATTGAGGACTTTTTTAAACTTTTAGTTTTAGTTTGCCATCTTATGTTAAAAAGTAATGATATGTCTGGAATTGAAATAAGACAAAAAATTTACTCAGGCTATGTTATCATTGAATTTAAATACATAAGTATTATTGAGAGAGAAAAATCTAATTCTTAAAAGTTTTATCACAGAAAGAAAAATGCTTCTCCCTTGTGGCTTAGCCACCTTCATTTAAACCGTTTATATTAGAAGCAATGAGTAGTAGCTAACTAGCTTAATAGTTGAATAGCAATATTGTTTTCAAGAAGGTTTGACCCTCCCACTCTTTCACTGAGAAATGACAATATCTTGTGTTTTGCTCGTGTGCATTAGAAATAGTAATTCATGATTTTCTTAATACATGTACATGTTTTTTCCCTGTTTATTGGCATATGATATCTACTGACAAGGGTCAAATCATTGGATACAAGCACATGTGATGATGTATCTCACTTTACTCGTGTGAAGTGTGTTATCTCCCTTGATTATCAGTTATTCCTGTAGACCAGAGTGATAATTACATAACAAAGACTATATTGTGTCATGTTTATCTACAATTTAATAATATTGCATGTAAGTTATTTCTTACCTTTTTCAATTAAATAAACAATTCCTTTCGAATATCTCGGGGGTAAACAAAGTTATGATTGTGCCTAAAAAAGAGTGTTCAGCCCTGTGCCAGTAATGCATTTTAAAAGCGAAAATTTCATTGACTTTTTGCTGATCTTTATCAATAATATTTATCTTAAACCATTTATGATTACTAGGTATAAATAAAAAACTACTAACCATCATTTTCACAATTTTCTGTGGTGTACAAGGTGAAATAATCTCAATATATATCTGGAATTTTTCTTGGAAGATGGGGCAATATGCGTAATTGTTTCTCCATAGGCGGTAATGGTAACGATGTCTTCTGTTGCTCAGCCCATATCGTAAATTTTTATATATATGATGGCTTGTTTCGAAGCTGAGACATTTGTACATATGTGGTTAAATTTTCGGGGAACGAAGTGTGATTCATTTTTCCGTAAATTAGCAAACCCCGAGTATCCTTTTGCGATGCGGCTTCTCATGGTAAAAAATCCCATTTTTAACACAATAAATTCTTTGAAAATTTAATATTTGAACATATTTTATAGCTCCATAGTTTTTACACATTTATTCTGTGTTCCCTTATTTTTTAAATTAACACAAATGGTTCAGCTCAGTCATTTGTTTATCATAGAAATGTGTCAAATATCACTACATAGAGATTTTTTGTTTACACATGACTTTTAAGTTCCTCATTTCAAGGCGCATTAGGGTTATTGTCCCATATTGAAATCCATAGTTCTGATTTTTCCAAATATTTTTAGGTGATCTTCATCGGTATGACATTCTGAACAAATCTGTGTATTTTTGTCCATTTCTGGAAAAAAATAAAGTCTTTTCAGCACTATATGTTAATGACACTTTTATCGCTATATTCATTTATTTTTAATACAATGTGTATGTATAATTAATTTCTTCCAGTATACCTTCACTAGTCAAAAGAAGGACAAAACTTCTGATGATAACCTTAAATTACAATAAACAGACCCTGTTAAAGCATTCCATAACATTTTCCTATGTCTAAAAGTGCATTTTGACAGAGAAATTATGCAAAAATGTAGATTTTATAAAAAAACAACAACACCAAAATAATTATTCTTACTAATGGACATCTGGTATCTAATACTGTAAAAATCTCTCAAAACTACTCGGCAAGTCATTCTAATCATGTAATTAGACTGCAATGAAGTGCAAATTTTCAAAACTTGTCCTTTCACATAATTCTATTTGAGAAAAAAAAGGCTTTTTACATGTATTTCATTGAAAATCTTTTATCAGAGAGAAATCCACATGAGGTATTAAAGGAAACATTGTGACATCACATGTATTATGGCGTCATTAAATACTAAGGTTTCAACTCCCTCAGGCAAAGTTGGCTTTAGATGAATTTGGCTATTTATTTTAGGTAATTTTGACATATAGCTCTTCAACGATTTTCGGTACTTATACATCTTCGGATTTCAAATGTTTGGCTTTGAGCGTTCCTGATGAA
This sequence comes from Mytilus edulis, assembly GCA_019925275.1. Lineage (NCBI taxonomy): Eukaryota > Metazoa > Mollusca > Bivalvia > Mytilida > Mytilidae > Mytilus > Mytilus edulis. The sequence continues at coordinate 14,694,024 of CM034359.1, forward strand.
GGTAAATCCAGAAAAGCGCTTCGGACGCATTAAGTTATTAAACGTGTTGTTTTCAATTTTTTACATCACTGGGTCGATACCTCTGCTGGTGGACTATCAGTCCCCGAGGGTATCATCAGTTCGGTAGTCAGTGCTTCGGTACTGACATGATTTAACAAACTTTATTTAAATTGTCCGTTTATAAATTTTGAAATTATTATGAAACTAAGGTTTCAACTCCCTCAGGCAAAGTTGGCTTTAGATGAATTTGGCTATTTATTTTAGGTAATTTTGACATATAGATCTTCAACGATTTTCGGTGCAGTACTTATACATCTTCGGATTTCAAATGTTTGGCTTTGAGCGTTCCTGATGAAGGTAAATCCAGTAAAGCGCTTCTGACGCATTAAATTATTAAACGTGTTGTTTTCTATTTTTTAAATAACGACAGATCAAAATAGTGCTAAATATAGTTTGCAGAGTTACATTAGAAACAGTTGCCGAAAGAGATTTAACTCGAAAAGCTGAGTCGAAAAGATCAGTAACCAAGCCTTTTCATTTAATATCAAGACCATAGCAGCAGTTTTCATATTAGCCTATTTTTAACATACCGACTGTAATTTCAGTTGCACAAATACCATAAATCAATAATCAAGAGCTTGCCTAATAAAACAAAAATGCTTACCAGTTATTGAGGACTTTTTAAAACCTTTAGTTTGCGATCTCATGTTAAAAAGTAATGATATGTCTGGAACTGATATAGGACAAAAAATTTACTCAGGCTATGTTATCATTTAATTTAAATACATAAGTATTATTGAGAGAGAAAAATCTAATTCTTGAAAGTTTTATCACAGAAAGAAAAATGCTTTTCCCTTGTTGCTTAGCCACCTTCATTTAAACCGTTTATATTAGAAGCAATGAGTAGTAGCTAACTAGCTTAATAGTTGAATAGCAATATTGATTTCAAGAAGGTTTGACCCCCTACTTTTTCACTGAGAAATGACAATATCTTGTGTTTTGCTCGTGTGCATTACAAATAGTAATTCATGATTTTCTTAATACATGTACATGTTTTTTTCCTGTTTATTTGCATATGATATCTACTGACCAGGGTCAAATCATTGGATGAAAGCACATGTGATGATGTATCTCACTTTTCTCGTGTGAAGTGTGTTATCTCCCTTGATTATCAGTTATTCCTGTAGACCAGAGTGATAATTACATAACAAAGACTATATTGTGTCATGTTTACTTACAATTTAATAATATTGCATGCAAGTTATTTCTTGCCTTTTTCAATTAAATAAACTATTCCTTTCGAATATCTCGGGGGTAAACAAAGTTATGATTGTGCATAAAAAAGAGTGTTCAGCCCCGTGCCAGTAATGCATTTTAAAAGCAAAAATTTCATTGACTTTTTGCTGATCTTGATCAATAATATTTATCTTAAACCATTTATGATTACTAGGTATAAATAAAAAACTACTAACCATCATTTTCACAATTTTCTGTGGTGTACAAGGTGAAATTATCTCAATATATCTCTGGAATTTTTCTTAGAAGATGGGGCAATATGCGTAATTGTTTCTCCATAGGCGGTAATGGTAACGTTTTCTTCTGTTGCTCAGCCCATATCGTAAATTTTTATATACATGATGGCTTGTTTCGAAGCTGCGACATTTGTACATATGTGGTTAAATTTTCGGGGAACGAAGTGTGATTCATTTTTCCGTAAATTAGCAAACCCCGAGTATTCTTTTGCGATGCGGCTCCTCATGGTAAAAAAATATCCCATTTTTAACACAATAAGTTCTTTGAAAATTTAATACTTTGAAGATATTTAATAGCTCCATAGTTTTTACACATTTATTCTGTGTTCCCTTACTTTTAAAATTAACACAAATGGTTCAACTCAGTCATTTGTTTATCATAGAAATGTGTCAAATATCACTACACAGTTTTTTTGTTTACACGTTACTATTGAGTTCCTCATTTCAAGGCGCATTAGGGATATTGTCCCATATTGAAATACATAGTTCTGATTTTTCCAAATATTTTTAGGTGATCTTCATCGGTATGACATTCTGAATAAATCTGTGTATTTTTGTCCATTTCTGAAAAAAAATAAAGTCTTTTCAGCACTATATGTCAATGACACTTTTATCGCTATATTCATTTATTTTTAATACAATGTGTATGTATAATTAATTTCTTCCAGTATACCTTAACTAGTTAAAACAAGGACAAAACTTCTGATGATAACCTTAAATTACAATACACAGACCCTGTTAAAGCATTCCATAACATTTTCCTGTGTCTAAAAGTGCATTTTGACAGAGAAATTATGCAAAAATGTAGATTTTATAAAAAAACCCCACCAAAAATAATTATTTTACTAGTGGACATTTGGTATCTAATACTGGGAAAACCCCTCAAAACTACTGGGAAAGTCATTCTTACCATGTAATTAGAGTGCAATGAAGTGCAAATTTTCAAAACTTGTCCTTTCACATAATTCTATTTGAGAAAAAAAGGCTTTTTACATGTATTTCAGTGAAAACCTTTTATCAGTGAGAAATCCACATGAGGTATTAAAGGAAACATTGTGACATCACATGTATTATGGCGTCAATAAATACTAAGGTTTCAACTCCCTCAGGCAAAGTTGGCTTAAGATGAATTTGGCTATTTATTTTAGGTAATTTTGACATATAGCTCTTCAACGATTTTCGGTACTTATACATCTTCGGATTTCAAATGTTTGGCTTTGAGCGTTCCTGATGCAGGTTAATCCAGAAAAGCGCTTCGGACGCATTAAATTATTAAACGTGTTGTTTTCTATTTTTTAAATAACGCCAGATCAAAATAGTGCTAAATATAATTTGCAGAGTTACATGAGAAACAGTTGCCGAAAGATTTAACTCGAAAAGTTGAGTCGAAAAGATCAGTAACCAAGCCTTTTCATTTAATATCAAGACCATAGCAGCAGTTTTCATATTAGCCTATTTTTAACATACCGACTGTAATTTCAGTTGCACAAATACCATAAATCAATAATTTAGAGCTTGCCTAATAAAACAAAATGCTTACCAGTTATTGAGGACTTTTTAAAACCTTTAGTTTGCCATCTCATGTTAAAAAAAAATGATATGTCTGGAACTGAAATAAGACAAAAAATTTACTCAGGCTATGTTATCATTTAATTTAAATACATAAGTAATATTGAGAGAGAAAAATCTAATTCTTGAAAGTTTTATCACAGAAAGAAAAATGCTTCTCCCTTGTTGCTTAGCCACCTTCATTTAATATCAAGACCATAGCAGCAGTTTTCATATTAGCCTATTTTTAACATACCGACTGTAATTTCAGTTGCACAAATACCACAAATCAATAATGTAGAGTTTGCCTAATAAAACAAAATGCTTACCAGTTATTGAGGACTTTTTAAAACCTTTAGTTTGCCATCTCATGTTAAAAAGTAATGATATGTCTGGAACTGAAATAAGACAAAAAATTTACTCAGGCTATGTTATCATTTAATTTAAATACATAAGTATTATTGAGAGAGAAAAATCTAATTCTTGAAAGTTTTATCACAGAAAGAAAAATGCTTTTCCCTTGTTGCTTAGCCACCTTCATTTAAACCGTTTATATAAGAAGCAATGAAGTGTGTTATCTCCCTTGATTCTCAGTTATTCCTGTAGACCAGAGTGATAATTACATAACAAAGACTATATTGTGTCATGTTTACTTACAATTTAATAATATTGCATGTAAGTAATTTCTTGCCTTTTTCAATTAAATAAACAATTCCTTTCGAATCTCTCGGGGGTAGACAAAGTTATGATTGTGCCTAAAAAAGAGTGTTCAGCCCCGTGCCAGTAATGCATTTTAAAAGCAAAAATTTCATTGACTTTTTGCTGATCTTGATCAATAATATTTATCTTAAACCATTTATGATTACTAGGTATAAATAAAAAACTACTAACCATCATTTTCACAATTTTCTGTGGTGTACAAGGTGAAATTATCTCAATATATCTCTGGAATTTTTCTTAGAAGATGGGGCAATATGCGTAATTGTTTCTCCATAGGCGGTAATGGTAACGTTGTCTTCTGTTGCTCAGCCCATATCGTAAATTTTTATATATATGATGGCTTGTTTTGAAGCTGAGACATTTGTACATATGTGGTTAAATCTGTGGGGTACGAAGTGTGATTCATTTTTCCGTAAATTAGCAAACCCTGAGTATCCTTTTGCGATGCGGCTCCTCATGGTAAAAAATCCCATTTTTACACAATAAGTTCTTTGAAAATTTAATACTTTGAACACATTTAATAGCTCCATAGTTTTTACACATTTATTCTGTGTTCCCTTTCTTTCTAAATTAACACAAATGGTTCAGCTCAGTCATGTGTTTATCATAGAAATGTGTCCAGTATCACTGCACAGAGATTTTTTGTTAACACGTGACTTTCCTCATTTCAAGGCGCATTAGGGATATTGTCCCAAATACTTGGCCAAATTTAACCATACTTGGCCAAAATCATCATTTAGGTATCTAAAAAAATGTGTGCGGTGACCCGGCCAATCAACCAAGATGGCTGACATGGCTAAAAATAGAACATAGGGGTAAAATGTAGATTTTGGCTTATAATTTTAACAAAAGCATTTAGAGCAAATCAGACCTGATGTTTAATTTTTTATCTAGTCAAGATCTATCTACTCTGAAATTTCCAGATGAATCGAACAACTAGTTGTTTGGTTGCTGCCCCTGAATTGTTAATTTTTAAGGAAATCTTGCCGTTTTTGGTTATAATCTTGAATATAATTATAGAAAGAGATAAGCTGTAAACAGCAATAACATGAATAAGGTTCAGCAAAGTAAGATCTACAAATAAATCAACATGACCAAAATTATCTGTTTACCCCTTAAGGAGTTCTTGCCCTTTACAGTCAATTTTAAACAAATTTCATTAATTTTGGAAATATTCCTAAATTTTAACAAATTATTTTCCCCTGTAACCAATGGGCCAAGTGCATTATAGAAAGAGATATTTGTAAGTAGCAAGAATGTTCAGTATTAGTAAGATCTACAAACACATCACCATCACTAAAACGCAATTTTGTCATTAATCCATCTGTGTCTTTTATTTAATATGCACATATACCAAGGGGAGCGACAAGGCTCTGAAGAGCCTCAAGTTTAAAGGTTATCAAGGATTGCTATGAAAGTTCTATTACAAATATTATATAAATTACAAAAACAAAATTAAGGTGTAAATTTATTAAGTAGCTTCATATACAATTATACATGTATATATATTTTTATTAAAGAAAAAATTCTCCGCATTATTAACTTAACTCAACTAACACCATATATCTATTCTAGGCTTAAGTTTAAATGATGAAAAGGGAAAATATATTTTAAAGTTAAAAAAATTTGAAAAATATTAAAAATATTAGTCGCAATTCAGTTTTGAGATAATTTTAATAGTTTGTTTTATTTTCATTTCGAAGTTTAAATAAATGAATGTGTAAGTGTTGATAAATATAGTGTTTATATTATGTTTATTGTGATCTTTTGGTTTAATTTCAAATTTTTGTTCAAATTTCTAGCCAGGGGAAATCTGTTATTATAAACAGATCCTAAACTAACAAAATATAAAAGAAGGATACAAAAAAATAAGTCTAGGTTTGTTAGGACTTGGTCGAGTATGGTTCAGACTAGGTCAAGCATGGTTCAGACGCATTTAAAACGGTTAGGTACAAGTTCAGACTACAGTCGAGTATTATCAAGTAAATTTTAGATCAATTTAGTCTGGTCGAGTAAAAATCATATATCGGCCGTTACAGACTTTAACTGGTTTGTAGTGATAGTGAGAAAACATCATCTATTTAAAGGAAAGTAAAGCTAAAGGATACTGCTAACTTCTTTTCTTTCTTACTTAAAAGTTCTTGTATAAAGTCAGCCTAATATGAATAAAGGAACAAATCTGCAAAAAAGGAGGGACACAGTTTTTTGCCATCGGAATGATTGTTGAAAAATAAGTTCTCGAAACGTAATAAATATGTTGTCCATCAATAGATCAAACATCTTGATAATGTAAGTTTCAGAAAAAAAATTGTTTGAATCAGAGTGATTTTTTCAATTAGGGCTAATCCCTCTCTCAGACAGGATACTTGTTGTTACGTTGGCCATTAATTTGTATATGAAACAAGCAGGATCAACTCTCAAATGTTTAAATACTATTACAAGATAAAAGGGTCTTAGATTGTATGTACTCTAATAGATTTTTTGATGTTTTTAGTATCCACATCTGATTCACGCCACTTCTAGAATAGGTCATCTCAAAATAATTGTCGTCCCCGATGGTATAACCAGTCCAGTAGTCAACATTTCGGTATTGACACGAATATCAATAATGTGGTCATTTTGATATTTTTCTTGTTTACAAAACTTTGAATTTTTCGAAAAACTAAGGATTTTCTTATTCCAGGCATAAATTACATTAGCCGTATTTGGTACAGCTTTTGGGCATTTTGAATCCTCAATGCTCTTCAACTTTGTATTTGTTTGGTTTTATAAATATTTCGATATGAGCGTCACTGATGAGTCTTATGTAGACGAAACGCGCGTCTGGCGTACTTAATTATAATCCTGGTACCTTTAATAACTATTTGAAACCGGCTTTGATTGCTGAAACAATTGTTAATATTTTTTAAAGAGGTTTCGCGGAGCCCATGGACAAATATTAGAAAGACTCAGCAATATACCGTTGTTTGTAAGGACCCTTGTGTAGTAAGGTGTGTAAATACATTGATGGCAGATCCAGTTCTTCATCTTTGGTTGAAGTTCATAAAAGGAACATAGACCTGACCTTTTATTATCTAGCATTTTCCTCTTAATTACATGTCGTGGGCTTATGTTGTGTTTCCGAGTGAATTATAAAGAACTAATTCATTTGTCAATCAGGATTTGTTCACACAAACGATGATGTCTGGGATTGATCTGCAGAGACAACATCACATTTTTCTTGGAGGAAGGACAAGTGTTTTGCAACATTTGGATCTTTAAAGATTGATTCATCGGTCCATTTAGTTTCTTTTTAGCCTTAATCCATCCGGGAAGAGCATTTACATCTTCTCTCACGCGTTTAACACATTGTTTGGCATAATCATCGACTAAATCCATCCGTATTTTGAAGTTGTGCTTCCAATTGATATATGTCAGCGCACGATATTTCGGGTCTTTGGACAACACATTTTGCAGAGAAGTGTTATTTGCAATATTTATGTCATCCGTAATAACACGGCAAGACGTATTTCACATGAACGTAAATCTAGCACAGGTGCAATTATGAGGTTTAGACTTGTATACGCCAATCAGACTTCCAGTAAGTATATCTAGCAGATTTACCTTTTTTAAGTACAGGACTACATTCTAAAGAACTTCCGTTTAGTATTAATTACTAACACCTCCACTTTTTGGGCTGCTTTGTCGTTCGGTATTAACACAAACCGCTTTGCGAGCATTTGAAGTTTGTTTCCAATACTGGAAATAAGCATATTATGATTTGTTTATTTTAATTTCTAAATATTTACATACTTTGTTATTTGAATATCCACAATATTCATACATTTATTTACATAAAACAAAAGATTTTATATCGGATTTCCCCCTTTTACGTCAATTTCGTTAAAAGAATGATTCAATGTCTTTACCGAAGGAGGATCACTGTTTTCTATACTGACTTCCGATGTTAATTACGTACAAGTACATAATTGGACTTCTGCTGTTGTTTTATTATTTACTCAAAAAGGTGATCTATGTGAAGATACTGTACAAATTGGATAGTAGTGTCATTAAATATACCAGATAATTTTATAAAAGCGTTATTTACAAAAGTACTGTATACTCAGATGTCACGATTTAAAACATGGCAAAGTTAATCGGTAGGTAAAGTTTTTTTTTCGGAATTGAGCTGCGCTCAAAATAGTCGTCCTTGAAATTTTCACATTTAACACGATTATTTATGTACTTTGTCATTTCAAAATGTCTCATTGTAAAATACTGTATTTATAGAAACGTTTTTTTCTTCACACAACACAAACTTTAATGCCATTCATTTTTCGAGCTGACAATGATCCGATTTTATACATAAAAACACATCAAATTAATTTGACATACGCCTACTGTATTTTGTAAGTGTAACTATATGAGGAGGGCATTTTAAATAAGTGGGACGTAAATGATCATATACTTTAGACATATTATAGCATTGTCCGTTTCGGCTATACATTAAAGAACATTACGTTCTTATATCATGTCTAATTTAGATCAAATCGGAATTGTAGCATCATAGGTGAACAAATGATTTATTTTTTCAATCAACACCTAAGAATATTTTTTAGACAACATCTTTCAAAAAATAGGGATCTCAAAAACATCCTTCCTTTATTCATAATTCTACAAAGGTTTTATTTGAGTTAGAAGTTTCATAACCTAACTAAAAATTGTCATCTTTTTGTTTTAAAATTCAATTGCAACAATGTTTAGTTGTTCTCCTCTGCATTTGCTCTGCTAGTTAATGTGTTTCTCCGATTTTAGTTTGTAACCAAGATTTGTTTTCTCCCATCGATTTATGATTTTCGAACAGCGGTATACTGTTGCCTTTATTTGATTAACGAATGAAATGAGATAAAACCACACAAAACCAACAAGAAACCCTAACATTTAAAACACCATATATCTTAGTTGGATAGGTTTTATATATGGATTTAAAATGTGAGATGATATGTCTTGTTGACATATTAAAACAATTTTAGAATATGCAATTGTATCCTATTCATTTATTCGTAACACTGTATCTCTTTTTTGTTATTTTTCCTGTTGTGTTTAAAAAGCACAATAAAAATAAACCAAGCAAAATTCCGCAAACAAGAGGATCACTTCTCACTTTAACGACATACCTTTGGGTGCATACTTTACCTGTGATGGCTACTAATGATAGTTTTTGAGGAAGACGTCATGTACAGAATGAATGATGACAGTGACAGAAATTCAAAAGTATGTGGTATCTATAAAACTATATGTAAACTTACCTTTTCTGATAAAGCAATTTCCTATGACAAAGCGTTAAAGATTAAGATTAAAAGCTATTTCGCTTCTTTAAATAATATCAATTTATACAAATCAAGTATACAATTAAAGGTCTTTTTAGATGACTAATTGAGCATATTAAGTTAAACAGGCAAACATTATGTTTACAAATATGTTTAACAGTGCATGCAAATATGTTACTGTAGGCTGTTATATGACAAATTAATACATACTTTAACAAAACGTTGACCATAGGTGAGTTCAAATATACCAAATTTGAATGTTTATATATTACTAATGCTATATTTTTCAAATCCTGAAAATATGTCATTAACGTCACAGCAAAAGAAAATTGAACTAAAGTATCATTTTAATTGAATTTAAAACGCATGAAAAAGATATGTGGACATTATTCATTTTAAAAATATATTTGTTCATGTTGAATTATAAATGCTTTTTCTAATACTTCACAAGAACGTTTTAATACCTCCTATACAGTCGACTAATATCTCTAGGTATATTTATTAACATAACATGAAAGATGAGTTATGCAGTTGAAGAGAAATTCCTTGTGTTGTTTTTAATGTACTTTATTTTGGAGTATGAATATTATACATTTTGTTAGTTATGTTTATATTTATATTCTGTCCGACCTCAGCATCTGTTACTTTGATTGATTTTATTGGGATGATACAACAAATTTATAGCAAGTGTTGATTGATGAGGGTCTGGGGTAGCTGTTAATGTTTTGTTTGCACTTTCATTCATCTAATAAGCATGTGTCCGTATTTTCAAAGTTTTTCTGCTTCACTTCTGGTAGGTGATTGTAGAACTTAATACGAACAGTTTTAAAAAATTAACTAAACAACCACTGGGTCGATGCCACTGCTGGTGGAGATTTGTTTCCCCGAGGGTATCACTAGCCCAGTAGTCAGCACTGTTTATGCTGACATGAATTATCATTGAAACTGTTATATTTATAAGTTAACTGTTTACAAAATTTTGAATTTTTTGAAATACTAAGGCTTTTCTACCTCAGGCATAGATTAACTTAGCTGTATTTGGCAAAACTTTTAGAAATTTTGGTCCTCAATGCTCTTCAACTTCGTACTTTATTTGGCCTTTTTAACTTTTGTGGATTCGAGCGTCACTGATGAGTCTTTTGTAGACGAAACGCGCGTCTGGCGTATATATAAAATTTAGTCCTGGTATCTATGATGAGTTTATTTACAGAATTATGAAATTGCAGTTTTCAAATATTCAACTCTTCCTCTGTATCTAAATAAAATCCTAGGCAGACAGTGCAATCACCGAACAGCCATAATATGAAAATGGTGTGCCCTTTGGTATTACTTTATTCTGATATGATATCGTTTAAAACTTTATTTTCTAAATAGTTAGGGAGACATTGTACAATAACGAGGAATGATCTTAAATGCTAAGCAGATATAGCTCACGAGTCTTTACCCACCTAATTTAAATCCGATAAACATTTAAATAAGGCAATACCGCTCGGGAAAGGCTTGCTAAAGAAAAATTTAGGAATGGTAGTTATACACGTCATGTGTATCCACATACCTCTGTGATAACGTCTTTCTGCCAAAGAAATGCAGCTGGGCCGTCCACAGTATTTCAAGCGGCAAGTTATACTAAATTATCTGGGAACACATTATCCTATTAAGTAATATAACTGTTATATACCTCCACCTTCGTGTGTGTTTTGTCAACTGCAGCATATGATTTGTTTTTGGTCTTCCTTTAAATTCTGACTTAGCTTAATGAGATATATTCCAGGAAGAATGCATTCACACAATGTGCTATGCACGCTGCTAGAAAAATTAAGTATAATTATTGCGTCATTTTGTACTGATTAGATAACAGCTTATCGTTCAATGACACCAGTGAAGTTTCTGTAACATAACATGATGCCCTTATGCCCAAATATGTTTCATAATAAAATTATAATTTTACATGTTATAGTCAATACTGTAACGACTGTAAGTCCTATTTGTGACATATTTAACACTGGAATTTATCAGCAATCGTTTAATCTAGGACTTTCAACTGGTATATAGCCTACAATCTACAGTCATAGTTTACAGATAACTATCTTATCCTATCTAGAGGTATCAAATGATGTGCGTCTTCATAGATGTTTAATCACACACTAAATAATGTAATTGATATGATAACATACTGAGATCAAAATTCATATACAAGTTTTGATCTGAAATAAAGGTTTTCATTCGGATCATTTATTACCCAGACGCTTTATTTCATTTTATGAGTTAATTATTGAACAAGTTGATATAGTGAATAAATGATTTGGTTGACTGACATTGATGTTGAATATTGTAATTAATTAAAACAAACGTTTATTTTTGGCCTTTGTAACATTTTTTTATTCGGGTTATATTTGACTTTTTTACCATTTTTGTATTCGAGCGTCTTTTTTTTTAGAGGAAACGCGCGTCTGGTGTAATCATAAAATTTCAATCCTGGTTTCTATGATGAGTTTATTTGTAATAAAAGATAACGTTTCCAAAAAAGTAAACAGGCAGTCCCTAGTCTGGAGCCTAAGAGTCAATTATTGCCGTCAGTTGATGTCTGTCATATTTGCTTTTATGTTAACATAATTGTTTTCTTGTCTTGATAGTTTCCCTTTTTAATGTCGGTACAAATTAAACTGTAAATTTATATCTTTTTTTTCTCATAAAATTGAACTTGGACATGAACGTGACTGAGGAAATTTACTTCGAAATTAAGAATCAGAAAAATGTAATTTGAAACACCTATAAAATATTTAATGTCACCATTCATCTAGCAATCTATGTTGATATGTTATAATGTAACAAAAACGATATATTTATTTTGACAAGAGGGTATGTATTCTTTTCAAAAATATTTTCTCGAAACATATTTTAAACGTTTGAAAAACATCATGAACATAAAAAAATGTTATCGTTTTAGTTTTTACGCATTTCAATGTCGGTGCTTTTATAACTGACTATACGGCATTTATTTTGTCACTGTTCAAGGCCTTGCGGTGGCCAATTACTACTTATGTCCATTAAACAATCTGGTTGTATCTTCTAATTTTATTTATAGTTCTTGCAACTTTTATGTAATATATCAGTTATGCCGTGATAACTCAATGATAACTCAATGACTTTCTAATATGCAGGTCTATGTTTTTAATACAATTTTGTCTGTTGATAGTTTGGAGAATTTATCAAAATAAATATTGATGAATGTTTTATTTGGAACAAGTTAACTGATATATAAATATTTCATAAACTCTTTGAATGGGTTAAAAATAGAAGAGAGTTTTTGAGCTCTTAGAGTACATTTTAAGGCCGTCAACTTGAAATTATAACGGAAACATTTCAAATCGGATGTTATTGTTCATATTACAACATGAACAATGTAACTAATGCATCTATCCCCTTGACTTAAAAAAACAAATAACAATAAAAAATTAACAAGAAATTGTAAGGGTTTTTGTATACTAGAATATTAAAAACGGAAAGTCCCGAATCAAATGGAAAAACCAAAATCTCCAACACATCAAACGAATGGATAACAATTGTCATATTCCTGATTTGGTTCTGGCATTTTATTATGTAGAAAATGTTGGATTGAACATGGTTTTATAGCTAACTAAACCTCTCACTTGTAAGACAGTCGCATCAAATTCTATCATATTGACAACGATGCGTGAATAAAACAAATATACGTCATAGGTAAAAATGTCAAAAATAGGGGTACACCAATCAACATTGTGTAATGATATTAATCACTATATACACAAACAACTACTAGTATGTAATAAAGAAGCACAAAAGGCATATATCGGACTTATCAACCTCATTCAATGCTTTGTTATTAAACGATTGTATTAAACTATGTTCAGTACACCCCATTAAGGAAACTGCATGTACGAATATACTACATCATACAGAATACAGACTTCGATTGTGTTATAAGTAAACAATGTACATTGATAACTAAGGCGCTGATTTGTACAAAAAATTATATTTTAAAACAAATTCAGGATAAAGAAACATAAAAAAAAACAATTGAAAAAGAAAAAAAAACTGAAACAAAACGCATCGTTGTTTCGAGAAAAAAACCCACTGAACACAATATTTGTTAAGGATAATGAAAAAGTAAGTTTTTGCAAAAACGTTGAGAACAAAACAGTGTAAGGTTAAAATAGCAAATAACAAATTAGTAAGGGGGCAGGAAGTTTGAAAACATATAATATTGGTCTAAAATAAGAAAAATAAATGAGTGACTGCGTTCACGATATTGCACGTTGAGAACCAATCTTTGTTAAAAAAAAGACACGGATTCAAGAGAATATATGCAATGATCTACATGCAGTCAGAGCTGTGGTGGAAATGCTCTATATCTTTCAGAATACATAAGAGATAAAATCAACAAATTTTGGTAAATATATTTATTTATGTTTGCACAAATATGAACAAGATCGCCAACGTTTTACTTTTCTTAAACGATTCTATAAAACAAAAAGTGAGCCACATTTGAAAAATAAAACAATTCAAAAAGGTATACATCATGTACAATGTTCATCGTGATAATCTTTACAAAATCTATGGTTTCAAAGCTTTCACATAATGAGGATAAGAATTATGTTTAGACACATGTGTATTACATGGGAAGCATTCGTTGAATTGTAAAACAAACAAACAAAAGGAAAACACAAACGCAAACACAAAGAATACAGACACAACCCATACTTACGGAAGAACCCAAAATAATCATAATCAAACTATAACAAACAATTTTGTAAATTTTCAGAGTTTATTTTGACAAAAATGGTATGTAGGCACACTAGTTTTCATATTTTATATAAAGAAATTATATTTACAAAGATGCAGAAAACTCATTTATTAACATTATGTTTTGTTTAATTAAACAACGATGTCTTGTACATGTACGTATATATTAAATAACAAATTTGAAAAGTATAAATTAAGGCCACCCATTCTTCATGCAATGTATGCTGGTCCAATCATCGTGTTCTTGCTTTTTCAATGCTTATGTCCGTGTTTACAGTTATTACACAATCATCAGATTTTTGTTAGTATTTCATTGATTTTTATTAATGATTTCAATTGCCTGTCATCCCATGCAAAACATATGTAGATAAAAACACGTGACTTAGTTCAATGGTTTCATATTTCTAATATTATAGACAATATTTTACCTGTGTTTTTGCAATGTAAACAGTTAAGGTATGATGATAATATTACTGAATATAAAGGAGGTCAGTTTAAACTTTGTTAACCAATAGGCCAGAGGTGCCTATATATGATTTACCCAAAACGCTTTCAACGATTATCAAATAAAGGTATGTGATTTCCTTTATTTTTTTCTATTTAATGATTGAACGAGCAATGAGTTAACGTTGTATCGTCACATGTCGATAAATAAATAACGTTCTGTATGTTAAAGGGCTAACATGGTTATATATAACGAAATGTGCATCATTTAACTTTCATTTAAATATGCAAGAAAAAATATACCTTCATATACTATTTTCAGAGAAATCTTAGATACATACTTTAATTATGGATTTTTAAATGTTTCTATCCATTGAACAGAAACCCTTATTTTTTTTTGTTTCAAAAGATAAACACTTGCTCTAAATTTGTATAATCTTTAAAAATAGTTATTTTTATTAAATTTTCATAAATTTAGACAAAAAAATTAAATGCTGGTATTTTTGGCTCTATCATTCTTACAACTTGTAATAAAAAACAATCTATCGATTTTTCTTTATAAAACTTGTATAAATTATCTTGGTCCATTATCAAGTAGAAAGTCATTTTCTAAATATAATTGTAGTTGTTTTTCAGAGAAGCAGTCAAAGTGCCAATCTCGTTCGGTATAATTTTCATCGGAACGATACAATTATTAAGCTTTCCTGCTGCAACTGTGGCTTGATTAAAGAGACCAATAGTGTTTTTTGTTTGGTCTGGTCTAGTTACGTGTATATAAGATAAGGAAATGTGGTATGATTACTAATGAGAAATCTATCCAACAG
Organism: Mytilus edulis; assembly: GCA_019925275.1. Lineage (NCBI taxonomy): Eukaryota > Metazoa > Mollusca > Bivalvia > Mytilida > Mytilidae > Mytilus > Mytilus edulis. The sequence goes on from CM034359.1 coordinate 14,709,183, forward strand.
AGTTAAAATGATGTGGATATAAGCAATTGTAGGCAACCGTATGACCGTAAAAACCCGATACCACATAATCAGCTATAGAAGGCCCTGTAAGGAAAAATATTAAATAATTAAATTGAGAAAACTAACAACTTTGTTTATAAGAAAACAATATAAACGATTTCTATTTGAAAAAGAGAAAATCTATTTTATTCTCTTTTTTCAACTTTAATTGAATGAAATATTGTCAAGCTTGTATATTTTGGGTCACAAGCCAGAAAATGATAAAATAACATATTTTTTAAAAGCAGCATTCAATGACGAAGCAAGCTATCTCCATCATTTTCAGTTTGGGCACCTTCCCCAAAATAAAATTATAACATATAATTTTGTCTGTATAATATGATTATGTTGCTGATTCAAACGAGATACAGTTTTGTAAGCGTACAGTGAAAATCTTGTACAAATTCAGATTCAGATTGAAAATTGAATAATTCAGAAGATGAAACTTTATTTATTTTAAATTTAATATCATTGGTCGTCACCACGAGTGTTGTCCTACTCAATTTGAATTTCAACAGTGTCGTTATTATTTATGTTATTCATTCTTTCCCTTCTCTGTTTCCTGCCACCTTCTCTGTCAAGACTAAATCGCAGCCAATCTGTTGCTGCACCCTCTATCTCCTTATCTGAAGACTCTTTACAGCTACGTTTTTATCTAACCGACTCTGTAATAAAGTTATAAGTAAACTTTAATTGTGTTTTTGTCTAATGCATGCATGCGTTATCTCTCTACTAGATATGTAGTATAAATTAATGTATATTCTAAATATATGAAACACTATTTAATACAAAATACAATCTTAACCATTTTTTTTATTATTTTTTTTAAATATTGGTTATTAGTCTAATGGTCAGAAATTCATTAGTATTAGAAGGATTTGTGGGTATAATTTGCCAGGAAGAACTCATAAAGTGTAATACTTATATATTAAAAGATCTTTAAGGATCATACGGGAAAAAACAGTCTAGTCCCCTCTCCGTAGCCTATTCAATTTCAAGGCACAGTTTTCCAGGATTGTGCCCATAATCATTCTTACACTCTGCTTTACCGTATGCCTTCAAGAAGTACTCAGGTGTTTGATCTACATAATTATATGATGCTAGATTTAAATAAAATAAAAACAATTGCAAACAACAAGTAAGAGATTAACGTACCTATAGTTAATAATATGACATTTTTACATTGTTCTTGGTACATTTTGTATCTTTCAAGAACAACCATTATAAAATATATGAGTAGAGGGAAAATACTGATGCCGATATAGGGCCTTGTAAAGCTTGCTATATTCAATGTGTTTTTTTTTCATTGTTGAAGGCCATACGATTATCGATAGTTGCTTGTGTCATTCGGTCTTTTTTAGGTAGTAGTCTCATTGTCAATCAAACTATTTTATTTTTATTTTCATGATTGTTTTTTATTTTCATGAAATTTAATGAATGTTCAGGACGATAAGTGGTTTAAAATACAGAAAACATTCATTCATTGTTGGTGGATAGTTAGTCTCATTGGCAATCATTATACCACATCTCCTTATGTTTATGTGTCTAGCAATTAATTAAAAAAAGATTTAAATTGGTTAATTGTTTCATTTGAATGATCATTAAACAAACCCTTATTATTATTATTTCAAAATTCTGGATCATACTTTATATTTTCGTAATATATAAAGAATAATTTAGATTTGTATTAATGCACAGTTAGTAATCACCTCTGTTGTTTGTCTTAATACCGTGTATTGAATGAAACATATGGTATAACAGGCTTCAAAGCGGAACACAGCAAGGGGTCAAGTTTAGAGTCTGATAATTGGCAATTTCCTAAAGGTGTCATACCACCACTTAAAAGTCCCTATCTGTTCAACCAAATTTTACAATTTTCACAGCTTTCTAAACATTTTACCTTAATTTTAGTTTAACTTCATAGAAACCAGGTATATCCTGAATCGTTCATGTATCAGCTTTCTACATGCCAATTTTCAACAGATGTTTAAAATCATATAGAAAAAAGGTCTTCTGGATAGAGGTACTACTAAAAATAACCCCTGGTTTTCTGGAAATCTTAAATTAGTAAATTTTGAATGCAACTCATAAACAAGTAAATTTTAGCTAAAAATGGTCATTTAAACATATTTCTCTTTCACAAAAAGTTTCATTTCTGCCAATTTGTGGTTAGTTTAAGTTAACAATGACATCAAATGCACTATTTTTGTCCGAGTAGGCCTACTTTCAATACGTTCTAAATTTGAGGGAGTAATTGGTTGTATGACAGTTATTGAAATATTTAGAATCATTTCTTCCTTAATATAACTACACAAATTGTGTATTGATATAATATTTGTTTATACTGTGGATTTGGTAAAGATATGAGATATGTACTTTTAATATGCATGTACAAGATTCGTAGATAATCTGTACTACACGTACGTTAATTTACAACTTAATTAACGATATCTCTTTTTTCCTCATTCCTGATGATTTTTATTAGTTTTGAATAATTTGTGTCTTTTGTTGTTTCAGAGAAAAGGTCTGCATTAAGTAAAGAAAAAGATGTTTTAACTTAAGCAATTTTATGATACTAGTATTACGTTATTTTATTACAAATGAATAATTCGCAAAGAGAAAAAGCATATACAAATATATATATTAATCCCCGGCTTAGTATACATGTATATCTAGGATTATGATTGGTTAACGCACGTCGTTACAAAACCCATAGCCCCTGGGTGTTGCTAACCCATATCCCCGGACGTTGCTACCCATTATCCCTGGAAACTTCACGAACTTCACGCAAGTTTTCCTTAGTTTGCTCGTTGTGAAATATTGAATTTTGTAGATTATCCATGATGTTTGTGATTAAATATTTAATTCATTAACGATTTTGTCCTATTATGCCAATCATTTACACTCATTTCATTAAATGCATCACTTGACTGCCACATTTTCAAGGAATGGGACTACTAACTTAGCTATGAAAATGACCCACGTTGACGTCACACCATCTATGACGTTACCCCCACAACATTGACAGCCAAATTAGACTCAATCGAGTTTCTCTGTCTCCGTATAAAAAAACGGCTTATATTTGACTACCAAAGGTAGTACCCTACACCCCGTAAAAAAATATGTAAAATTTCTCCGAATTTCAATAAAACCTTTTTAGATAATGAAAAAAAAACGTTGGTTTCGCTTATCACTTTGTACTCGAATTTCCATAAAACTTGCCCGATTCGGACTAAAACGGGGGTAAAATCGTTATCTTCGTTGATATCCGTAGATATGGGTATTTTAACACCCTTCAGTACCCTGTACACCCTTCGGCTTTGCCTCATGGTGTATGGGGGGTACTTCAGGGTGTTAAAATACCCATATCTACGGATATGAACGTAGATAACTTATAATATACGTACAATTTGCAAACGTTACAAATAATACATTATCATGATTTTGTAATATGGATACTTTTAAAACATGAAATACGTTGCTATGATCAGTTTACAACTGTTTATTTTCAAAATATATATCACTGGTTATATTTAAACTTTCATAAACGTTTTTCTTCTACTTCCGTCATTCTTGAAGTATAATTAACCCCGATGATAATCACGCTCTCATAAAAACTTCATACCACAAAAATGTACGATATATATTTACGCATACAACGAAAATATAACAATTTTGTATAAATCATATTTGTTTAGAAATAAGAAGAAATTAACAACTCACATGTTTTCTTTTCTTTTTTCCTGAAGACAATTCTCTTTTCTGTAGTTTTACTGCTCTGCAAGGCGGGAAATTATCACAATTTTGACTATCCCATTAAACCTATGGATATTACCATAGCAACTATCATTTGACCAGCGTGTTACTTGTATGACGTTTCATCCCCGAGGTTATCACCAGCCCAGTAGTCAACACTTCGGTGTTGACATGAATATCAATAATGTGGTCATTTTTATAAATTTCCTGTTTACAAAACTTTGAATTTTTCGAAAAACTAAAATGTTCTTATCCCAGGCATAGATTACCTTAGCCGTATTTGGCACAACTTTTTGGGATTTTAGATCCTCAATGCTCTTCAACTTTGTTATTGTTTGGCTTTATAAATATTTTGATATGAGCGCCACTGATGAGTCGTATGTAAACGAAACGCGCGTCTGGCTTTCTAAATTATAATCCTGGTACCTTTTATAACTATTTAAACTAATGGGTCGATGCCACTGCTGGTGGACGTTTGGTCCCCGAGGGTATCACCAGCCCAGTAGTCAACACTTCGGTGTTGACATGAATATCAATAATGTGGTTATTTTTATAAATTTCCTGTTTAGAAAACTTTGAATTTTTTCGAAAAACTAAGGATTTTCTGATCCCAGGCATAGATTACCTTAGCCGTATTTGGCACAATTTTTGGAATTTTGGATCCTCAATGCTCTTTAACTTTGTTCTTGTTTGGCTTTTTAAATATTTTGATATGAGCGTCACTGATGAGTCTTATGTAAACGAAACGCGCGTCTTGCGTACTAAATTATAATCCTGGTGCCTTTGATAACTATTGTATTCAACCTTATCAAAATGTTACAGCTTGATATATATTTTATGTCGCAACTATATACTAATTCATTATTAATAATGTTTAAAGTGATTATAATCGATGAATAGTACAAGTAGCAGTGATAATAGTAATAAAAGTAACTTCAATAACACTTTAAATACCAACAAAAACAAATGATAAATAATAATTGTAAACAATGTAATTTTATCGAGTCACCACATTGCAAAAATTAGCTGTTTTATGGGTAATGTGGATAAGGATACACAAACCGATATCCGATGTACCACTTATAAACCATAATTGACAAAATGTACATTGGCTGTTTTAGTGTGACGTACAGTGTTACGTGGAACAACCAACGTTAGCTTATAATAGATTTTCAACATTAGCCCAACATTGGCCCAGCATTGGCCCAACAAACTTTATCAAATGTACAAATTTAATTTTTCTGATATTTTTTTCTTATCGTTGATATAAACCAAATTTCCCAAGGAATAAAGAAACAACTTATACTACAGTAGCCCTTGTACGATTCGGAAGGGTATAGCAAAGCCATCAACCTTTTCTGCCCTAACATTGGGACAACGTTTGGCCAACGTTGGCATAGAAAAAGTTGCCAACACCGACGGATGGTCTTGTAAAAATCATCATACCAACGTTGGGCCAATGTTGTGTAGCCATCACTAACAAATGTATAAGAATTCATCTCAACGGACCGACAATTTGCCAACGTTGGGCAAATGTTGTGCAGCCAACATCAACTTACGACAAACGGTCCGACCATTTGCCAACGTTGGGCCAATGTTGTGCTGCCAACACCAACGGTCGACCAACGAACCGACAATTTGCCAACGTTGGACCACTGTTAGTCTGTTGCTTGGGAAGATTGTCATATAGATGTGTGTTAACTTTGTCCTATTTGATCTTAGGTTTGACATAAGTATTGCTTGATTTGAGTTTTTTTTCACTGAATGATGATAGTGTAGGATCATATTAATTGTGTAATGGTCTGATACATTAATTGTTATGTTCAGTTTCGAGATTTCAAGGACTGAATTTTATGAATGAAAAAAGGTCATGCAACAGATCCGATAATCGACGTTGATGGGATGGTTTAAGTAATGTGGGCAACTTGTCTCCGAGGCAAGTCGGAATGAATCCTCTCGAACCGTTTAAGAAGACAACTAAGACTGCTTAACAGATTTATTTAAGCGTTTTTTAGAATGTAAGACTAACATGTCTAGCGGAGCCATCAATCTTTTGATTATGCATTGGGTCGATTTAGGTGTATTTTGAAGGGCCTAAAGAAGGGAGGGGTTTACTGTAAAACCCCATGGAATTTTATTTTTCTAATTTTTCAAATGACTATTTCTCTAAAACAGTAAGTGGTAGACACAGTAAAGGGAACAACTTCAAGACAAGAAAACAAATCAAATAAAAAATAACCCCCATTAATTTGAAAATGTGCTTTTATCTTGTAAACGGTCGCGATTTCCACCCATAAACCATATAAATACTTGTATAGGACAATAAGACAAATCAAATGAAAATAATTTTGGGGAGTCTCCTGTGTCTGCCCATCCCATTTTGTTTGAGAACTTGTAAACGGTCGAGATCCCCATTCCTAAACCATATATATTCATGTATGGAAAAATATAACAACTCAAATAAAATACATGGGGAGTCCTCGGGTTCACCCCGTTTCTCATGTTTAAGAACTTGGAAATGGTCGAGATTCCCAACAAATAAGCATATGTATTAATGTATGGAACAATAAAACAAAACAAATGAAATAAAGGGGATTCCAAGGGGTCACTCACCGCCTCCTTTTTGAGAACTTGTAAACGGTCGAGATACCCACTCTGGACTATACTTATTCCTGTTTGTCATTTCAAAAAGATTTGAATGGACATTTTAATTCTTGGCATATAATAATTTTCATTTATATCTCAATTTAAAGAAAATGTATACATCTTTTAAGCAGTATAAAGCCCAAGACCAACTGTTTTATAATCGCCTTTCATTTAATTCCAAACTTGATTCACTGATAGGGTCTTTGCATCGGAACTAAACACATTTATTTCTAAAAAAACAGTTGCTGGCATGACACGGGTTATGTTCTTCTCATATATTTTATGATAGTATGATACTAAACCCCTAACGGGAGGGATTGTACCTGATATTCATATGATGAAGACATAATCTTTCAATCAGTTTAATTGAGGTCTGGAGCTGGCATGTCAGTTAACTGCTAGTAGTCTGTTGTTATTTATGTATTATTGTCATTTTATTTATTTTCTTTTGTTACATCTTTTGACATCAGACTCGGACTTCTCTTGAACTGAATTTTAATGTGCGTATTGTTATTGTTTTACTTTTCTACATTGGCTAGAGGTATAGGGGGAGGGTTGAGATCTCATAAACATGTTTAACCCCGCCGCAATTTTGCGCCTGTACCAAGTCAGGAGCCTCTGGCCTTTGTTAGTCTTGTATGATTTTAAATTTTAGTTTCTTGTGTATAATTCGGAGTTTAGTATGACGTCCATTATCACTGTACTATTATGCATATTTTAGGGGCCAGCTGAAGGACACCTACGGGTGCGGGAATTCTCGCTACATTGAAGACCCATTGGTTGCCTTCGGCTGTTGTTTGCTCTATGGTCGGGTGGTTGTCGCTTTGACATATTCACCATTTCCTTTCTCAATTTTATTGGTATGGAGTGACGTCATAGACTTGGGGTGAAGATGGAAATAATGTACGTTGATGTATGCGTTGCTTTTGTAAACCTTGATGAAATATTAATTAATTTGCCTTGATAATCTATTCATTAGATAAACATATATGTACAATAAACAAATGTTTAATATTTGTTCTTTCAAACCTTAAAAAGAATTGAAGCAACACACTACCACAGTTTTATAATTAAGTTTGTCTTGGTTTTTGGTTAACTGCCTACAGCGCTTACTGTGCTTTTATTTGTTGTTGTGACGGATGTATAAATTCCCTGCCACGTTTTGTGTTGTTCTGCTTTATATCGATCTAATAAGTTAAGCCCTTTTCAACTGTTTTTTTATAATTTGTTCTTATGTTGTGCCGTTACACCACTGTCCTAGATTAGCAGTTTTTGTCAGTGTTGGCGCCAATTATAGCCAGCATACATTTTATTCCAACTTTGATGGATAGTTGTCTCAATGGCAATCACTATACATCTCCATATCTTTATACCTTAGTTTTATTTGGCAAAACCTCTCAAATCGTGGGTCCTCCATCCCAATCATGCTAATATAACTCGTACTTTATTCGGACATTTATTTTTTAGATTCAAGCATCATTGATTAGTCATTTGTGCGTCTGGTGCATGGAATTTTAAGCCTGATATCTTTAAATGATGATTTTCTTTCAACGATAGAACCAATATTTAAACAAATAACAAAAAAGCAAAATACAACATACAGTAACTCACAACAACAAGAGTAACAAGTCTTGAAATAGGACAGGCACTAAGAGAGGTATCGGGGTAAAAGTATTTTAGAGTGCTTAACCAAGCGCTTACCTTCGACAGTGATGTGACAGCATACTATAGTAAATAAAAACCCTATTGATTGATAGGAGAGGACTTAAGTAAGAAGATGGAAGCAGAAAACAAACAAATTACGTATTATGCCCATCTTAGAGTACTCGCAATCTCTGAAAAACTCATATAAGATGTAATTGGAATGATTCAGATCAAAGCATCATTTCTTCATCCCAATAAAACGCATATGTTTTCCTTTATATGCCTTATAATTTTCAGAGGATATGAGCAAAACTCACAAAATTTAGGACATGACCTTGACCTTTGATCCTTACCTCAGTTTGTAAATTTGGACGCTTAACCCAAAATATTATGATGATAGGTCTATACAACGTATGGTTTATGAGCTACAAAAACATACCGACAAATTCATTTGTAAAGGGTAGATTTCATTGGTTTGCTTATGTTCAAATCAGATGAAACTTACTGAGAATGAAACATAAAATCAAGATAAAGAAGGTTGTTGATATTTTTTTGGTTACGGAGGAGATATAAATGAAATGTGTCCGATTAAACAGGGTGAGTTTCAAAAGCGCAATTACTGTTCGGTATCATATGCAAAATATGTAAACGACCTGTTGCGGAACAACAACAAAACCCAAAAAGAAACAAATTGAGAAGACAAATAATAAAAACAAGTTCTAAATGTCTTTCCACTTTCGACTTATTAGTAAATTAATTCCTGTTTTTTTCGTTATACTGCAGATGGCTTCACTGGAAAGAAAAAATTACCATAGATTAGTTGCTCTCGTTGCTGATATTCCATGTCTTGTTCTGAGGAGGTATATTAGAGATAAGATACTTACAAATGGTAATTTTGAATTTTTTCTGAATTGGGAAAAACACAAGTTGGTGCACTTGTATGAAACGAGTTTTTGTTGTGAATGTCGATTCTTTGGAAGAAAAAAACAAAGTATCACAAAGAAACAGCTTCTAACATTGTATACTTACGATGACAGAAACCTACATAGAGATCACATGTTATATGCTGGCACCAGATTGTCACTTGTTTGTATCTGTCCGTATTCTGCAATAAAAAATATAAATGTCAAAGTCCTTGATATCACGATTGCAGGCTGCATCATTCAAAAGTTTAAAAAACACGAGCCTATATTAGGTAATTGGGTACAACAAATTCAAGATGTAAAACACAAACTATTTCATGTATCAGACAAAAATGATATAACAGATGAAGTATTTAACCTTGACTGGAAAAAACTAGAAGGCTCAATATTGGGAATAGCAAACCTGATAGATAGAGAATATGCTAGAGAAATGGAAAGTAAGATCATGCAAACCAAAAACTTTATCAATATTGGTAAGTATAATAATTTGTCAGTTATAAATACATACATGTATTGGAAACTACCACGTCAACACAGACATGAACACATCTATCGCATTCACGTTAAAGACACCCTTGTAGATTTCGAAAAAGAGTAGGCTAATGCCGCTACAAGGCAGCACTCGCACCCGCAAAGTGGAAAGGGAATAATATAAGTTTCAAAACTTGTTTCCCAATCCACTCTAAATAAATATGTATAAACTTTAACATCGAACAAGTTAGGAAATAAGCACACCGTAAGATTGACCAAAAGAACATTATTTAGTTTTTTTCTCGATTTGTTAAATGGCAAATGACGAACGACCAAGAATGCTTTATACTATATCATAAATGAAAACAAATTAATGAGCATTCGATGTATATCTATGCCGAATAGGTACAAAAGAAGCCACCGTTAACAATTACATTGATGAATAAGTATAATTTCCGCAAATAATTAAACTCGTTTATTGTTGATAAATTGAACCATCAAAACTAGTGTATATTATAAGTTTATAATGACGTTTAAAAAAGGTTGTGTAAACAATAAGAATTACATGTAATCTGTGACATGTCATCATCAGTTCACGGTCGATCGATGATTATAGACAAAAACATAGCATGTTAATTCTTCTTCCGTTAACACCCATATATCACAACCACTGATAATAATCAGGCTAATAACATGAATAAATAACAAAAAAGAGTAAAGTGCAATACCACAAGACAGAGCCGAGGGCTGGTTTTAATAACAACCATTTAATAATATTTATCATATACAAAATACGAATCAAATCGAAATGGCATCATACATATACTAGTATTTCAATAAACATAATCATTTGTAAATCAATCAATCTATTTATGCATGATACAAAATATCAAATAGCATCATCATGGATGTAAAATTAACGTGACCTATCGAGTTGACCCTGTCGTGCCGAATGATTTAACCACCAAATCGCACAAAACACTTAACATAAACGCCATCTATGGGCAGACAATTCAGAATAAAATAATTTCATTCTAATTCATAAAATCAACCGACTGAAACTATATAAATAGTCTCCCTCCTCTGAGCAATTGGTTGATTGCTGGTGCTAGCTTTATCGTGACAGCCAGTTTGTATTGGTAGTGGATGACGGAGTGTTGACCCCCGACAAGAAAACTGTCAAACGAATCTTCCATGTACGACATGTACGGGGTAAGTGCTCACAATTTCAGTGTTGATAGGCTGGTGATACTTTAGATAAACTTCTAAGACAACTAACCACAGAGACCCCGCATTAATAATAAATAATTATGATGATAATTTTTGTTCTGCACGTAAGTAGTTATTATTCTCTTATTTTAATAAAAAAAACAATTATTTTATTACAATTCAATATATCTGATATTCATGACTATAACAACAGCGCCTGCATACGTAGTATATATCTCCCAGCTGATACGATATTCGAGGGTTTGTATTTCCTATCATGATTCCCTTGATAAAGGGTTGCTTTTCAAAAGGAAGCAAAGAAGTAAAGTTGAAATCATCACTTCATAAATTTTACGAACGCAATCACGAGATGGTTGGCCGTTATAAAATATCCGTTTCACAGATGACAACGAATATGTTACAATTGTCGTCACTTTTCATCGGTGACCTACCGAATTAGATTTATCACCTGGTTCGTGCTTACAGGAACAACACGACGGATGACACATGTGAAGCTGGAAGCTGGATCTGCTAACCCTTCCCGAGCACCTCGATCACCCCAGTTTTTGAGGGGGTTCGTGTTGCTCAGTCTTTAGTTTTCTCTGTTGTGTTTTATGAACTGTTGTTTGTCTGTTCGTCTTTTTCCTCTTTTGCCATGGTATTGTCAGTTTATTTTCGATTTATGAGTTTGAATGTCCCTTTGATATCTTCCGCCTCTCTTTTACAGATGAGTTAGAAAGTACTGGAATTACTATACCTGGCACAATACAACATACCCAGCTTGGTTCAACATTTCTAGACGAAGGTATGAACTATTAGTTTAATAACTGATTCAAAAAGAGGCTACTCAAGTCCTGTTGCAGCCAAATAATATTCCATTTAATGGCCAGGCATATGTGATGTGGTGATCAAGTCAGAAAAAGTGACTGCATTATGGGCTTGATTGCTCTAACGAACAGTTAGCCATAACATGAATCTACCACTACGAGTTGTATGCGTCCGAAGCACTTTCTTGATTAATGTTCATATGCGCAAACCCCCTAAAATGAAAGCAAGGATTCACAAAAACTTAAGTATTTGAGAAGCTTATGGCCGAAAGTGATATAAAAAGAACAACCACAATCACACACGGAAACATTTCCTGCGGGAGTTGGAATCTTATTTTTTTTACTTTCATTGATTTATTTGAATGAATGAATGAATGAATGAATGAATGAATGAATGAATGAATGAATTCTTTATTTGCAAAGCAGTAGGCATATGCTATAGCCACACAAACACATTAACATTGTGACACACAATAAACAAAAGAGCACAATATAATAAGATATTACAATAGACAAATGACTAACTAATTATATGTGATCTAATCTGCCATGCAGATATCAAATAATTACATAATTTTTCAACTAAAGATCTAGATTTTGTTTGATACAAATACATAAGTTTTGTCATATTTGGCCACGAACAGTAATAGTTGTGAAAACTGCAGCCGTACATGTCTCTACACAGGACACACTAAGGTAAAATGGTACTCATCTTCAACGCTTTTCATATTACAGCAAGAACATAATCTGTTTTCTCTTGATATATTTGTATAACACCCAACCTCAACATTTAACTTCATAGTACCACTACATAGCTTTGTGAAAAAATGTGAATTATAATTATAATCTACATAAAATTCAAAGCAAAAAGATAATTTTAAAATTCTGTACAATGTAATTACATAAGTTTCTCACAATTCTGTATAGATGCAAACCAACTTTGAATATATTGATCTTTTATCCTAGTTTTTATTACATCTAATGATATATTTATACCAGACTGCTGGTACCATACAAAGTTTAAACCAATACTAAACAATAGATCCCGAACATTAGAAACCCAATTAGTTTACCAGTATTTGCATCTTTGAGTAACAATATAAAGAAATCATACACAACAAGTGGTTTATAAGTTACAATTTTTAACCAGTATTTAAAAAACATGTTTTCTTTTTACATTCATTGGCAAACGCCCTAGTTCGACATACAAAAATACCTTTGGCGTACTTTTATCCAGTTTCAAAATAGATCGACAAACAAGGTTATGGATAATTTCAGCATCATTTCCACGATGGAAACCCCACATTTCCGAAGCATAGTTTATCACAGATGAATAATTTCAGCATTATTTCCACGATGAAACCCCAAATTTCCAAAGCATAATTTATCACAGACGCAACTGTGATAAATTTTGCTTCGGAAATTTGGGGTTTCTATTGATGCTGAAATTGTCCATAACCGTTTTTATAAAAAAAAAAAAAAAACAGTAGAGGTGATAAGGGTTTTTCTTGTTTTACACAAAGAAAATTTTCGAATGAGTCTGACAGTAAATCGGCAGTTTTGACACGCATTGTTACAGATGAATATACTGATCTAACTATAGTTACAAACTTTAAGCTAACACCACTCCGTAATAGTTTATGAATGAGAATCTTCCTGCTAATTTTGTCGAACGCTTTACGGTAATCCACAAACGAACAATAAAGTTTTTGTTTATTTTGAAGTGTTTGCGAAATTACTCCAAGTAAAATAAAAATAGCGTCAACAGTTGACTTGCCCGATCTAAATCCAAATTGGTAATCGATTAATTTGTCTTCTTCTTCGGAAATATAGTAGTATAAAGCTTCGATAAAACACTGATCAATACAATCGGACGATAATTATTAGGATCGGATAGATCACCACTCTTTGGGACAGCGACCCACTTAACTTTCTGACCATTAATTTGGGTATATTCCCGATTTTTAAATGTAACACAGTTAGAAAATACAATTAAAAATGAGCCACACAATGTTTTATCATCTCCAATTCCTGGACTTTTAGAAAACATTTCATTTATTAGTCCATCATTTTCTGAACTTTTATCGGATTTTATTATTTTTATTAATGCTACTAGTTCGTCTACAGTTGTATCAGAGTATAATGAGGCTTTTTGAACATGTTTTATCATTGATTAAAACTGAATTAATTCTTTCCTGAATTCCAACTCATAATTATATATTAAAACAGATTATGAAAATATAAAAAAATACCCTGAAATAAATAATAATCATGGGGGATAGGATGAAAATTGTACATAAGGTAGCACAGGAGTTTTGATAAAGCAAATGTCAGACTTGGCATGCCAGAAATGGTGAAATAAAATAAAATGTGCGTTTCCTATTACCTCCCTATTTTGTAAGCTCAAAAATAGCCTACATTGTACCTACCCTAAACTTGGCCTTAAGTTTTTTTCATTTTTCAAGAGGCATTTCACACTGTTAAAGTCAAAATGTCTCTCCAATAGACATGATGGACTCAATGTAAAATCAAAAAAGATGGGGGGTGGGGGTAATCCTTCCCTGCCCTATATTTTCCAAAGAAGTAACAGGAAACATGCATATAACTTGGTTTTGTCCTCTCGGGATAAATTAATACAGAAAAGGGGAGCTCTAAAAAAATTTAGAAAAAATATATATAGCCACACATCCAACACTACCCCGGAAAAAACAAATGGTATTTCCTTTACAATAGACAAAACCATTGTCATGCATAAATATGCAATGTTTTTGTATGGCACTGTATAAAAATCACGAAGAAGTGGGACAGTTCCCCTTATCCTAAAGGAACATACTTCTTTGTGGAAAAAAGAGACATGACAGAATATTTTTAAAATGTCAGATACCTGATAGTTTCAAAATATAATATACAGCCAACAACTGAACAGAGTTATAGACAGAAGATGTGGCCATAGCCATGGAGTAAAAAAAGGGGGGCGTCACCTTTTAAGGTTGAGAAGATCATGATTACAACTGAATCGACATGCAAATAAAATTCATGATTGAAAAATAAACGTACCCTGCAGTGCATGAACAGTTGGAAAGTTCTATCTGTCCTCCATTAACATCGATCTCAACACTGTGTTGGATCTCGTTCTTTCGTTGACTTCTATGACATTTCGCGGAGATGTTTACTGTCTGCTCACCGACTTGTTTCAACATTTTCACATTATGAATGTATCCCTCGCTGAAATATTTGAAACCAGTCTGCTTGCATTTCAAAGAAATTTCACAATTAAGATAGCCCAACTGGAAATTGTTTGGCAGATCAGACAAACTTGCCGCACGATAAGGCTTGGCGGTCGCCATCTTTTCCGCTTTGTTTGTCTGAGTCTCCGTGGCAATAGCTAATTAGCATAAATGGGCGGAGCATAACCCTATATGGGCGATAGGTGAATTGTGTAACATTTATATCGTCAAATAGCGTATTGTTTATGAGATTACGAACTTCGTCACATATATCCTGCGAATTATCTCCTAGTATTGACTCAAAATGTTTCATCAAGGTGACGTCCGACGGGTGATGTTGGTAAAAATTTCTAGCCACATGAAAATCTTTACGTGCAATCGCACAATTGTTATTAAACCACTCGTTGTTTGGCCTAACTTTTATTTCATCTTGGCATATTAACAAGGATCTACCAAATACTTTATTAGCACTATCAAATAAGATGTTTGGTTATTCCCTAACAGCATGATTTAAGTTATTCACTATAGATAATAAATTATGCTGTTCTTGTTGTATAATATCTATAAATTCATTAGATCTTTTTATATCCCTCTTTATGTAATATATGCTAATCTTTGAAATTCAGCACATCAAAATTCTTAATAAGTTTCTAATCGCTAGGTGAAACAGGTAGGTAGTCGTTGACACTATTGCCATTCATTAATGTACAGAATATGAATTTTCCAACACGATTTCCGAGTCTTGCTCTTTAAAAGCGATAATCTCCTTCCTCATGTTCTTCTGAAAGTTCAGGTCAAGATCAAGGGTCAAAGTCTCGTTCTAAAATTTGAATTTTGCTGTTTATCACCAGTCATTAGTTATCGACATTTGTTTTTTGCAGAACAGTAAGTTTTCTGCCCATAAATATATTTGAAATAAGGTTTTTGATAGGATAACTTTGACCTTGAAATTGAGATCAAGTACAAAGACCAATTTAAAGATCTAGATAAGGATTTGTGCTTGTTATTGGCATTCTACTGAAACGTCAAAAGAAATAAATTGAGTAGTCTATTTTTTGGAATTGATAGCGAATAGGTGTTACATTTACACAAACAGGATTATGTACCCTTGTGTTGACAGCTTCTTTTGCAAAGGTACTATTTCTGTACTGAAAATATCTAGTACTGGAAATTTACTTTTAATATTTAGTACTATTTCTTTACTTTCAAATCATTGTAATATTTAGGTACTTGTATTTTACAGTACTTGATTTGTACTAAATATTTTGGTACAGAAATAATACCATATTCCATGTTTGAAAAAACATCCGTGAAAAGTGACAGTTTTTGGCATATTTGATAGATTTTTCATATTTAAGATTGAATCGGAGAGTTTTTAATGAGTGAATCAGTTAAAACCTTTCACAAAAAATAATCGAATCAATTGAAATAGACATTTAAGTGTTTAAAAAGTGTCCAAAATCTTTCGTCAGATGAACTTGAAATTTGAGGCCAAAACCAGCCCTTACCGGACCTACTCCTTTTATAGAAAATCCACAGCATTTATCCTTGTACCCTCATATTTGGCAATTTCATGACTGATAGATATAAGATTATTGCATGCAGCTATGATTTCCTTAAAACAGGTTTATTAATGTAGCTATAATTGGTTAAAATAAATTAATAAATGGACCAAATTAAGTACACCGTTTATGGTACGCTCGACTTTAGTGACACTACACGAGGTATTTTAGAATTTACAGGTTGCTTAGAACTTTTTGTAAAAAATAAGCACTAGCACATCATAGAAAAGCAAGTGAGTAAATCATGTTTCAAATTTTATAAAAAAAATTCTGTAATAAAGGCTGTGTATTTTGTATAAAATTATTGGTTTATTTGCCACAAAGTACTCTTTTTCTATTAAATGCAATGAAACAACAAATAATAATGCTTTTCATCAAGTTTCCTCTTGTTATATGTACAAAATGGCCTATCTCTATTATTCATTACATCTGTAGTTTCAATACAATTGAAGTTTGAAAAATTTGTACAAAAATGTCTACAGGAGGGGTCATAAACCTTACAAGGTTTCATTGACCTTGGATAACTAAAATTAAATAATTGTTTTGGTAATAATTAAAACACCGGTAAAGTCATTGGGTCTTTTGTATCAGGTATAAAGACGTTAAATCTAGACAAAAACCAACCAAAAATGACCCAGTATAAATAAAGACATACATAAACACTAATCTTACGATGTTCAAGTCTCATAAATTATGACTAATGGAATAAGAAGAATATGATCATTCAGGTAACGAACAAAAACTGTTGGAATCGCATGAACTCAAAAAGGACTTTAAAAATGCAAACAAACATACAAATAAATCTACCAAAGACGCCAATATAGATTTTTTTTTATTGTTGATAGTACCGTGCGACAAGTAAAGCATAATTGAATATACACATTTGTCTATAAAGTACAAATTTAGCAAAATATAAATACAAGGGTAAACAAAATAAAAATACAAACTATAAAAAAAAAGATTTTCATTCACCCGGGTTGCATTTGAATGACCAACCTTCTGTCATTTGTGACTACACAAGCTTTAAAAAAAGACAAAAGTAAAAC
Source organism: Mytilus edulis (assembly GCA_019925275.1). Classification (NCBI taxonomy): domain Eukaryota; kingdom Metazoa; phylum Mollusca; class Bivalvia; order Mytilida; family Mytilidae; genus Mytilus; species Mytilus edulis. Next base: position 14,726,533 of record CM034359.1, read on the forward strand.
GTGTTACACAAAAAATGGTCGTGATAACTGATTGGATATAGGCACACTATGTGATTATTATATATTAGTTAATCGTACGCATATTCTTTGTCTACTACATCAAATGTCGTATCGTAAATTGTATTTAAGGAATGACTGTAATATTTTTTCTGTCTATGAAGAAATAACATTAAAAAATTGGTGCACACTGAATAACGCGCGTAGCGAGTTATTTAACAGTGTGCATCACATTTTTTATGTTATTTCGAATAGACAGAAAAAATATTAGAGTCATTTCTTATTATTTAATTCTAAATTCCATTTTAAACCGTAGAAAACCATGAAAAAACCTTGATGACGTCACGGTCACATGACTAAATTATGTCTATGGGCTCATAACAAAATAACGTCAGCAAATCAGAAGACGCGTTACATCCAAAATTAAATTATACTCAAAAATATGTTTTTCATAGATATCCTACCAGTTGCAGCTGCATACAAGATAACTTCTAACTTGAACATGGAAATAAAAAAATAAATGGCAATAATTTGGAAAACTGGAACGTGGAAATGATACCAGAAGAACATTCAAAACTCATAAGTCGAAGGCAAACTAACAAAATACTCCAAAAAACAAACTCAAATAACAGTCTACAAAAACACTGTTTAGACTGAGTAGCACGAACCCCGCAAAAACCGGAGGTGCTCAAGAATGGTAAACAGATCCAACTTGGGACTAGCAGTTTGCCACTCTTGTATCAAGTTTGAGACATATACTCCATATGTATCACCGTCAATGTTAAACTTCTGGAAGTCATTGATGATATGAGGCAGTCTCCACTGTGTTGGGATTGAATCGTTCAATATAGTCACCAAACATTAGATATTTAATGAAAAGAATATCTCCTGTACATTATTCTGTATCGAATATGAATAAAGAAAAAAATCAGCAAAAAGTTGAATAAAATTTCTTTCCCGTATATTTTTAGCTTTTCTCACCACTTGGCGTCCGTCGTCCGTCGTCCGTCGTCCGTCGTCCGTCGTCCGTCGTCCGTCGTCCGTCGTCCGTCGTCCGTCGTCCGTCGTCCGTCGTCCGTCGTCCGTCGTCCGTCGTCCGTCGTCCGTCGTCCGTCGTCCGTCGTCCGTCGTCGTCGTTGTCGTCCGTCGTCGACGTTTACTTTTTACATTTTGAACTTCTTCTAGAGAACCACTGAAAGGAATGAAACCAAACATGGCATGAATGTTCCTTATGAGGTGCTGACTTTGTAGCCGATCATCATTCAAGATGGCCGCCAGCGGAGGACTAAGTTGAACATAGGACCCTATGGGAAATGCATACAAATGACTTCTTTTAGAGAACCACTGAATGGAATGAAACCAAACATGGCACGAATGTTCCTTATGAGGTGCTGACCAAGTAATGTTACTTTGTAGCCTATCCATTTTCCAAGATGGCTGCCAGCGGGGACTTAGTTTAACATAAGACCCTATGGGAAATGCATACAAATGACTTCTTTTAGAGAACCACTGAATGGAATGAAACCAAATATAGCATGAGTGTTCCTTATGAGGTGCTGATTAAGTGTTGTTACTTTGTAGCCAATCCATTATCCAAGATGGCCGCCAGCGGGGGACTTAGTTTAACATAGGACCTTAAGGGAAATGCATACAAATGACTTCTTATAGAGAACCACTGAATGGAATGAAACAAGCGTGGCATGAATGTTCCTTATGAGGTGCTGACCAAGTGTTGTTACTTTGTAGCCGATCCATTATCCAAGATGGCTGCTAGCGGGGGACTTAATTTAACATAGGACCCTAAGGGAAATGCATACACATGACTTCTTTTAGAGAACCACTGAATGGAATGAAACCAAACATGGCATGAATGTTCCTTATGAGGTGCTGATCAAATGTTGTTACTTTGTAGCCGATCCATAATCCAAGATGGCTGCCAGCAGGGGACTTAGTTTAACATAGGACCCAATGGGAAATGCATTCAAATGACTTCTTTTCGAGAACCACTGAATTGAATAAACAAAACATAGCATGAATGTTCCATTTGAGGTGCTGACCAAGTGTTGTTACTTTGTAGCCGATCCATCATCCAAGATGGCCGCCAGTGGGGAACTTTTGAATGAAATCAAACATAGCCTGAATGGTCCTTTCCTTATGAGGATGTGTTGTTACTTTTAGCCAAATTTTATATTTTTTTGTATGATTTCAAAAACCCAAGTAGAATAAGGTGAGCGATTCAGGCTATTGAGAGCCTCTAGTTTGAGTTACTATGGAAGGGTAAGTAGATCATACTGCACAGGTGCCACTCTTCGTTCAATTTTATCTCAGAAGTTGACATTTCTATCTTAGAACGGTTATCATGTTTTAGCTCACCTGGCCCGAAGGGCAAAGTGAGCTTTTCTCATCACTTGGCGTCCGTCGTCCGTCGTCGTCGTCGTCAATTTTTTTTGACGTTTTGAACTTCTCCTAGAGAACCACTGAATGGAATGAAACCATACATATCAAGAATGTTCCTTATGAGGTGCTGACCAAGTGTTGTTAATTTGTAGCCCATCCATCTTCCAAGATGGCCGCCAACGGGGACTTAGTTTAACATAGGACACTACGGGAAATGCATACACATGACTTCTTTTAGGGAACCACTGAATGGAATGAAATCAAACATAGCATGAATGTTCCTTATGAGGTGCTGACCAAGTGTTGTTACTTTGTACCCGATCCATCATCCAAGATGGCCGCCAGCAGGGAGATTTAGTTTAACATAGGACCCTATGGGAAATGCATACAAATGACTTCTTTTAGAGAACCACTGAATGGAATAAAACAAAACATGGCATGAATGTTACTTATTAGTTGCTGACCAAATGTTGTTACTTTGTAGCCGATCCATTATCCAAGATGGCCGCCAGCGTGGGACTTAGTTTAATATAGGACTCTATAGAAATTTCATACAAATGACTTCTTTTCGAGAACCACTGAATGGAATATAACCAAACATAGCATGCATGTTCTTTATGAGGTGCTAACCAAGTGTTGTTACTTTGTAGCCAATCCATCACCCAAGATGGCCGCCTATGGTAAATGCATTCAAATGACTTCTTTTAGAGAACCACTCAATTGAATGAAACCAAACATAGCATGAAGGTTATTTATGAGGTGCTGACTAAGTGTTGTTACTTTCTAGCCGATCCATCATCCAAGATGGCCGCTAGCAGGGGGACTTAGATTAACAAAGGACCCTATAAGAAATGCATACAAATGACTTATTTTAGAGAACCACTGAATGGAATAAAACAAAACATAGCATGAATGTTCCTTATGAGGTGCTGACCAAGTGTTGTTACTTTGTAACCAATCCATGTTCCAAGATGTCCACCAGCGGGGGACTTAGTTTAACATAGGACCCTACGGGAATTTCATTCAAATGACTTCTTTTCGAGAACCACTGAATGGAATAAAACCAAACATAGCATGAATGTTTCTGATGAGGTGCTGACCAAGTGCTGTTACTTTGTAGCCTATCCATCACCCAAGATGGCCACCAACGGGGACTTAGTTTAACATAACCCTATGGGAAATGCATTAAAATGACTTCTGTAAGAGAACCACTCAATAGGATGAAACCAAACATAGCATGAATGTTCCTAATGAGGTGCTAACCAAGTATTGTTAATTTGTAGCCAATCCATCTTCTAAGATGGCCGTCAACGGGGGACTTAGTTTAAAATAGGACCCTATGGGAAATGCACACAAATGACTCCTTTTAGAGAACCACTGAATTGAATGAAACCAAACATAGCATGAGTGTTTCTTATGAAGTGCCGAACAAGTTTTGTAACTTTGTAGCCGATCCATCAACCAAGATGGCTGCCAGCGTGGGCCTTAGTTTAACATAAGACCCTATGGGAAATGCAAACACATGACTTCTTTCAGAGAACCACTCAATGGTATGAAACTTAACATAGCATGAATGTTTCTGATGAGGTGCTGACCAAGTGTTGCTACTTTCTAGCCGATCCATCATCCAAGATGGCCGCCAACGGGGGACTTAGTTTAACATAGGACCCTATAGGAAATGCATACACATGACTTCTTTTAGAGAACCATTGAATGGAATGAAATCAAACATAGCATGACTGTCCTTTATGAGGTGCTGACCAAATGTTGTTAGTTTGTAGCCGATCCATCTTCCAAGATGGCTGCCAACGGGGGACTTAGTTCAACATAGAACCCTAAGGGAAATGCATACAAATGACTGCTTTTAGAGAGCCATTGAATGGAATGAAACCAAACATAGCATGAATGTTTCTGATGAGGTGCTGACCAAGTGTTGCTACTTTCTAGCCGATCCATAATCCAAGATGGCCGCCAACGGGGGACTTAGTTTAACATAGGACCCTATAGGAAATGCATACACATGACTTCTTTTAGAGAACCACTGAATGGAATAAAACCAAACTTAGCATGAATGTTCCTTATGAGGTGTTGACCAAGTGTTGGTACTTTGTAGCCAATCCAACATCCAAGATGGCTACCAACAGGGCACTTAGTTTAACATAGGACCCTATGGAAAATACATACAAATTTCTTCTTTTTAAGAACCACTGAATTGAATGAAACCAAACATGTTTGTTCCTTTCCTTTTGAGGTGCTGGCCATGTGTTGATGCTTTGTAGCCAAATTTTATCTTTTTCTATATAATTTCAAAAACCAAAGAAAGGTCAGGTGAGCGATACAGGCTCTTGAGAGCCTCTAGTTTGTCATTGTTTGTGTACATGTTCTATTTAAAATGAGTAAAAATCCTTCACCATATCTTTGGAGGTAATCTATTTCGGTCATTACAGCAAATATAATAGAAAAGAGCTAAAACTAGTACTACTATATGATGAATGATCATTCTTTAATAGTAAGACACAGCTTTTGAATGATATGATATTACAATAAAACAATTATAGATTTTTGATGATGTCAATACATGTTTTTAACAACCCAATATAGTATGTTGACTATGCACTGCATTTTCGGTCAATATACTTTCATTATGTTAATAAAATATGTTTTTTTTTTATTAAACATACATCAAATGCTATGAAAATAGATACTCCTAATTACTTGGCCATGGGATATTACTTTGATTTTTTTGGTTAATATTTTTTATTTCTTTCATTATCATTAGTACTTATGTATGAACAATTTATGAGTATCAATGATTGTAATTACTTTGAATTATTAAAAAAAAACTAATACTTGGAAGTACTATATATCAACAAATAGAACCTATTGATTTTTTTCAAAATATTACTTGTAATTACTTATGTACGAATTACTATGAATAGTTTTGATTACTTAAAGATACTGAAATGGATTACTAAAAATTTCACAAGTTACTAAGAAAATAATTTACTTCAATTTACTAGTCATTATCTTTTATTTCTTCCCATGAGGAATTATTTTGACAAATTCAATTATTTAATGACATTGTGTTGGATAAAAGGGATATTGGACAATATTAGGTGTCTAATTTCAGATGTTCAAGTTCTTAGAACACATTTATTCTTCATGTTCTTTGCCAGATTCCTTTGCTGTGTCAACTAGTTGATCATAATCTAAATTCATAAAAGTATCAAATCGATCTTGAACGTTGTGTCCATACTTGTCCCAACTTTCAAGGGTTCGACCTCTGCAATCGTATCAAGATGGGAACATTTTTAGTTACAATGTTTTTGGAAATTTCAAAAGATCAAAATAGAGAAAATATAAACAGCAAAAATCAGTCAAAATGGCAAAAATCACCAGTCGACTCATTATATTTGATACTTAACTCGGACAATAATTTGTTACAATTTCGTTGATATTAAGCTATAAGCAATATAGTAGGTACCCGACGTATATGTTAAATTTTGTTGTCCTTCAATAACGAGTTTCCTAAAAATATGTTGTGACACTGCAGAATTCAAATGCAAGCAAAAGTCAAACAAATTAAATCTGGAATAGATGGCAATTGTCATGAGCAAAGCTAATATATACGACTCGGTAATTGCATCCATTTGATGTGCAATTTGGAACACGTTATGTTCTACTATTTTGCAAATTAATTGTTATCTGTCATTTTCCCATTAGGCAATAAAATACCAGAACAGATAACAAAGATGGACGAAGACTCTATCAACATTTATTTAAATGCCCTTAAAACTGGCTCAGAAAGAAGACGAGATATTAATTTGGTACTTGTTGGTAAAAAGGGAGCTGGTAAGACTACGTTAGTACGGAGATTGTTTGGAGAAAGTATAAAGGACGTGAAAAGTACGAACGGTATAGAAATACATCGTCGAAAATGTCGAATAAATCTGAATGATTGGGAATTGAAAAAACTACCAGGTAAGCATTCATCTTCATAAACAAATTACTCAAAAACTTCAAGAAAAACATGTAGTATGAACGGCTCTCAGTATCTTTCAGTTATCTAAAATGTAAAATGTTGAAATTTAGAACGGAGTCATGTTTTCAAATGTCAACCGAGGTTATTAATGTGCAATAGGAAATATATCGATAACAATCGGATTTTTTCAACACAATGCAAGTAAAATATATAGTTTCGATCATAGTTCCATTCAGATGTATGTACATTTATGAAAAGTACATTTATGAAAAGGTAACAAATCGTTTTCTATTTTGCTATCGTGTTATCTGCTTTTTCTTGCTTATAGCTTGTTTTTTCGACCTTGGTATTTTTCTTCTATGATTCTATTCCTGAATATGCTACTTGAAAGATGATTTTTTTTCAAACGATCGAAGAGTGAAATGTAATAATGAAAATAAAAGGAGGTTTTTCTACTTTTGTGGTTAATCCGGAAAATCCTACCTATCGTGCCATCGTTAACGTGGAAGTAGTATTCTTTTCTCCGCTTTATTTTCTGTTTCATGCATGAATGTTTCCGGTTGTTTGTATATTTTCCAAACCGTTTCACATTTCTGTTCTGTTGATAATAGCCATTATGTTGTGTTTGTACTAATGACTGGGATACGACTTTATTACAATCTTGAATAATTATAAAATTGCTACATCATGTTTTCTCTCTTTCTGTAGACACAACTGCAATGAGAGAAAGTAGTATCAACAATAGATTACTACATGCAATGGTAAGAGAGCTGAAACTGGGAGAGGAAAGGGAAAACAAACGAAATTTTGAATCCTCTTCATCGGCCGAGGTAGAATCAGATGAACAGAAAAGTAATGAAAGACACATTGCAATAGATCAAGTTAATGAACAACTGCATGAACTGCCGTCAAATACGAACGAGCAGCTGTTTACATCAGAGAATGCAGAAGCATCGCAATCTTCAGAACTTGCATTGCAACTGCTTTCAAGCATAATCAGGCCTGATTTAGATTTACAAGATGAAGACAACCATGCATCATTAATAGTATGGGATTTTGCCGGTGATAAAGAATTTTATAATACACATCAAACGTTCTTAAATCCAGAAGCTATTTACCTTGTAGTAGCAAATCTAGCGGACATAAACGGCAAAGAATCACATGGTTTGTTACTTTAATTCAGTTTCATGTATATTTCAATAGTTCATAATTAAAGCCAGTGTTCTTTTCCGTCAGGGCTTGTGACTGAATGCTACTTTGTCAACCTTAAAAAAAAGTATCGATTTGAGGGGCGAAATAAACCTGCTAAGCAAACAATTAAGATATTAACACAAACACTGACAATTGATGTGTTAGGTAAACAGATACCGATAAGGATAAAACTTGCTACAAAGTTTTAGTGTATCCCGATTTGCATGGTGAATCAATCATATATTTAGTTAGCTAGTGAAAGTACTTCTACTTTCTAAGAGAGTGAATTTAAAAACAACAAAATAACTGTATTTTGCTGAAATTGTGTGTGTGTTTATTTTTTTGCAAAGGTACATTCAAGTTTTGGATGGATATGATACATTATTATGGCAGCCCGTCTGAAAAGCCTTGTGGGATTGATGGTATACTCGATCCAGCTGTTATTGCAGTTGGTACACATAAGGACAAATTTGAGGTATACACATTAGATTGCACCAATTGATTTTTTTTTATAATTAATAATTTAATAATAAATGAAATTATTTGATAAAGAAAATCTGAAAAGGCAAAAGATACCTGAATGATAAAATTTTCGTTAGATAGTCAACAACATTAACAGAAGACTTCTACTGAAGTTATTGCTCTTCAAATACAATATTTGACGGAATGTGATATTATATGAAAATCTAACAAAATAATTGTTAGAAAGATAGATATTGTTAAGACAGAAATAATCAACAAGACATTATTACAAAAATGTCAATTTAACTGAAGCTTTTGGATGACTGCTGAAATGCAAAATGTATGTAAGCAAAACTGTATCCTGGGAGCATCTTGTTTAAGAATCGATGGTTGAGATCTAGGATAAAGTTAAACCCCTTCCCCCGAATGTACGAGATCAACTACTAATAAAAAAAGAAAATGTGGTATAATTGCCAATGAGTCAACTCTCCACAAGAGTCCAAATGAAACAGAACTAAAATTTGGTTACTTGCATGTGTGTTATTTAGTGTATTTGATATTGATCTTTAGTATATACATGTAGTCGCTGTCTAATTCAAGTTTAGAATAATTTATATCTTGCCACATTGTACAAATGGTGTATGAAAATTTAATGTTTAAGAAAAATCATTGACGTTGGTTTTATTGTCAGGTGACTTCGTACTAAAAATTTCCAAAAGATTGTATCCATCAATTTAAATATAATAAAATATTAACATACAGCAATCATATTTCTTTTTGTATTTTTTAAAGGACGAGGAAGATTGCAGAGAGCGGTTAGAGTCACACACTAATGAAATACTTACTGATTCTAAACTACACTTAAGATCCACTCATCTAATTTCAAACACAGATGATCAGGAAGATGTATTCCGAAAATTGAGGAACGACATCTTTGCCACAGCCAACAAAAGTGCCAATTGGAATAGAGAATATCCTGTAAAATTTATTCAGATAGAAAAAGCTATAAACTCGGAACTTATGAATGGGAAGCGAATAATACCTTTTGAAAGAGTAAAAGAACTGGGTTCAAATACATCGATGCCAATTTCCGATGACAAAGAGCTTCTGGTCTTTCTTAAACATCAACATGAAGTCGGAAACCTATTATTTTTTGAGGACATTCCGTTATATATCATACTCGATCCCCAATGGCTAGCTAATGCCTTCAAGTGCATAGTAACGGCGGGGCAGTTTCAAGTTGAATTACCTCACTTAGATTGGAGTGAATTGAAGCAAACAGGAAAGATGGATTCAAAGCTTTTAAATGCGATATTTAGGAAACAATCAGTAGACATTAGAAATCACAAAGAACACATACTTCGGGTAATTGAAAAGTTTGACATCATTATCAACCCATCGCTGCTTATGGACAATGGAAGTGTGCAAAAGGAGTCCTGTTTTTATATTCCATGCATGATTCAAAGATCAAACATAGAATATATTGATAAGATGTTTGACGTTCCAGAGGAAAGTAAATCTACGTGTTTATGTTTTGTTTTCCGGTTTTTACCACCACACCTAATCAGCAGTTTAATTGTCTCTTGTCTTCGAGAATATTCGCTAGCATCAGTTGGTGGTCAGATAGGGCTTTTCAAGGACTCTTGTGTATTCAATATTTCAAAAAACGGTTGTACCAAATTTCTCTTAGCAAAGTGTAATCAAACCATTGAGTTGCAAGTATGGCAATGGGGAGAAATAAATCTGGTACAAAATAGCGATCTTTTAAAGTTTATCGAATCTGAAATCAACAGAATCGTTTACACGCGATATCAGATAAAAAGAGTATCCGTCAAAAATAAATGGAAGTGCGAGACCACCAGTTACTCTTTTGACACAGAGTTCCATCAATTTGATGAAGTACATGATGGGTAAATGTATTATTGCAAAGAACATGCGACGGTACATAGATATAAAGACTATTGGTCTGGTGAAAAATCAAAGGTAATGTTTCTAATTGCTTTTAAATTATTTTCATTTAGTGGGCATACATTTGTGACAATATCAAATCAAATAATTGACAATTTTCATATCCATTACTTTGATGTCTACTCGTTAATAATGTCAGAATTTGTTCGTGGTAAAAATAATTGTAGATCCGTTCGCAATTTGTATGCTCCAATGCACCACGCAATGATCTACTCTCCGTTTAATTCACAAAATTCACAAATAGCCTACCAACTCCATGCACAAACCTGAAAATAAAACTAAGTGATTCTTTATTGCTTTACTAAAATCAATGTGATCGTCTATAGGACTTACAATGATTGTATAATATCGCAGTCCCACTAGGCCACGATCGCACTACGATCTGTGAAAAAATGAAGTTTTGACGATGGTTGTGCGATTTTGTAGATCGCAGTAAGGTCGTATCACGGTCGTAGTGAGGTCATCAAGACCGTGATGTGCTTGGCCAACTTTGAACATGTTCAAAACAATTGTGGTGCGGTCGTAGTAGAAGCGTAGTGAGAGCGCACTAAGGTCGTTGTATCATCGTAGCGAGAGCGTAGCGAAAGCGAGATTCTTTAAGAAGAGACTGCGCTACGATTTCACAGCGACGTTATTACGACCTCACTACGACCTTCACGTTCTCACCGCGACCCATCGTTGCTTCCACTACGACTATACCACACTTACACCACGCTGTTCAAGATAATAGTACGATTCTAGCACGCCCATGCCGTCCTCCTCACGCTCTTCTTACGACCTGACTACGTTCATACCACGACCATCATTTTTATTGTCATGTTCACATGAAATATTAAATATCTCCAGGTTTTGTTTGTCTGTATGTAATTAGGACCTCTTGTCCATTTTCTCTAAAGGCTCAACCATGCTTGACACATCTATGTCATCTCTGCTATCGTTCACTAGAATATCGTCATTCGAGCTTGATGGACCAGCAAGAGGTTGTAATTTAGGTTGGATTGGTATGTCCGACATCTCTAGATCTGCTGGAGTAGGATTTGTTACTATCAGAGCTACTTCTGCCTTTACATCTACCCCTACCACCCCACCCACGTATTCTGATAGATTTTGATGGCATGACTGTATTGTTTCCTAGAAATCTACGTATCAATCAGATATAGAAGGAATGGAACAGTATTGATATGTAACACGATGTTGACGTTATTGGTGGGAACATTGTAAAATTGCGGTATGAACGTAGTATAATCGTTGTAAGAACGTGCCATAATCACAGTAGAAGTGTTGTAAGATCGTGTTGCAATCCGAAAACTCGTGGTATAAACGTAGTGAGAACGTGATGAGCGTTTTAACAACATGATAAACGTAGAAAAGGCGTGGTGAGAGTGGTATAATCGTAGCGGGATCGTTGTAGAAGCGTAATGAGAACGTACTATCATCGTGAAAACAACGAAAATTAACATTTCCATGCCGCTCATACCATGCATGCATACCGCGACTTCACCATGATCTGAATTAATCTTAGATTGAGGATGAGCGTGGTGCGATCGTGCTCTAGTGGGTCTGGGGCTTAACGAAAGATAAATTTGATTTTTAATCAAATGTTTCGTCCGATTTTACTTGAACTATGCTTTTTTTAAATCAAGAAATTTTACTTATCAGTATGCAACCATTGTAATATGCGTTGTTTAATAAATGGTAAAAGCAGAAATATTAAATGCATGCAATAATTCATCTTCCATATGATGAAGGGAACGCCAGGTTTAAATGGTTGCGTTCAATATTATATCATGTGGAAAAGCTGTTATGTCCTAGATTTATTTTCATGTAAAACGACATACTACGTCAAAAAATGCGTCGATTGTGAAGTTGTATACTAGTAGTTTTTTTTACCTATCTAAATAAATATGACGTAAATTGAAATTCTCTGACATCATTATGAATTTGATGCCGAACAATATGTCTGTGTTCTATCCAATTACACTATCTTGATGAATATACTGCATTTAAAACATTTGTACATTTTGCTATTTGTAAATAGATGGCAATTATGTAGCATAAGTTTGTACCGTATTAGTTTACATTGCTATTGCAGGCTTCCATGATAATGAGTAGTGAACAACAGAATTACGTCAAAATGTCAATGATAGTTCTAGAGGTATTATCAGGCGTTTTATACGATCGCTTACACATAGATACAAACACTGGAGAAATACTTGATCGTAATAAGTTGGACATAACAGAAATGTACAAAAAGTATTGTGCTTTGAATATAAACTTTCCAAGCAAAGGCTATAGGAAAATAGGAAAAGTTGACGAGATTTCTACCAATGAAGATACTATTGGTGACGACATTCAACGGATACGTGTGATCAGAAATGAAATGCAGCATTCTACTGTCTTTGCACTAGATGCCACACGATACAAAACACTAATCACTATAGTTCATGATATGCTAACCAGATTTGACCAGCGTAACAATCCAGCAGGTGAATCCTACTTAAAACGATTAGACGAAATCAGGAAAATGGAATTAGAGACAAGGAGTTTTGAAGAGATAAAAGAACTCACGAAAGTATGTAACTTAAGTGATATCTTGTTCATGTTTGAAGAACGGGAACAAATCCTAAATCTTGAAAGACAGATAACACCAAGCCCAAATAGTAATCAATGGAAAAGAGTACACCAGTAAAATATCACAACACAAAACTGTGAAACAAATGCTTTGAAGCCAACAAAAAGACCACTCCCCTTCGTTCTTGGCTATTGATGATTACAATCGGAAAACGTAAATAAAAAAGTTTATCGTGTTAAAATTTCCTTGTTAAAAAAGATAGATAAACTGCAGTTTTCAATTTACAATTCTCGATAGATGATATAAAACTTTCCTAAAACTATTCGAAAAAATGCTTGCTTTTATATATACAAGAAAATAGGAATGCAAGTATGCAACAAAATATATCAACTATGAATTTAGAATATCTAACCATTTGTATGCATGATGTTAAATTGAGAAAGGAAATGGGGAATGTGTCAAATGTGCTTGTTATTTATGTGAAGTTTTGTATAATATATTAGTCAATGAAGAAAGTGTCCATTACAATACATCCAAATTAAAACAAATGTTCTTAAACAGCTATTAGATATATTTAGACTTAAAAATGTCAAAGTGAAAACAAATCTATGTTTACGACTTGTGTTTTATAAAATTGAGAATGGAAATGGGGAATGTGTCAAAAAGACAACAACCCGACCAAATAAACAACAACAGCAGAGGGTCACCAACAGGTCTTCAATGTAGCGAGAAATTCCCGCACCCGGAGGCGTCCTTCAGCTGGCCCCTAAACAAATATATACTAGTCCAATGATAATGAACGCCATACTAATTTCCAAATTGTACACAAGAAACTAAAATTGAAATAATACAAGACTAACAAAGGCCAGAGGCTCCTGACTTCGGATGTCAGAAGATGTAACCAAAGAAAATAAACAAAATGACAATAATACATAAATAACAACAGACTACTAGCAGTTAACTGACATGCCAGCTCCAGACTTCAATTAAACTGACTAAAAGATTATGATTTCATCAATGAACATCAGGCACAATCCTTCCCGTTAGGGGTTAAGTATCATACCATCATAACATATATATATGAGAAGAACATAACCCGTGTCATGCCAACAACTGTTTTTAGAATAAATGTGTTTAGTTCCGATGCAAAGACCTTATCAGTGACTCAATATTAACGCCAAAATATGCAATCTTTAATGACTTGACAACTGTATCGTAATTATATCCCTTTTTAATAAGTCTATTCACAGGTTTTGTAAGTTTCTGAGGTGAATACTGACACCTTTGTGCTTTATAAAGAATATTTCCATAAAAAATTGGATGTGAAATACCTGAACGTATTAAAAGTCTGCATGTTGAGCTATATTTACTAATGATGTCTTTATACCGATGATAACATTTAGTAAATGTTTTGACTAGTTTGTGATATCGAAAACCCTGGTGTAATAATTTTTCAGTAATACATAAATTTAGATGATAATTATATCTTGTTGATCTATTTCACATATTTTGAATTATTGTATTGTATCTTCCGACGTATATATGATCCTGACATGTATATCATGTATACGATTTAAATGTAGTTCAACATGATTTAGATGGATACAAAATATGACAACATCCGAAAATGCAAACAAAAACTTAAACCAAGTCTGCATCATCAATTCAAACTTAAAATGAATAATAAAACATACAACAAATCATCTGGATAAAACAAACTCAACTAAGTTATTCTTCATGTTAAGGTAAACAAATAAATATTTGTTGCTCTAATAAGGTACACTATATTATATCAGTATCGGATGCAAACACGTTTTCCAATGGTTTTTTGACAGACTTTCTTATAAATTTTCAGGATTCATAGAGAAAATTCATGAAGTTTTCGATAGATTGGTATCTGATGCTTTGAACGATACTTGTTAATTCATTTTTGTATTCATCATCTTCGGTCAATGGGATAAGAATTGAATATACGAACATACATTCGCATATCAGAGAAATGTAATGAACTACTCAAGCTGTAATTTACTAATTAAGGTAGCACAATACAAAGATATTTCATCCCGAATCAGACATTTTTGATTTGACGTAATTCCATTCATCCTTCTTTAAATTTTATAATGAGGTACCATAATCAATTGTTATGCAGTTAGTTGCTATATTGTGATGTACACACTTGAATGAATTTACCTTCTTTGTTATTTATAGCATCACAAAATATTTTATAGATTCTTGCACAACACAGTTTGACCTCCAAAAGCATGTCTCCGATTTTTTTCTATTGTATTTTATTCTCTCCTAAATCTTCAATGAAGATTGCAACATCAATTCATAAGATATCACTAAATTCAATTGGGTATAAAATTTGTTCTAATGATGTTTTGGGAAATCTGAGACAAAGTTTTGAATGGTAATTAATAAATATAAACAAGAAGATGTGGTTTGAAAAACTCTCCATCAGAGTGCCAACGCAATAAAAGTTAACAACTATAGGTCAAAGTACGACATTCAACACGAAGCCTCGGCGCACACCAATCAGATAACTCTTAATACTAGTGAAAAAACATTCATACAGGAAGACAGAGGTCTTATCTTTATGATAAAATGATAATTAAGAACCACATATGAACAACACCAACAAACGACAGCTACCGAAAAATAGGCTACTGACTTAGGACTAACAATGCAGAATGTGTTTGATATATCAACTAGTATTTCAAGATAAGTTAAAATATAGTCGTTAATTATTTAGTAAAATTATCAATATGTGTTATCATTTAAAGA
The DNA here is from genome assembly GCA_019925275.1 of Mytilus edulis. Classification (NCBI taxonomy): domain Eukaryota; kingdom Metazoa; phylum Mollusca; class Bivalvia; order Mytilida; family Mytilidae; genus Mytilus; species Mytilus edulis. The sequence goes on from CM034359.1 coordinate 14,741,886, forward strand.
AAGTTTGGTGTCGAAAGTTGTGAAATCAAAGATCTATGACATAAAATTCTTATTGGATGTATTAGTTTTTTGTATAATTATATTCTTATTTAGAAAAAAATAGAGATGTCGATCAGAAAACAAATATTACGTCAATTATTCATTTAAGTCATTATATCAATGTCTAAATTCCTCCATGTGAAGAGAGGCGAAGATAAATTCGTTACACAATGTGTTATTGACCAGACACTTTATAAACTGGGTCGTTTATGAAATTAACCGATTCTGTTTTTATCGCTTAAGGTAGATAGGGTGTCTTCCTCCATCTTGGATTTTGAAATACTAGAAAACAAGGTCTAGATCTTTGATGAAATGTGCAAATTTTTATAGTAGTAGGTAATTCATGTGTAAGAATTTTCATTATAATATAGAAAATGCCATGTTTGATCATATTTATGATTGTATTTTACAAAAATAAGAATCCTTTTGTTTGATTCATTTTTGTCCAACTTTGTCAAATAAGGGGAGGCAACTCAAATGCAAGGGCAGATAATCCAGATAGTGTTACTTTTACAATAGAATGTGTTAGGAATTTACCCATTTTTACATGTAGCAAGAAAACGAGTCCGGTGACCCCATTTTTTCTTTTTCTTATCTGAAAGCATAATATTGAAGCTATCTTCTCATATTTTATCTCAAAATTCTATGGTGTGGTTTGCGTTTTATGGCGGAAAAATGGGTTTTCCATGCATAATCTATACAAAATCTTGACAATTTTGAACAACCTGAAGCGTGAAAATAAGTCCGGTGACCCATTCTTTTTATTAATGTTTTTAAACAAGCAGGATATGAACTACATTTTGGCAAATTATTAAAAGATTCTATGGATTATAATTTAGACACCCCATCTACCTTAAGGTCACAAGCACACTAAATCTGATAATATTCTCAGATAATGCAATTTGTGTTTTGATTCTGCGTTCCTATAATTATATGTCGTTATATTACTTTTAACTGTTTATCTTTTTCTTTTTGTAATTGTTTCATCATTAGTATAATTAATATGGTTATACCACATCAATTATGTTACAAAAAGTAAAATCACAAAAATACTGAACTCAAAGGAAAATCTAATCGGAAAGTCCATAATCACATGGCAAAATCAATTGACAAAACGCATCAAAACCGAATGGACAAGAACTGTTATATTCCTGACTTTGTACAGGTGTTTTAAAATGTAGAAAATGGTGAATAAAACCTTGTTTTAAAGCGCTAAACCTCTCACTTTGATGACAGTCACATCAAATTCCGTTATATTTACAATGATGCGTGAACTAAACAGACATAATAAATGAAATAGTCAAAATATGGGTACAGCAGTCATCATCGTGTAACAATCTTAAAAGGAACACTTTAACAGAACACAAAACATCTATCTTCAAACACATTCGTTGATTCGTGTGTCTGACGTCAGAAAATTTTATACATCGCATATGTTTGTCGTTCAACGTATATACAAACAATTTAAAAATTTCACATAGACAATGCTAGCATGCAGCACACAAATGTAGTGCAGATAGTATCAAACATCAAGTCCAATGTACACATCGTTTTTGAGAACTCAAGTAAATGTTATTTGCATAGATATATACATAGTATAGTGATTGCAATTTTATTTAGATAGACCTGTAAACTATATATCGTACACATCATATATTTGTAAATATCATATATCAGCTCATATTTCAAGCATAGAAACAAACAGATGTTATAAGGTAGATAAAATTAAAAGTCTATGTACAAAGTGTAATACTTACGCTATTGAATATGAATACCATTTTATACTTGAATGTCAAAAATATAGTCAAATCCCAGAAAAGTAAATTAAAAAGTATTATTTGAGAAAATCATCTGTATAAACTTATCTCCAGTTATTATCTGTCTGAATATTTCAAACTTAAATAATGTAGGTATATTTTAAAATTAAGCAGAAAAACTTTAATTGCATTATATAGTATATTTGTTCGAATAACGTGTCGTTTATTAAAGTATATCTTTTTTTGTTCGTATGTTGTATATTGTATTATCCATTATTTATTTCATGTCACCTTTATATATTGTATAACTGAAGAATATTTTGTAAAAATTCGTATTATGGGTGCGTACAAATTTATTCTTATTATGTGTATGTTTCCTTTAAGCTGTTTTTCTTTTTTTAAATAAAGTATCATTGATATACACTGTTTAACTACTGCTTTTCAATATAACTGTTAGGACTTTTTAGATCAAAATATCAATTAAATGGCTTTGGACAGAATTGAATAATTATACAATATCTAAAAGAATTTCCTTACTAATAAAAGTTTAATTATGCAATAAGAAATTAAAAAAAATAACAGAATATAATGTGTGGCCAGAGAGATAAGAGAATCCAGTTTTTCCTTCAGTAATACAATTATCTTCTAAAAGGGGTCTATTTATCTACTGCAGAATTAACAAAAGGGTTACACGATATGTATACTATTTTGAATAAAAAGTCAAACTAATATATATACAAAAGTGTTTTATTTTACAGCTAAAATACTATCCATGTATTGTTCTGTTATATTAAGAAGAGTTCAAAACAACAGTTAGGCCAATACAGGATAAAACATACAATTTTGGCAATAATTAATTGCACTACACATATAGGTGAATGACACTAACATAATAAGAATGAGGATAGGTATCGGTGTAACTCACAAACTGCTAGAGAGCACAATAGGATTTTTATAGGAGGTCCATGGTTGATACACAGTAAAATTATCTCGAGGTAAAATGTCAAAGTGTTAATCTAATTAAAAACCTTTTCAAGTAACAAATAATGTTATCGACATAACGAGTTTATAAAATTGTAAGTTTTGATTTCACGGATAAATCATTTCGGTTGAAATGTTCAGCTGACTTGTAATGCAAATGAGTTGTTTGATAGAATAATTTCAAAATCAAACATTGATCCTTGACCTTAAGATTTTGGGTTCATTTTCAAAATAATAACACAGAAGAAGATGCCTTTTCTTCACATTTCAGCTTACGAAAAAAACCTTCAATTCTTAAAACAAGCAACACGATAGTGTTAACTTACGTTATGGCATTTCATAACGTTGAAGATTACTTCTACGTTTTTTTTTTTTGCAATTCGTTGGTAAGCAGTTAAAAATCGCGTTACTCTTGCTCAAATATTAAATGATATCTTTTATATTGATTTTTGTTGAATTTATCAATGTATGTGCTGTTTTTACCGGTAATAGTCTTGTCATGTTGTTGACATGATTATCGCGTTTGGATTAAGCACAGGATAATTACATGTCCCTACTTTACCGATGGTTTAGTGAATCGGTGACATCATAGAGTAAGATAAGGGTTATTATCAAGCCGTTATATCTATCTCCTTATGAAATTACAACTTCTTTTATAGAGCAACACGAACAGTTGTGACTTTTGAGTAGGTAATCCTCCAGAAGCACCTGCAATTACTCCCGATTATTTCATGTATTTTTGGGTTTCGTAATGCCCATTTGTTTTATAGAAATGAGGAGATAAGGTATGTTTACCTTCCAGTTGAAAATTTTATTCCAACCCAATCTATGTTATACTTTGCTAGACGAAATATTGATAATTTAAACCCAGTATTGAAAGAGGCCTTTGAACTTTCAAAATCCCTTTAGACAAGAGTTATATTCTCGGTATACATATGTCTAACCGGACAATAGCCTCAAAGACAAAGCGGCCAATTGTAAGAATATTAGATTACATTAGCCGTATTTGGCACAACTTTTTGGTATTTTGGGTCCTCAATGCTCTTCAACTTTGGAATTATTTAGCTTTATTATATAACCATTTTGATATGAGCGTCACTGATCAGTCTTATGTAGACGAAACGCGCGTCTAACATATTAAATTATAATCCTGCAACCTTCGATTACTATTAAGAGATGAGAGCCATTTAAAATCAGAAATTAAAAATGAAATAAATGAGTACTATAATGATTTATATTAAAGTAAAATAGAAATAAAATGACGAAATAGCAATTTTAGTGACCATGAGCTTGAAATGGTCGTCACATTAAATTCATCGTAAACACAGACTATGTAAAACAACTAAAGACATCGGAGATTAATTTCATTTTCTTTTCAATTGCAAGGAAAACGAAAAATATCAGATGAAATTATATAGATTACCAATGAGACAAATATCTACCAAAGTTCAAATACAGTAGATGTTAGCAATCCTAGGCAACTTGACAGCCTTTAACAATGAAAAAAACCCATACCGTTTAGTCGACAATAAAAGACTTAACTCATCATATCAATACAAGGAAGAAAATCATTTATCATCAACCCTTACAACAAGAAGGACACAGATCTTATCGTACTCACAGCTACTGAACGCAAGTCTAAAGCCAATAACAGCTAATGTATGAAATCATATATCTAAGAGTAACATACACATCAGAACACATCTAACATCCAATTGATTAACACATAATTAGATATAGGAAGATGTGGTGTGAGTGCCAATGAGACAACTCTCCATACAAATAACAATTTAAAAAGTAAACCATTATAGGTTAAAGTACGGCCTTCAACACGGAGCCTTAGCTCACACCGAACAACAAGCTATAAAGGGCCCCAAAATTACTAGTGTAAAACCATTCAAACGGGAAAACCAACGGTCTAATCTATATAAACAAAACGAGAAACGAGAAACACGTATATATTACATAAACAAACGACAACTACTGTACATCAGATTCCTGACTTAGGACAGGTGCAAACCATAAGAATAGTTATCAAAGGTACCAGGATGATAATTTAGTACGCCAGACGCGCGTTTCGTCTACATAAGACTCATCAGTGACGCTCATATCAAAATATTTATAAGAAGTCATGAACAGTCAGAGAAACACATCACCTTGTGCAATGCCAAAATAAAGGTATCTCCAGACTGTAGTATCGTTATATGTGTCTAACAAAACTATTAAGTAAGATGTTGATTTACTTATAACAAAAATGTGTACTCATTTTAATTCAACTGTTCATAATAAAATACTTGGTGCGTATAATGTCTTATTTTTTTACAACCAGCAACACAAATAGTAACTTTGGATACAACTTTCAATGTCCTCAACTTGGCATGCAAAGCAGTTTTCGCGTTACAAATTATTATCTACGGATCGACATTTGGCATTTTATAAGACTTGGATTTGACCAGTGTTTGAAAACTACTCTTTACCTATTAATAAATAACTATTAAGTTTTTATTATTACTTTTTCTTTAAAAGGATTTAAAACTATTTGAAAATTAAATGATGACATTCTTTTCGAAAATAATCTTTTAATGCTGATTTTTTAAAATTCTAATCAATTATATCTAAATGGGGGTTAGGGGGGTGTAAACAATTATTCCCACACCAGTTAAAGATTCCTATCACCAATGCCATCATATGTTGCACTCGAAATGTCTTCTAACTATGTGTCGTTTAGTAGCTGTCTTGTAGTTAGTTTATCACTCACGTAATCAGTTTCAGACTAACACATCTGGTATATTGAACTTAACAATACAGTTCTCTTGTCAATATTGGTTATCGTAAAGTACATCAAAGTAAATTTAAAAATAAAGATGAGCTTGTAAAAAATTTGCTATCTTCATAATAAAGAAATATATTTCAATTTTGCACAAAAACATTTCCAACTTTAACATTAAGTCAAGTTCAGGATTAATTACAATTTATCAATTGGTATTTCTATAAACACCATGAACATTGTAACAGTCATATAGAAAAGAAATACATTTTATATCATGATATAAAGAATTTATATGCATAGTTTTATTTTTCCGAGCACAATGTTCCAATCATCCCGCTTTATTTCATTTCACGAATGTTGTCGTTACAATTTTGTTTTTCTACAGCAATGCCATTAACAATAAAACTTACAAATTACTGTAAAATTTAGAATGGAAATGGGGAATGTGTCGAAGAGACAACGACCAGACCAAAAAACAGACAACAGCCGACGGCCACCAATAGGTCTTCAACATCGAAAGAAACTCCCGCACCCTAAACAAAAATGTAAACTAGTTCAGTGATAATGGATGTCTTACTAAACTCCTAAATACACACAAGACACTACAATTAAAATAGTACAAGACTAACAAAGACCAGAGGCTCTCGAATTTGAAAAGGCGCAAAAATGCGGCGGGGTTAGACATGTTTTTTGATATCTCAACCCCCCTTAAAGGAGAAGGAAACCAAAAAAAAAAATTTGGATAAATTAATAGAAAATTATTATATAAATATATTTTTAACAACGTTTGTGTTAAAAAAGTGTACCGTTATGAAATAAATCAATATTTTACAATTATCAATTTTGAAATTCCCGCCTCCATGTAGGCAGCCATTATTGTTTTAGCCCTGACGTCACTCCTACGGTTCCGGTTTACCTGTTCCAGCATCTGAAACTTTGCAAAACTAATTCTATTTACACACGTACCGCGATGGAAAACGGAAATATCCAAAATCAGATGGGTCTTGTTGCTTACAACTTCGAACCTGAGCTCACTGTTCAAGAACTTGAAGATCGAAATAGAGCTGCATTAGCATCTTCTGAAGCTGTAGTTCAGACATTGGATGAATGGTGCGAGTGTGGGAACTGTCAGGAAATGCCGTCCCTTGAAGAAAATGTTTGTTGTAGGGTATCAGATTTGGTGCTACCGAACTTGGAAGACCACAACTGCATTACCATGCACCATAGTTATGACACCTTAATTTTAAATTCCGATGTATTAGCACTGGCTTACATTCAGATGATGATGTACAAGGGACAGCAAGGCCGAGCGCCGGAAGAATTGAGCAACAGGTGAATTTTTGGACATTTTAAAAGTTTTATTAACCAGAATTAAATAAAAAGGTTTCCTTTCAAACTAACTTATATCTGGTTGTCTGCACAAATAATAGACACAGAGACAATTTATTTAAAAAAATATTGGGGGGGGGGGGGGTAGGGTGAGGTGGTCCTTCAAAAATTTTAATATTGTCATTTCCCATTAAGTACACGTCGATTAATAATGAGTTTGAACACTGCCTACTATAAATTGAAATTGTTCTCTCACTATGAGACCAAAAAAAAAGTGAATTACAAAAAAATCTATTTTTTTTTTTTTTTTTTCAAAGTTTTCACCAACAAATGCAAACTTTAACAGGAACCATGAGTCAGAGTGGGTCAACTGAACTTGGAACTGTATACACCGAATGTGACTATTATTAATGTCAGCATAACTTTCATTCTATTGAAAAGAAAATATAATATTTGCTCCGATTTTTCAAGTGTCTTTAAGTGGAATGATACTATATAAAAAAGATGCTGTATGGCTGCCATGAGACAACTCTCCACAAGAGACCAAAATGACACAGAAATTAATAAAATGTATTTTTGAATGTCATAACCACAATCCCTTTCTATTCTTCTTTGAATATGACTACCTGAAATCAACAAATTTGTACTAATATATAAGACATATATCAAGCACCACCTCTTGAGCAGAATCAGCCTGCCTTTCCCCGAGTTAAGTGGTTTCTGGTTGCAGTCTTGTTTTCAATGTTTTATTTTGAGGACTGCTGTTTGCCTAGTCGTCAAATGCTCAATTTTGGGAGACTTTTTCATAACTTTAATGCCCAATGTCTTTTGGACAGATAGAATGACAGATGGAGTAAAGTGGTTACTATATATATCTTTTCTCATCTTTGGTGACCATGTGAAATAAATTAAACTACATGCATTATTGTCAGTTCTGTTGAAATTTGGATAAATCCATTTTTTCCAAAATCTATCATATATTTGATGGGGGAATGATGCTTTCATTTTCATTTGTATATTTTATTACAGACAATCCCGTCTTGTTGCTTACAGACAATTCATTTGTTGGATGCTTAAAGGAGAAAAACTTGGAAAAGGAAGAAGGGTGGTAATTCCTTCTTGTGTTGTCAAAGACATTAGAGATTCCTTCCCAGAGAACAACAATGATTATACAGGATTTCAAGCTGCTATAGATGTGAGAGAACTGTTTTGTTGAAATGTTTTAAAATCATAATGACAAAGGATTTGCAGAGAAACACAAAAATTATACATGAATGTGATAGTTTTGTATGAAGCTAATAATATATTGTTAATTATATAAACTTGTATAAACTGTTGCCTTTGAATAATTATTAAAAACTACTGCATTTATATATGCACCTGTCCGGAGCCTGTTGTTTAGTGGTAGTCTTTTGTTGGTGTAGTTCATAGGTGTTTTTTTACTTTTAGTGGTCTAAAACCAATGTCTCTATTCATACAAGAGTGCACACGCTGAAATGTCTCGCCTTCTTTACTTATCATTGATATTATGTTGAGTCCTAAATATAAAGCTTTATTACTCTGAGCAATGACAATGAGGTCAAGGTCAAATAAAACCTGCATGACTGACATATAGATCATAAAATATTTCCATACACCAAATATAGTTGACCTATTGCATATAGTATTAGAAAAAAAGACCAAATATAGTATTAGAAAAAAAGACCAAAAACTCAAAAACTTAACTTTGACCCCTGAACCATAAAAATGAGGTCAAGGTCAGATGACACCTGTCAGCTAGACATGTACACCTTACAATCATTCCATTCACCAAATATAGTAGACCTATTGCATATAGTACAAATGTAGTATAAGAAAAACCGACCAAAACACAAAAACTTAACTATAACCACTGAACCATGAAAATGAGGTCAAGGTCAGATGACACCTGCCAGTTGGACATGTACACCTCACAGTCCTTCCATACACCGAATATACTAGACCTACTGCTTACAGTATCTGAAATATGGACTTGACCACCAAAACTTAACCTTGTTCACTGATCCATGAAATGAGGTCGAGGTCCAGTGAAAACTGTCTGACAGGCATGAGGACCTTGCAAGGTACGCACATACCAAATATAGTTATCCTATTACTTATAATAAGAGAGAATTTAACATTACAAAAAATCTTAACTTTTTTTTCAAGTAGTCACTGAACCATGAAAATGAGGTCAAGGACATTGGACATGTGACTGACAGAAAGTTCGTAACATGAGGCATCTATATACAAAGTATGAAGTCTTCCGCCTTCTAAAATATAAAGCTTTTAAGAAGTTAGCTAATGCCGCCGCCGGATCACTATGTACACCAAACAATCATCATAATCATTACATAAACAAAATGTAGTTATCCTTTAAGCTGTGTAGAGATTGAAGAAAACAACTGAATATACTAATGATATAATTCACCAAAAAACATACATACAATCAAACTCCCCCCCCCCTCTTTTCACCTAACAACCAAACTATATGCAAGATATGATTTGCAGCAGGCCAAGTTTACGAGCATATTACATCCACGCCAGGGACTTACAACCTTACGACTTTTCAAGGTGCGCCAGAGGGTTGCATCCTGTACTGCAAATCATGTTCTGCTTAAATTATATGCAAGTATTTGATAAAGCCAAAATGAAATAGAAAATATGGAAATTCGTAAGTACAAAATGTATGTATGTCATTTGGGAAGGCATAAATTTATTTTTTTAAAGAAAAACATGTATATAATGATCATTGTAATCACATTAACATACATCATGTACATGAACAGTATATATCTATTATCAAATTACTTTAACCAAACCCTCTGGTATGAAACTCGAGGTCAAGTTAATCCTTATATTCATAATAAAACTGAAATATTCATTATTCATTGTTGAAAGTGACATTAAACACCAAAAATTAAATCAATCATTCCAAAAAAAAACCCTCACCAGAACATTATATGATTTCATACCATGCTGCATGTATGAACTGAATGACAAATTTATCATGTTTGTACAAATGTACAGTGCTGGGAAAAAAGATGCTTGCATGATACAAAAAAATACCCCCAGTAAAATGGTTGTTTCATATTTATATCAAGAAAAATATTCAACTGGATTTTTCAAATCGAGAAAAATGTTTCTGAATCAATGCAGATTTTGAGGGAACAGGCAAAGGAGCAATATTTCCTTCCTGTGCCCTTTCCTTTACTGGCAGTGTCATTGTTTCTTTTTGAACCAACACGTTTTCGATCATAGCAAATACCCACTGATAATTTTTGTTATTAAACACTGGCTTTGCCACCCATTGCCCAGTTGCCTTTGGACAAACCAATTTGTATGCTTTTTCACCATCTTTGTTGACCTTTTGACCACGATTTTGGTTAAGATTATGATCAATTACTGCCAAAGCAGTACGTGTCCACATTTGATCATTATCGAATTCCTGGCGTTTTGGTGTATATTTCAGCAACAGACTGTGAAAAACTTCTAAATTTCCTGTATGACAAAATTCATTTAGCTGACGAATGTCCTTTCTCAAACGCTTGTCCAACACTACTTCCTTTAATGCCTTATGGGCTTTTGAATCTTTTACAAGCCATTTTTTAGTGTCAGACACTTCAGGTTCAATTGGTGTGTGAGCACATTGCTTGAAGAATTTACCCTCAAAAGAATGTATATCAACAGTATGATTTACAATGGAAATCCAGCTTTCTTCCAAAATGTCCTTATCTCCACCACAATTACTGGCACACCACCACAAATGATTACAAATAGATTTCATCCAATGGTTTAAATCTTCGCAACCTTTCCCTTTAGCCTTCAATGTTAGCTTTTTTTTAATCGATTTGCACAAGTGCCAAACATCAAACTGATGTTGCACTTCCGGAAATTCCTTCTTCATGATGCTTCTTATCTGAACATGCCGATCCGTAGCTAACACCTCAATCCTGAACCCCATGTCAAGCAGAAGAGTCATGCATCTTCGAAAACCTTCAACTTCCATTTTTGAAGATGACCCAGTTTCAGTAACCTTGACAACAACAAATGTAATAATGCGTTGGGTTTCAATATCAAGTAGAGAATAAGTGCAATACTTTGCACTAAAACCTGGTGAATCACACCTTCCATCACCTGCTAGCCGTATCTGGCGATTTTGTTCTTTGATTTTCTTTAACTCTACTTCTTGCAGTAAGGACCACGTGTGTTGAACAACAGGCATTAAATATTGTCTTTGAATTTTGTTGTAGGTGGTGTGTGAAATATATTGTAAGTTACAAAATTCTGCAAACTGTGATATGTGGCTGTATGTTTGACCACAGAATAATGTTGCAGCACTAACTAATAAATTTCCAACTGGCATCTTGCCAAGGAATGGTTGTGAACTCCATTTTACAACTATGTGTCCACTGGTACAATTGGCAGTGATGGTTATTACAGTTCCATTGGACAAGTCTTTAACAATGTCATCTGGATCAACCGGACATTCACAAATGTTGCATTTTAATTTGTTGATTAAAGTGTCAATTGCACTTTCAAATACAATAAATTTGTTTTCTTTAATTAACTTCTGCTCTTCGGTGTAGCATGTTGAAATGTCATTTTCAAAATTGTCTGAATCGGACTCTACCTGGTCAACACTTAGACTGTAATCAACATCTTCTGGATCATCCTCTTGTGTCAAACTTACAAATGACTCATCCAAAATATGTACAGGAGTAAAAATTGGTTCTACTGCACATTTTTGAAAATCAGTTTTTAAAGGAGTAGAAGAAATGAAGATTGGTTTGTCTTTTTTAGCAGGTGTTTCACTAGAACTGGCATGTTGAATTTCTGAAGACGTATCTACCTCTGCTTTAGATTTTGAGTAGCTATGATCAAAAACCAATACATTTTCATCTCCTTTAATTTTTCTGCATACTTCACATGGATGTCCACAAGGAAGAATTTCTGGTATGGTCAATAAAGGTAATTTATCATGTTGTTCAGCATGAACAGGAACATTCTACAATAAATAAAATAAAATCATGTTATTTTTTTTAATCAGCATACATTTAATGCCCCTACAGAAAAACTAGAGTTGACACACTTTTTACACGAGTTCAATGTGAGATAAACTCTTTCAGACAGACATGTACGTGGTTGTCGTTTGTTTATGTGTTACATATTTGTTTTTCTTTCCTTTTTTTATATAAATAAGGCCGTTAGTTTTCTTGTTTGAATTGTTTTACATTGTCATTTCAGGGCCTTTTATAGCTGACTATGCGGTATGAGCTGTGCTCATGGTTGAAGGCTTTACGGTGACCTATGGTTGTTAATTTCTGTGTCATTTTGGTCTCTTGTGGAGAGTTGTCTCATTGGCAATCATACCATATCTTCTTTTTTATATGTAGGCCATACAATCATTCCATACACCAAATTTAGTTAACCTATTGCTAAAAGTATCTCAGAAACAGACCTCATAAAGAAATTGAAATTTGACCAATGAACCATGAAAGTTCAACTGACACCTACCAGACAGACATACACACCATACAATATTCCATACACCACAAATAGTACAAATCAGAGAAATTAAGCATTGACCAATTGCAATGAACCATGACAATAAGTTCAAGGCCAGATGACACATGTCAGTTGGACATGTACACCTTACAATCATTCCATACACCAAACATGCCAAATATAAGACCTATTGCTTATAGTATCTGAGATAGACTTGACCTAGAAAACTTCACCTTGTTCACTGACCCATGAAATGAGTTTGAGGTCAATATGAAAACTGACAGAAATGAGAACCTTGCAAGGATTCAGATAGAAAAATATGCAATGGGGGACCAAACAACACATGATGAATTAATGAGATGAAACATTGAACTTTAATGAAAAAATTTGAGCAAACCTGGGAAAAATCATTAAAGGCATGATTTTACATCTCAAAACTTGAGGATTTTTATTGGATTGTAAGAAAAATTTACTTATACAAGAAAATTTTTCATAAAATTAAGGGGAGATTATTCAAACATTATTTATTTACTTATATGTGTATATTTTTTTTCACTTCTTCAAGTAAATAAAATACACTTGTACAAGTAGTACCCCTGACTGACATATATAATTATAACATAACTCAGGAACTAATTAGAATTTACCCTTCTTAAATTGTTCCTGCATTAAATTTCACAGAAACTCAGTGAACCGGTCTGTAGATTTTCGATTTTTATCAAGCGTTTAATTTAAATTAGCAACATATTTCATGTACGGTAGTAATAAATTCACGAAAAGCCTATCCATTACTGCATTAGTTGTCGTATATATGACATTTCGTAATAAATTTTCATTTCATTCTTAGAAAACTAAACGAAGTAACCAAATTTAGTTTTTTTTTTATATTATTAAACATAACTCAGGAACTAATTAGAATTTACCCTTCTTAAATTGTTCCTGCATTAAATTTCACAGAAACTCAGTGAACCGGTCTGTAGATTTTCGATTTTTATCAAGCGTTTAATTTAAATTAGCAACATATTTCATGTACGGTAGTAATAAATTCACGAAAAGCCTATCCATTACTGCATTAGTTGTCGTATATATGACATTTCGTAATAAATTTTCATTTCATTCTTAGAAAACTAAACGAAGTAACCAAATTTAGTTTTTTTTTTATATTATTAAACAAAGTCATTACTGACAGTCTTTACACATGAAAAATGTCTATGAATGACAAAATACAGTTGAAAAATAAATTTCTTTTACTAACCGTTTTTTTATGCTGCATTTAAAAACAAAGTCTGTCATTGTAGCATAATCTTCTTTGTTTTTATTTTTGACACCCTTTTGAAACTCTACTAATCCTACCACAGGGGCGGATGCAGGAATTTTCGAAAGGGGGGTTGCTAACCCAGGGCAAAGGGGGGGGGGGGTGCAAAACATATGTCCCGATACAAATGCATTGATCGACAAAAATAAAGGGGGGGTGCGCACCTCAAGAACCCCCCCCTGGATCTGCCACTGTACCACAACCCAGGGTTGATGTCGAATTAACTCGGGTAGGTTCAAAAGGTAAAACTCGAGGGGTTCGATTGTCAGTCGAGTAAACTCAACAGACTATACTAACCCCAGTTGGACGATAAGTAGGCCGCGATGAAAATATTAATAAAATATACACAAATTACCTCAAATGAAATATCATCTGACTGTTGAGGATGAACTGCAGTTGAACTTTTGAACTTCTTTGGTTTTGTTGCTTTACTGTCTGTACTTTCTGACAATGTCCTTTTGTTGGAACTTTTTTCCTTGGTGTTTACAAAGGCAGTTACACTACTTCTGAGCTGAAATAATCAAAAAGCTTTTTTTTTTACAAAAATAAAGAAAAAGTGTTCCTGTACTTAACACTTCATGCAGTGTACACTTACGACTTTATGTACAGTACATGAAACAACTTTTTTTAACATACAAAACATGATAGAAATCAATAAAAGCTAATTAGATGCATCACATGTATTTCACAAATTATTTTTTTTCACCAAGATACATTGTACCTGATTTACAATGTGTTTCAATGCTTCACATAGCATTGAGTAGATATTGTGAGCCCCAAAACATGTTGTGTTTACTGCATTTTACAGTGAAACCTGTCTTAACTACAAAATGTAGCTAGTTTTAACCGAATCATAAATAAACAAAGAATGTAAACATATAGTCAGCATCACATTTTTCTGTGTTTAACCCTCTTTTTGCCAGATTCAAATTTCAAACAACGTTACGTACGCCACAATACATGTAGTTTAGGACGTTCACAGTATTTTGTTTCATTTTCAAAATTCAAAATGCACAATGTGACGTCTTTAAAATTACAATTCAGACAATTTGATTTGTTTTAAAAAAGTACACAAATTAAGAAATTGCTACATTACATATTCAAATTTTACTTTATATCATTTATGAGGAAGTTTATTTCAGAAACAGCTTTGTAATCATAAAAATTAAAACCAGTGATTTTGTCATTGAAAAGGACATATGTGATCGGGTGGCAAGCTATCAGTGATGGACACATATGTCCGTGTGGCAGCAAGAGGGTTAAGAAATCTTTGTAACTGTGTCACCAACGGGGAAAGCAGGTCTATAACCGCTCCACTCTGTCCGTCAAAGACAGTGGCGGATCCAGGGGGGGTTCCGGGGGTGCGCACCCCCCCTTTGCCCTTGGTGCCCTGGGTTAGCACCCCCCTTTCGAAAATTCCTGCATCCGCCCCTGAAAGAGACGCAAAATAATGTGTTGTGTGTGACACAGGATTTTATGAAAATTTTAAGTGTGAACTTCGATGGCGGATCCAGGGGGGGGGGGGGTCCGGGGGTTGGAACCCCCCTTTTTTCAGGATGATCAATGCATTTGAATGGGGACATATAGTTGGAACCGCCCCTTTGTCTGGGGTTAGGAACCCTCTTTTTAAAATGGCTGGATCCGCCCCTGCCCTTTCACGAGATCACCCCCACTTTTTGGTGGGATTCGTTTAGTTTTCTATGTTGTGTTTAGTGTACTCTTTGTCTGTTTCCTTTTTAGGCATGGCTTGTCAGTTTATTTTTACTTATGAGTTTGAATGTCCCTTTGGTATCTTTCGCCCCTCTTTAACTTTCAGGTGACATCATTGGGTCATAAAAAATAATTCATAATTGGTGTATATATATATATGTACAGTTACAAAGTTATGTGATATGCTTACAAATATCCCCTAAAGTACAACATCCGAGTGTAGAAATTCAGTTCTCAGCCTCCCCCTTTTTTGTATCCTCCACATATGTGTTCATGTGTCCTGTGTGCACTATAGTCTTTCCCCTATAATGCTATATTTTATCTGTAGGACCATAAGCATGTGAAGAAACAAGACTGACAGAAAAACAAGTAAATTCTCATAATTACCTGTGCCTTCCGTCTCTTCTCCTGAAATATTTTGGTAGAAGTCCTTTCCTTTTGACGATCAGCTACACCAGGGCCAGGTTTTACTAAGGTTGGAACTGCTCCAGGCTTCAGTGTGAGTCTTCCAGATTTAAACCCCAGGGATTCAGCCATCAGATTCCTTTCAAAACAATCTTGTTCAAAATGTTCCTCACAAACAACTCTGCCTTTACTCCACACAAAAGTTTCGATTTTCAGTTTATCATTGCGCAAATGATCTATCCAAAGTTTGCAGAGTTTACGTTTCTCGCTAGATTTTAACGGATCTGGTATTTCAAAAAAGCTCTTCCCACACTTTCCTCTTTCATTTACACAATTGATAGCTTGACAAGACGGCATACTATCGTATTGTTGAAAGAAAAATTTGATGAATATGGTTGCTTCTGGTTAGACCGGAACAGTAGGGATGACGTGGCAAATTTCAACTTCTGTACTCTCCAATACAGAAGAGCTCCTCAAAATGTCGATCTCCAGTAATTGGCGGGAAATTTAAAATTTTTATATTTAAACTAACGGGTTTGACATTTCTGAGCATAATTTTGAATAACTTTAAACAGTAAACCTTATTATTAACAATAATTCTTTCAACTGAGCTAAAAAAAAAATTTGGGTTTCCTTCTCCTTTAATACCCCTAGCCAATGTAGAAAAAAAAATACATAACGATACGCACAGTAAAACTCAAAGTTCAAAAGAATTCCGAGTCCAATGTCAAAATAGGTAACAGAAAAAAGAAACTAAACAAAAAGACAATGATACATAAATTAACAAAGGACTACTAGCAGTTACTGACATGGTAGCTCCAACCCCAATGCAACTGATTGAAAGATTATGTCTTCATCATATGAATATCAAGTAAAATTCCTTCCGTTAGGGGTTTTGTATTATACCATCATGAAATATATGAGAAGTACATAACCTGTATAATGCCAACAACTTGTTTTAGAATAATTGTTTTTATTTCCGATGCATAAGACCCATGGTTGTCGGGCGCCTGTATTAACGTTGTTTATTTTGATAAACTTGGTGTTAATGCCAGATTCTTGACTGTTTTTTTAAGTAACAATAACACAGACTCGGAGTGCAATAACCCTTTTATTGTATAGCAATATACTATTTGATAGTAAAAATTGGTTTAAACTAGGGATGGCAACGAGTACTCGAGTACTCGGGTACTCGATCGAAAGGCCGAGTACTCGAGTACACTTTTAGTACTCGGATACTCCTTTGACTGTTATTCATATTGAGATATTTCTCTTCACATTCCGACTCACTTTAGTTCTTTTGAAATAACCCATTCGTTATACTTAAATAAAATCAATTAACAACATAAATATAATATATTGAGGCTACTTTTTGTTATAGTAGTACCAGCAACGTCTTTTCCTTCCGAGGGAATTTTTTCGTATACATTTATTGTAACAAAAATAGAAAGCCAAACAGTCTTTCGTCTGAAATTGTTGACCAGATCATATTTCTAAACAAAAACAAAATGACCTGCGTTGAACCCTACACAACTGATTAGAGACATTTTAACGGTGTTTGTACACGATCAACACTTTCATGGATTAATAATTAACTCATCACAAGCCGTAAAAACTTACCTTTGTTTGTTTATTAAGACTTCTATGTAAACGTAATTGGTATGAGATGTATATTTAAATTAATTTAATTACTCTGTATTTGAAACTGAACCTTAATTGTTTTATTTCCAATTTAAAGATATAGGTGAGAGCGACATTCAAACCCAAAAGTCGAAAATAAACTGACAACAGCATGGCTAAAAAAAAATATCAGACAAACGATAGGGCAAAAAAAAAGAAAAAGTAAGACTGAACAACACGAATAAGCACAAGTAACTGAAGTCCAATATTGTTGTTGTCAACTAAAAAAAATACGAACTCCTAAGGAACAGACGATACAAACATGTATATTGATATAGGAAGATGTGGTGTGAGTGCCAATGAGACAACTCTCCATACAAATAACAATTTACAAAGTAAACCATTAAAGTACGGCCTTCAACACGGAGCCTTAGCTCACACCGAACAACAAGGTATAAAGGGCCACAAAATTACTAGTGTAAAACCATTCAAACGGGAAAACCAACGGTCTAATCTATATAAACAAAACGAGAAACGAGAAACACGTATATATTACATAAACAAACGACAACTACTGTACATCAGATTCCTGACTTAGGACAGGTGCAAACATTTGCAGCGGGATTAAACGTTTTAATGGATCCAAACCTTCTCCCTTTTTCTGAAATAATAGCATAACATCACAACAAAGAAAAACATACGATAAAATATCAATTGGCAGACTTAACTCAATCAAAAAACGTATGATTAAACAATGAACGAATAAATTTGATCTGCGATATCTGAATACAAATGCACAGTTAATTAAATATTAGAGACAAACATTCATGACCAAAAAGCTAACAAACAAATTCAAAAACAGGACATGACTGAGAAATATTTAACCAATCAATGTTCACAGTCTACTTTGTCGGACTTTATATGAAAATATTTTTTATTTTTGTTTGGAATTAGGTTCATGAACACGAACACAAACAATTATTGCTGTTATGATTATAGGTTATATATAGAAACTGCATTCGGTAATTCATTGTTTAATTGACACAAACAAAACAGCATCAAGCTATGTTTGTAGTACTACGTTTGTCTTTCGTTAACATGTTCATGAAAGGTATTAACAAAAATACTGCATCCCACCTAAAATCTAAACTTTTCAATAAACATTTAAGCTTCATCCGAGTACTCCCGAGTACTCGAGTATCATGACCGAGTATCCGAGTATAAAGTTTCAGATCTTTTGACATCCCTAGTTTAAACTAAGATTTTATCGTTGATGACGTCGTGAATTTTGAAGACTTATTGCACTAGTACAATATTAAAATTTATTGCACGCTCACTTTTGGTTAAGTACTGTGGGAAATATTATATTGCTATACATTAAAAAGATATATTGTTTCCTGTCTCCTGGTTTAGAAAATAGGATACCTGTAAGAAGGTAAAATTATTTCTTTTTAAATAGTTTACACAGACTGTATACATCTTAGGGGCGGATCAAGCCATTTTAAAATGGGTATTCCTAACACAGTATAAGGAAGGGGTGTTACAGCCACATGTCCCCATTTAAATGCATTGATCGTCAAAAACAAGGGGGTTCAAACCCCCGGACCCCCTCCTGGATCCACCACTGCATCTACTGGGGTTAGTGTATAATCAAAAATATTTTGACTTAGCAATTTCTATTTTTGTGATAGACTAGGCATGCTAATTTTTGTTTGTAGTGCAACAGGGATCAAAACGTAGCAGCAACATGCAAAAGTACAGTTTATTCAAGTTTCTTGATGATGTGCTTATATTTGTAAACAAGCTTCAGATAGATTGAATTGAATCAATTATTAAAACGTGGAAGAATAGAAACCTTGCCTTGATCGGAAAAATTGTAATTCTCAAATCATTTGCAATATCTAAGCTAATTTGTGTAATTTCATCTACTCATGTACCAACATCTTATATAACTAAAAAAACAACGAGATTAAGCCATTTTTTTGTGGAATGGAGGTACTCCAAAAATTAAATCGAAAGTTATTTAAACGTCTTCCAACGACGAGGAACTGAAATCCAAAAAAATTAGAATTACAGCTGTAATCCTTTCGTATTATGTGGGTAAAATGATTTCTGTCAAATAAAAACATGTTGTCAAATGCAGAAATATGTTACAAAACGTAATTGTATTTCTTTTTTTGTGTAAAGTTTGTTTTACACTGAACAAGCTGGTGTTTAACAATTCCAGTCAAGTATTCTGTATATTCCTTTACAACAATTTTTGAGCTTTTGATTATTACCATTTGATAATGGACTTTCCGTTTTGAATTTTACGCGGGGTTCGATATTTTTATTCTTTGACTTTTTTTTCAAGATTACTTAAACAAGTTTTAATTTAAAAAAAAAAAAAAAAACTTTCAAGAAATTAATAAATAACGCAGTAATAATAAAATAAACCTCAAATTCATGTTGACCGAGGAACAACTCTATGATTTTGTAATGAATGATTAATTGTGGTAAAAACTCAACTGTCATATTTTTATATGAGCGTCACTGATGAGTCTTATGTAGACGAAACGCGCGTCTGGCGTACTAAATTATAATCCTGGTACTTTTGATAACTATTATAACCAATATCTACCTTTCGTAGTCATACATATAAATGAATGTTACAAAAATTATTATGTCTTCGTTATTTAAGAGAGCAAAAAATAGCTTTTGATTGTGCCATGTTGAAAATGTAAGCTAATTAATATGTATCAATACTTAACTTGTATGTATCATTTTTTTAACTCTATTTTTGTCATTAATTTAATATTTACGTACATTATATGTACTATCCCGTGATTTTGATTGTTTTTATGTCATGTGGTTTTCTTTGTTTCAGTTAAATGAATGTCAAAGGTTAAGTATTTCCTACAATTGTTGTGACATTATGAAAGTACATTTTAAGAAAATAGAATGTAAACAATTCTTTCCGCACTAGTTCATTTTCTGTTATCAATCTCATGTTGTTTTATTTGGCACAATATTAAGCTTAACATATTGCAATGAAAGGTACGGTCTATGATAATGAGACAAACCAATATCGTATAATCGTACCAAGTTAGGAATATGGCAGTTGTTATCGTTCGTTTCTATGTATGTTGGTGTTTGTTTTTGTTGCACTCCAGTTGTCCTGTTGTTCACTTGATTTTCTCTTATAGTTGATGTGTTTCCCTCGGTTTTTTTTAAATTTGTAACACGTATTTGTTTTCTCTCAACTGATTTGTGACTTTTGAACACCGATATACAACTGTGATAATAGTTTATTTTTTTTATTAAACTTTCGTCATTTGGTTTTCTAGGGATATGTTAAACATTGAAAATTATATCACATATTTGTACTAGAAAGATCCATTGGTAGGTACATTATCCATAATGTATATGCTGTTAGATTGTACAGCTTTCATTTCAAAAGGTTGAAAACATAAATTTACAGTGATGTAAAGTTGGAGTACAGTCCTTCATCGTACTGCAGCAATATTTTCTGTGTTTTAAAGTGAAGTTGTGTCGTGTCATATGTGAACGAAATTCAAATTCGTGATTAAAAGTAGTCACAACTTAAGTATGAGTTTGACTGTCCCTTTGGTATCTTTCGTCCCTCTTTTAAGTATTTAGTTTATATAGATTTGAATTTCGCCAACCGCTTTTACCGTCCAAGTGTTCTGTCTTTTATCATTTTAAAAACATGCTCTCACGAATGCCACCCAGACTATCAACAGTCAGCATACTTGTTGTAAGTTTCAGATGCGTAAAATGAATTTGCAATGTAGGATACAACATAGATTGAATTAGATTATCTATAGTACGAAATAAATCCCAATCTAAAAAATATAATTATTTAAAAATCTGAAATGTTCCAGATGCATTATTTGGATGTTTGTTCAGTCAGATACTTCCAACAGTACAAGTTATGTCACTTTTCATGACGCCTTTAACAACTGTTTTAAGATGATAATTGTTAGCCAGTTTATTTTACACAAATACACACGAATCTAACGATTGTGAACATTTATTATAATTAAAATTGAATGTTAAAAGTGTGTCTGAATAAAGTACATAACGGTTGTAACAGTTGCTGTAAATTTTTCCTATGCGCACACGCTTTTAGACTCATTTTCTTGTACATGTTAGACTTGGAGACACTTTTGATACACACAAATAAAAATGAAATTGTGTAGTACTGTTTTGTGCTGATGACACCATAAATCAAATTAAAAGAAATTGTTTCTGAAAGACGAACATAGCTTAACTCCCGATGCAAATTCGGTTTGGTTATGAATGTCCCTCTCGATAATGGTTTCTTGAATATTCGACATATGACGAAATGCCTCAAAAGTGGACATTTGTACTATCTCTAGGACTTCAATATTTAGCTACGTAATTACAACGATACGGCATAATTTTTTTATATATAAAACCGAGTACATATATAAGACAGTAATAGTGCAACTTTTGTAAAGATTGTTTCTATTCAAGTTTCTTAGTTCATGTGAAAAGAATTCGGGGTAATGACGCACACACAGAAGAGATGGTATGCATGAGGATAATTTCATTTACGTATTATTTATATTTTAGAGCATTTTTACTTCTATTCTTTAGTTATTCACATAAAATCATATTACCCAATTACATGCTATTCTTACATGTTTCGGCTAATCTTTATTTTTTATTTATGTTTTGATTGATGGTGTTTTAATTTTGTAAAAAGTTAAATCACAAAAATACTGAACTTCGAAGATAATTCAAAACGGAGAGTCCCTTATCAAATTGCAAAATCAAAAGCACAAACACATCAAACGTATTGGACAACAGCTGTCATATTCCTGATTTGGTACAAGTATTTTCCTATGTAGAAAATGGTTGATTAAATCTGGTTTCATAGCGCTTAACCTCTTACTTGTGTGACAGTCGCATCAAACTCTATTATATTGACAACGAGGGTGTATAAAACAAACAGACATAATACGTAAATATGTCAAAATAGGGGTACACCAGTCTTAATCACAACAAAATTAACAAATATTTAACAAAGAAGCACAAATATCACATTTAAAAACCTCGTTCACTATTACTTTTTTTTGTATTTTATTTGTGTATGCCAAATCAACCCATAAAGAATCGGGGGATAGACCCCAGCCAGAGCCTTGTACAAACTGTTGTTTAACTTCCGATGATTATTTTCCAATACAGGAACTATTTAATTTGATAAAATAACACATAAGACATTTTTTACTATTTGTGCGTTTAAAAGTTTTAGTTGAATTCATGGTTAAGCTTTCGTCAGTAATTCTTACGCATAAACGTAACCTTATGTGAATTGCTGTTTCAAATTTTATGTTATTGAGTCGAATTATATAATATCAATATATTGTTTCCTGTCTCCTGGTGGAAAATTGGATACATGTAAGTAGGTATGATAAATCATTTTATTTGAAAAATAGTTTACATGATATTGAAAATACACTGGAGTTAATGGTATGTTATAAAAAAATATTTTGACTTCACAATGTCTATTATCTTATCAGACTAGTGATGCTAATTTTGGTTGGTAGTTCGACAGGGGACAAAATGCAACGTATAAAAAGTTCAATTCATCATGTTTTTTGATGATGTTCGAATATTTGCAAACAAGCTCTAGATATATTTAATGGAATCAGTTAATAAAACGAGGGAGATTAGAAAATGATTACTTTATTATACAAATTGTATTACTCTTAACACTTGCAATATCTAGGCTAATTTATTCCATTTCCTCTACTTATGTTATAAAATCTTATACAACTAAATACAACGTGATATTAATAGTTTTTTTATTGAATGGTGGTACTCCAACATTTTTTCCAAAGTGTAAATTGGACGTTATTCAAAAGTCTCTTAGAGATAGAGGGACCCATAATTTTGATTATCAGCTGACATCCTTTCTTATTATGTGGGTAAAAAGATATCTGTCAGATCATGAATTCAAATGAAAACATGATTTCAAGTATTTTCCCTCTTTTTGATTTTTAAGATTTATTGATGAGCAGATGTGAATTTGAGTTTTAAATTTAAACAAACCTACTTTTTATATAAAGAAGTGTTATCTGCTTGGAAACGTTTCAATGAGATATAAATCCGTTAGATGCAGTCTATGTAAGAAAAGAATTCATTTGGTTCAACCCCTTTAATAAAGTTGACAATACAAGCCGTGCTTACAGATCTTGATACATGAAAGGTATACAATTCATGATTGATATTGTAGATGACATGCCGAATTTGTGTCTCATAGTGCTATTAATAAAGATTTAACATAATGTTACGTTAGTAGACATTTTATCATTCAAACTTGCTATACTATGTGACTGGAATAAAATTTATGTATGTTTTCTTTATGCTTGTGTGCGTTTTAAACTCCACAGTATTTTTTAAAAATATTTTATACTGTACATTCACATCATAGAATTTTTTTATATGTCTTAGTCGCATAATGACAATTCTAATATGTCTTGCCTCAATATATGTATGCACTGTAGTTCAAACACCGAAAAGATCTATACAACATTTAAAAAAAACTTTACAAACTGCCTCATTGATAAAAGTTCAAGTTGTAACCCCCAGTGCTAAACAATATTTCATAGATAAAATATTTTTTAATCAGCCTCACTAGATATTACTTAGGATTCAGAACTTTAAAAAAACCCAGGTATTCTTAAATTTCTTAGTGGTTTCGGACGACCACAAGAAATACACATGTTAACTAGGAGCAACATTTCTTTTCAACATTTGAAATTTGTGCAGGCAGGCAAATTTCGTTTATCAGTGGTACATGTAGAATATTTCTTCTTTATTAGCACTACAAATGTCAAAAAGTCTGAAAAGACCAGTTTTTGTCTGAATTAGCATGAATTTTTACTCGACATTCTTAATTTGCCTGAATAACTTTTAAAAATTCTTGACGTAGTATGAATTTGTCTAATAAGGTTCTTGATTTTTCTTGACAAGTGTCTTGACAGTATGAACATTGTCTTAAAATTTCTCGACACTTCCTGTATCATCTGATAAGAGTCTGAATTAGTCACGACCAATTCTTGACTGTCTTAAATTTGTCTCGATATGTCTTGACATATTCTTGACATTATTAATAATGTCTGAATATGTCTTGACATATTCTTGACATTCTAAATAATGTCTGAATATGTCTCGACACATTCTTGACAGTCTTAAATATGTCTTGACACTATCTCAACAGTATAAATTCGCCTGAAATGTGAACAGACTTATTATTCCTGGAGTAGATGATAATTTATTTCTAATCTTTGGGAATTATTCAAATTGTTTTTATGTTAAAATAATTAACTTCATAATTTTGATGAAGAAAATTCATTTTAATTCAATTTTTCATCATCAAAATGATGATTTTCATTTTCATCTATCAACAATTTTTTAAATTGTACTGGCATGGTCAGTCAACTGATAAGTTGTATGGCTGATTACAGGTACAAATGTAAATCAGTAATTTCTATTTGACAGTTGCGTGTACTCTGGGGTGTGGAATACCTTAATTTTATGGGGAACATCCTGTCCATGTGTATTCCAACAGGTGACATTACACAAATTTTTCTTTTATGAAAGGAATGATTTGTATATTATCATGATTAGCTATTTATATAAACCACATTTTGGTACAATAATTATTTACCATATAAACATTGAGTATTATGAATGTTTAATGAAATATGTCTACAGTATGATTGGTTTTAATCATTTAATTTATAAGATTTAGGAATCAAAATTTGTAATTATTTAAAAACCCACATTTAAATTATTTCATACTTTAGATTTCATAGCCATATTTGCATTTGTAAAAATATTTATATATTCAAATTTTCAATTATTTTACATGCCCAACTTTTATTTTTGTTGTAAGAACCAATTCAAAATAGTCTAATTAGTGATTGAGGTATCACCAATGACCAGTTGGTGTTTACTGATTATTTCAACAACATATTACATATCTACAATATAAATGGAAGTCACAACCGAATGATCAGATTGTCAAATCATCCGAAATGTATTTCAGTAATAAACGAAAAAGACGTTGCTGTCTCGTACAATCGAGATATAGAAATAATCGATACCACTGAACAAGTGAAGAACACAATTATAACAAGGGGTGTTATCAGCGGTATATCTTTTCAAAACGGACTGCTGTATGTTGTTATTGGTCACCAGAAAATAGATGTAATGAAAATGACAAAAGAAATAGTTCGATCTTTTCATTGCCCTTTTAAATCACTGCACATAAGTTTATCAACTGATACCGACAGCTTGTTTCTCACTGATCCCCTAACTCTCAGCGTATATTGTTGTGACTTGTATGGATCGGTCAGATGGAAGTTTTCCAATGTTACGATGCAATACCGACGGGAGTGACAACAGATAATAATGGTATTGTGTATGTTGTTTGTAATAAATCTAACAATGTTGTAGTGGTATCACCTGATGGTAAACATCATAAAGAATTACTTACTAAGAAAGATGGGTTGCAAAAGCCAACAGGAATATATTTTGACAAATCGAACGACTATATGTTGGTATGCAATGGAGGGACTTGTGATGCATTTCTATTTAATGTTAAACAGTTAGTTAACATTGAATACATGCCTTTTTAGTGAAAGAACCTGTATGGATAAATTTAACATTGCATTTAAATCAGAGTCCTATATGATTGTTATACTGCGCTGTAGGTGACAAACTTTTAGTCCGAACAAACGAATATTTGTGATGAATGTTATATTTTGATTTTTTTTTTATCACATTCACATTTAGGAGATAATACGTGTGAAGGAGCTGAGTTTCTATGAGATTTGTGTATCAGTTATGTATAAGTCATTTGTTCTTATAGCATTGTAATCATACAAAGACTTCAGAAAATAAACTTTATCAGTTACTGTCTAATATGGCATTCCTTCATTAGATATGTTCAAAGATGCTCCAATATTTTTTTTTCATAAATTTACAAAATGTAACATTTGTGAAACGGCACGATGAGTAACACCACAGCAGCAATTATTTTCGTCGCTTTGACTTGGATTCATTTGTTTTTTGTTTGTTTGAATTATGAATTTTAGCATTTTAAGGAACATCTAAATGCAATTATTTCTTTTTTATTATTCGGAGAGATTTAAAACTACATTACTATTGTAAATGTTTCAATTAGGATGAATAAATGGGTTACTGTTTATCGTCCAGTTGTAAATCAAAAGCAATATGAATATATTAATATGATAATGTTTTTTTCGGTTTTTTTTTTTAATAAACCCTGCTTTGAACTATAACGACACGACACAGAGCCGGTTTTTAAATGCTTATGTAGGCAGACTGGAAATTAAATTTTTAACGGACACATTATTATAATTACTAGCAGGGCAGAGGCGAGACATTTTGTTTTGTTTCAAGCCTATAAATCTTGTTCACAAGGCGATCATGTTGTATGTCAGTTCTACTGACTAATACGGTTTTAATTGGGATGTCGTTGTTCCGTTGTTAAAAGTGTCCGAAAAAAATGCCTTCTTGTATGAACAATAAGTTCATAATACTAATCCATTTTAACCGATTTGGGAAATAATTAGTTACGAGAATTGTAATTTCAAATAGAATCAACATTAGAATAAAAGATGTAGTTGCCTTCAGTCATCATAATGAGCAGTCGATGAAGACGAGCTGGTGGAACAATAATCTTTGGTGACGGAAATGTGGTGCACGTGCGCAAAACACATTATCTTTTTTTTCACTTTTTTGGAAATGCGCGATTTTAAATTCGTTCTGCGCAAGCATAACCTGGACTTCAACTGTTTTCTCTGTGTTTCGCGCATATGGATTAATTCTGTTCGTTATAATCTAGCTTTGAAACGCCGTAGACTTGTTCATGACACATGAAAGAAAGTAAATAGTAGGTCAGAATTCTAATGTTTTCTATAGGGTGGTGTTAGGCCCAAAATCGTAAAAATACAAAAGAGTAATCAAAGTCATAGCGAATTCGAAAATAGAAGAAGCTTGGCAAAGCATTATCACCCTGGAGATATAATGACTAGAAGCCTTCGATAAAATTGGAACCGACACATATCGTTACAGCAGAAGCGGTACCAATCTTTTGTCACTTGTTATACTTTGTTAACTTAGATAAAGATTTTCTCACCAATTATGGATTTCATTTAACTCCGTAATTCTTTTTTTTACCTTTTATCAAAATGTTTTTCTTTTAAATGTGTATAGCTTACTTTGACAATATAAACCTGCAGATTGAAATATAAGTGTCGCCTGAAATCGATTGGAATAAAGATTTTGTCAAACTGTATTTAAAAAAAAAAAAGAGGGACGAAAGATACCAGAGGGACAGTCAAACTCATAATTCGAAAATAAACTGACAATGCCATGGCTAAAATTGCAAAAGACAAACAGACAAACAATAGTACACATGACACAACATAGAAAACTTAAGAATAAGTAACACGAACCCCACCAAACACTAGGGGTGATCTCAGGTGCTCCGGAAGGGTAAGCAGATCCTGCTCAACATGTGGCACCCGTTGTGTTGCTCATGTTATAACAAATCCAGTAAATAGTCTAATTCGGTAGGTCACAATCATGAAAGGGAAGGGGATTGTAGTTACGACGTAAGGAACATATCCGACGTAAGGAACATATCCGATATCATTTGTGAAACGGTTATTCCATAACGGTCAACCAACTCGTGAAGGCGTCCTTAAAATTTACGAAGGGATGATTCCAACTTGGAACTCTTGGTTTACTGGATTCCTTGTGATCAGCAACACTCTATCAAGAAAATCATGATAGGAAATGCAATCACGGGAATATAGTATCAATTGGGAGATATATACCCCATATGCAGGTGCTGCTGGAATGTTGCTACTTTGTAGACGAAACGCGCGTCTGGTGTAAATAAAAAAATAATCCTGCCAGTGGTATCTATGATGAGTTTATTTATAGACTATATTCTTTTCATACTTTAAACGACAAAATAATTTTAGATCGCTACATTCTGACGTTAAACGCACGATTTTACGTCAGAGTTATTGTTTATCTACCCATTCGGTCCCAGTACTTCTAATATTTCATTCCTTCATGGGTGGATTTGGCACAAATTATAAAATACAAAAATAAGAAAGCAATAAATGAGGTTGTTAAATTTGATTTATTGCTCTTTTTTTTTTTGCTTCTTTGTTAGATATTTGTTTCTTTTATTGTGATTTAAAAGATTATAACACAATGTTAACTGCTGCATCCCTAATTGTGACTTTCTTACCCATTATGTCTGCATCACGTGTCGTTATCAATATAATGTATTTTGATGCGACTGTCGTACATGTCAGAGGTTTAGTGCTATAAAACCAGGTTCAATCTATCCTTTTCTACATAAGAAAATGGCTGTACCAAGTAAGGTATATAAAAGTTGTTATCCATTCGTTTGATGTGTTTGAGCTTTTATTTTGCCATATGACAAGGAAATTGACTATGAGGGTCGTTTGAAAACAAACTTAATTTACGACAAAAGCTTCCATATTGTGACATTTTCATTTTTAACCAAGCGTTCCAAATGGTTAGGTTGGAATCATCCTTTTGTAAATTTTACGGATGCCATCACGAGTTGGTTGACCGTAATAGAATATACGTTTTACATACCATGTCGGATATGTTCATTATGTTGCAATCCCTTTTCTTTTCACAAATGTGACCTATCGAATTACCCTTTTTCGGCTTTGTAATAACATATTAAAGCTCTAAAATTGATTATTTCGTCTTCCTTCAGGAGAGTTGATTTCCTAAATGAAAAGATCGATGTCTGTCTTGAAATCTGTAAACAGTTTGTTAGTTTACAATAACATGCTATTTTGTTATGACATATTATTTACAACGCAATTATAATTACCCCCTCCCTCAGACCTACCTTCTGTTAGCACCAGAGTGCAAATAAAAACAATTAGAGTCGGTTTGTTCTATACAGTGTACATGATTACTAAACTGCAATATGTTTATATTTTAATTTGAAATGTCTGTTCATTAAATCAAATAAGTTCATGTATAATGAAAACTTTTGATACGTTAAAAGCTATTCGACAATCACTTTTTATTATTTGACTATTTTTTACACTCGAGGGGTATAGTGCTCTATTTTGCATTTATATGGAACTTAACTTTGTCACCGCTTAGTTCATTAGTTTCCACTGAATTCTTAAATATAAGTTGCTTGGCATTTTTCTTTCAAATAAGCCCCCCAAAAATCTCGTTCTGGTTTGTAAAATCTCTAACCCGGTTGGCCTAGATACTAACCTACATTATGCTTTTACACACATGACTATATTTTTTACCATATAAACAATACCGCAAATCCAAGACATTGCTATCAGCAGGTATTAAGGGCATACGATACAGTTTTGAACCTGTATTTACAAGTTGATGAAAATTTGCATATAGGCTATTTTTTACCTGATTAAATCAAATATGTCATAAAAAATATACCTTCATGTGCTACTTTTTGAGTAAAATGAGGTCAAAATTATGTATATTTGCTCAAAATTCAGATTTGTGTCCGTATTTCCTTTTTCGAAAGAACGACGTAACTTTTTTGCTTTAAAAGATAAATACAAATTGTTTTTTGTTAAATAATCGGTAATTTCTGTATTTTATAAGTATCATTGAAAATTATGTAATTTTTATTCCGAAATAACTCTATATTTATCAAATATTTATGAATAAGGAAAAAACGTCATTTTTTGCTGCATGTTTATCAAAATTAAAAAAATTGCGCTATTTACAGTTTTATTAAATTTGGGTCACATAATCTCCTTGCAAAATGAAACAAATTGCTGTTTTAAAAAATAGGGGTTCATGCACTCGTTTTCAAATTAAATCAGTTTGAATGATAAAAATCAGTCGAAAATGCATCTTTTCCCGATATGTCATAGTTTGACGTCGCGAAAATAACATTTTACGTTAGCAACGTCATTACCTTCCCTGTAACTGTATCGTATGCCCTTAAAGTGAAAAAAAGATAACTTCCTGGTACACTTTGTATGATCGTCTGCATGAGGTTTAAAACAAAATGATAAAGGTCGGTTTTACGGTCTGATTTATAGACAATTCTTCTCTGCTTGTTGTGCTCTAAATAGTTGTAAATATAA
The DNA here is from genome assembly GCA_019925275.1 of Mytilus edulis. Lineage (NCBI taxonomy): Eukaryota > Metazoa > Mollusca > Bivalvia > Mytilida > Mytilidae > Mytilus > Mytilus edulis. Next base: position 14,772,543 of record CM034359.1, read on the forward strand.
AGGAATTCTATGCGACTGTTAATACAAGTAAGAAGTGTAGCTATCCATACAACAAGGTTAAATCCACCATTTTCTCCGTAAGGAAAGATATTTACCAAGTCAGGAATATTTTTGTTATCTTCTTTGTTATACTTAATGCAACAATAAAAATGTTGGCTGGATGCTCCGGTTTTGCGTTCTTACAAATGTATATTTGGTTTTTCATGAAGCTAAAACGAGTTTGCGTTATCGCAGTTCAACTTCTTGTTTATAGTCAAAAATATAAAATCTTTATCTTTATCTTTGGATTATGATTAAGAAATATAACAAAAAATAGCTAACTCCAAGCAAAATTCAAAAAGAGGCAAAATCTCAAACACATCAATTAAAATTGAACTGCTATATTTCTGAGATGTATACATTGATACATATTCAAACAATTAGTGATACTCTCGTATGAAAGAGAATATGAACTATATAGATCCACACTTGTACAAACTTAATACTAAAATTAATTAAATGTTAGCTTTTGAAACAAGTTTGTAAAACATCTTTTTTCGGTCCTTATATTGCACTTCTGTAAATGTAGATAATTCTTCATTCAAGAGGAACTCCTTTTGCGGGTTAAAACTGTGTCGCTTTTACCATGATGTTTTGTAAACAATGTACCCTAAATTAGAAATTCATCTGCACTACTATTTCTTTTGAAATGATAGGGTTGTGTGGTATTCTTTCAACAATTATATATCCTAATCTTCTAAACTTTAATTCTGTTCATTACTTTCATTCAGGGTCTTTCACGTAATTCAAATTGACCACTTTCCCAGTGTATTTATACTAATATTGGTCCAAAGTAATGTATCTATCAGATGTAACATAAAGGTAATGTCTATGAACAAGTACGTAAAGAAAACAAAATATCAATGGGTATGATATATCTGCATGAAAGAGGCGTGAATTGTGAAATAGCAGTTTTTATAAAGTGCAACTTTAAACAAATACCTGAATATTTAGTTTGATGTACCTTGTTAATTGATACAAGCTGCGTAAACTGTTAATTATGTCCAAAAAAATTGTGGGCAAATGTTGGATTAGATTCAAAATACAAGAAAAGAAGAAAAATGACCCAAGCTGTTCTATAAAAATATTTTTAGAATACACAATGATAATATTCTGTTAGAGAGAGGATTTAATCAATTAAATAAAAAAATAAGAAAATATATTAAAATTGAATTTGTTTACAGATATGACACCCACGGAAAAAGCAAACTATTTTAGATGAGTGGCATTGATAGTTGATATTGCATCCCTTGTTATTTGGACATATTTAAGAGAAAACATACTTTTTGATTCTAGTTTTGAGTCCTTTCTTAATATAAAAAAGGAAAACACAAACTGATTCACGTCTATGAAACAAGCAAATTAATGTTGTGAATGTTTGTCAGATATAACAAAGAGAGAAAAATGAATATCAAGCAAAAAGTTATATCTATTGTATACATAAGACGAAAAAAATTGCATTCCAACTTGCAATAACATTAACGAAAATATATAGAGACAGAACATAGTAACTGTTATGTTAAATATGTTTAAAGTATTTGTGTTCGTTCAAGCTATTCAGCTTTTCAGCTATTTCATAACTATAAAAAAAAATATACAAAACTACCGATATCATCGGAATATTCTAATAGATTCTTAATAAAACGACATATTCAAAAGCTCAGACACATCAATTGAATGCAAAACAACTATCATACGAGTTGTAAGAATTGTAAGATTTTACCATGCATTTTCTGCAAACGAGAATTATGATATTATCAATGTTTGTACAACATCTTTTTTTAACAGGACATAAAAAAGTGGGTTTTTTTTCAAATCGATACTTAGCAATTACCAACTTATCGTAACTATTGAACCAAAAAAATTCAGTCTGACCAAAGTTTTATCGTGAGTTGCTGCACATAATAAGATGCGGCTTTAAGTGAGGGAAACAATCAGTATATGAAAAATATAGAACATACAGTTAATCGATTAATCAAATGATAGAAAAGCCACAATTTCATATTTGGAGGATAGGAGGAGGCTACTTTTGATGCATCATTACCTCACGTTAGATGAATATAGCTTACTAAGTAGACGTGTCTGTGTTTACCAATTATACTTTCTAAAAGAAGGTGACAAATAACAGAGGGACCTTCAAACTCATAGATAAAAAAGTTACTGACACCACCATGGCTGTTAAAGCAAAAGACAAACAGGCAAACAAAAGTACACAAAACACGACATAGAAAAATAAAAACTTATGTACATTCTTTCTTACACCAACATACATGATTTTAGTTGTCGTAGTATCATTCTGTAATCTGAATTAGTTAATTGTAAAACTTTAGTTAGTTGATTTGAAAAAACTATTTACAAAAGAAAGCTATATTTAAATGTTGCATTCATAAACCATTATCTATGATTTAATCAATTTTTTATAAGAGATTTCACCTCTGGCGTACATAATAAAGAATTCGTTAAAACGACAAAATGTCGGATAAACCAAATGTGACTTAGTTATGAGTAATGTCGAACATCTTTTTCAAAGCGAATGAACGAACATATCAGTTAAAGACCAATAAATGTAATTAGAAGATAAGCTCATATATATATAAAAAAAATATCGAAACCCAAGGAAACTTAAAAATGGAAGATCCTTATCAAATGTAATATTAACATGATTAAGTTATATATTAATGTAAGATCAATTTGTAACTAAAACTTGTGTGTAAATCGTCAATGCACTTGAAGCATAACGCGTGACAGGAAACTTGTATTAGTTTTTATACCGACTAATCTCGCTATATACTTGTGTTTGAGATAAACTTCAATAACTACCTTTCTAATCAAACATAAAAAAACTGCAAACCTGTCATTCTTTACTTGTCTGTTTTATACAAGTCTGAAGGTTGTATGTTCGTAATTAATAATTCGGAAGTTCTAGGAGCATATATTTTGAATGTCACCCAATCTGGACACGTAAACACTTATCAGCTCCACCAACACGTACACGTAACAACAATGACACAAACAGCACATCATATAAAAGTGTTGATTGCACTAAAAGTTGCAGTTCTCGTTATTATTTGAACATTGATTTTTGGATTGTAACTTGAGTTAAAGGAGGCAAAAGTATGTTTTATATTATGGACAAACATTTTGTCTTTTCAGTTTTGATATTAAAGAAAACAAAATAATGGCTACATTAAACCTTAATAATAAAGGACTTGGATATTGTAATATAATCATACAGTCAACAATTTTATTTCGATGTTAAACACTTTAACAGTCATAAATATATCAAGCGAAAACTTATCCGGATCACAATCAAAACCGAAGGACACACATCAACTAAAAGAGGAAAACAACATAACAACAGAAACAGGGAACTGCAACAAAACAAAACGGACTTTTTGAAACAACTGTCCTATTCCTGACTTGGTACAGTCATTTAAGGAAATTATGTAGGTTGTACCTGGTGTTTTTGCTATCAAAACCTCTCGCTTATATGACAATGTTAAAAATATTGTTTAAATGACAACATTACATGAGAAGAATAAAGTACAAATAAACGCAAAACACTCAGAACAGAATACTACATACATAGATAAGATAATAGTACATCTGTCCATTTAGATCACAGAACTAAAAATTAAAGAAACAACAGACACGTCATCCTCTGCATCATATTTAGATTTAAAGAACCAATTTAAGATTTAAGGTAAGTGTCAGAACCTATGAAAAACGAGAGGATTTTAATTTCGAAGTTATCAATTTTCTCCACCTTGATAGCAATATAACAACTGCACCTGCATATGGGATATACAATTACCAACTAATTCAGTGTTAAAGGGCTTGCAGCTGTACTAAGACTTTCATAAACATAATCAGTGTCTGGGCAAATAGTTGATGAACCAGGATTATCTAAAAGAATGTTGTGTTTAAAAAAAAATCATCGGAAGATAACAAGACCTTGTTGATTAATATTCCGTTTCAACTTCACATATGAAACATGATGGTTTTCAAGTCTCCATGATAGGTACTTACGTTGTTTATCATCTTTATTAGGTTTTTGCATGTGGTATATTTTAAGTACCAGTCCACCTAATAATCATGCAGAGGGTGATTTATCTCAAATCATAAATCAATGAAATTTTTGTTTAAAATGATACAAAACAACAAACATTTGAGTATTTGATCACTGCATACTTTATTTTATACTTTGTTGTCGAGCTAAACAAGTTCCATAGCAACACATATTTTACAGCTGAAAATAGTAGGAATTTGAAAGTAATTGACTCATGTATACATCACTAAAAAAAAGTATGAAATGGAATTATAATATTCATGTAGTAAAGGATATCTACACTTGAGCAAGTGGATTTTAAGATTTGGCATCAACAGTAACATTCAAATATTTCTAACACCTTGGTTACCAAGCATGTTTTTCCTTAGCAACCACTTCCTAGAAAATTTGAAAAACATACATAAATGTACTACAAAAATTTCAATATTATCCTTAATGATAATACAAGTTTATTATTATGTATATACAGCTTAGAAACAATATATTTACCCCACAAAAATTCACCAGGTGCATATTCATAAATTTCTCCAGAAATTAGCGTGGAAAATTTTATATTTTTTCAAAATGCACATTTTAGGTCATTTTTTTGATTTTTTTTTTTGGACCTGAAAAGAGTTTTTTCTATTTAAAATTGACAGAATTCTATCAAATGGCCTCTTTTTACAAATTTAAAGATCATTTTGAGCTATTTATAGGTTTATGGCGTAGTTGGAATAAATTTTGATGATTTTTACCTATAGGGTATTTGGATATATCAGTACCTAAGGGGGGCCCGCTGACTGACCCAAGAGGGGGCCCACTCCAGTCATGCTTCAATGATTATCTATATAATCAAACAAATTTTCCCCTTGAAAGGGCCCCCCCCTGGATCCGCCTATGTATTAGAAATTGTGGGCCATCTTGAGCACACTTAGTGCCAAAGTTAATGTTATATCCATACATTTTTTAATATAAATGAGAGCCTTTGGATCTAAGCTAACGTTCTTTTGTTTTTTAGTCACCACTGTCTTAATGAAAGGATGGGTTAAAGTGCCTGTACAAAAGAAGGGGCCTGTTATCCAGTGGTTATCATCTGTTATTAATATCAGTCATAAGGGTATTTTCAATATATATTCAGACCATAAAGCCTTTAAAAATACAGGTGATGACATTTTACTTACATACAAGTTGATTAATTATAACCTTTGGTACAATTATTCACCTCAAATTAAATCAGCCATGTTTCAAAGAAGTCCAACAATATTAATTCTAGAAGGCCCATTTTAAGGCCTCTGTTATCAACATATATAAGTATAAAAATGCACAAGTATTTTAAATGAGGATTTTTTTTATCTACATGTAATAAAAAATGCTTCCCTACAGAATACAGAAAATAGAAATGGCATTTGTCACCTGATTTAAAACTTTGCTTTTTTTTAAAAATCATATCACATACTTTGAGGTAACCGCTTCCATACACACATATAATGCAGTTGTGCCCAATGAACACAAGCAAAATTCTCAAAAATAGAAGTTTTCCATAATTTTGTTCCAAATAACTTCAACTTAATGATTTCATTTTTAGTTATCAGGTTCAGTGTCAAGTTATAGATAAAGTTTGAGTCTGATGTTGATACATTTTATTTTTAGAATACCAAATCTTACCGAAATATTATTTTCCTGACTTTTACTCCCAGGTCTTAATTTTGTTTATAAACATTTTGTATGCAAGTTAAAGATCACATATTACAGTTTAAGGTTGAATTTGTTGATATAATGTGTACAAACTGTATTGGAGTTATGTCCCTTTGGAAATGATTAAATTCCTCGAAATACATGTTTCCATTCATGCTTTAACTAAATTCAACTTATTTAATGTTAAAATAGCGAGCATTTTGTTAACTGAATCACAAAATGTTTGGTAAGCACTCAGATTATTAATAAACAATATTCACAGAAAATGTCAGAACAAACCTATGAGCTATATTCAACGCACATTAACATAAACTGTTATTTTCCTGTGGGTATAGTAAAAGATACCAAAATATCAATTTTCCAGAATTTTTACAGCATGTCAATTTTGCAATTTAAATTTTAGAGGTCTGAGTGAAAACTCAAGTTTCATTAATCAAATAAGCCTCAGGAGATAAATGGCCATAACAATAAGGAATATTGTTTTTCTTATGCATATCTTGTAAAAATTTATTTATGAGTTTGAAGAAAATTAAGTAAAAAAGTTAAACTTTTTGTTTGAAAAGGTGATATCTTAAGAGAAAAAAATCTGTTTAGCAGAACTAGATTGAGAACTATGGTGCTTTCCTTTTGTTGGTTAGTAAATAACTATCACACATTATCAGTTGTAAATAAATGTACATATTTATGCAAATCATGAATTAAAAACATCCATAGCCTCCATAGCGTCAATCAAATTAAGGGCCGGCTCCAAATCTTCATCGTCAAGTGTTTGTTGTGGTCTTGTATTTCTGGTCATAACACACAGACGAGAGAAAAAAGAAGCAATTTGGCTTGGTTGAAGGCATTCTTCCGGTTGAAACATTTTGTTTCCATTTTCATCTCTACAAACACGCATGTTTCTAGAGACATCGTCTGCATTGGATTTCCTACCACTTTGTTCACCAGCGTTGAAAATCGCTCTTAGGTAAGTTTTAACATTTTCTGTGAATCTCTGATTTTTTCTATCCTTCTTTATTGCCCAACCCATATCAGAAGATGGTGAACCTGGAGTCAGTTTTGAATCTCTGGACACTGTAGCATGTTCTGCAATGTTCAAGCAGGACTCTTTCCATTTTATTTTGATGTTGTCATAAGTGGAAATTCTATTTAACTTAATTTGGTGGTTTCCCAGTAGTATGTGGGACTCAAGACCAGAGTAAGTCTGGAACACTCTTGAGCAACAAGGTTCTATACATGTGAATATACTATTGGATAATGGTTGCATGGTCTCATTGTGGTTGCTGTCAACAGGTAATTCCACAGCAATAGTATCAGTAACCAAATCATGGGCTTTGAAAGTAATGCTGCCTGCTTCCTTTTTTGGTACAACAAAGTCAGAAATGACAACGATTTCTGTTGCAGACAGTGGGGAAGGACAGATCTTTTTCAATTGCTCTTCTGACATCACATTCCCACAACCAACTCCAAAAGCTTTAAATGCAATGATCTGCTTTTCTCTGAAAAATTAAAAATAACTTGTGATTACAAATCATACTAATTTAATTTCAAAAAAAGTATAATATTTTTCTAATATATAACAATGAACTTCATTTGAAAACAATAGATATATCTGTATGTTTTTAGTTAACATGAAATGCCAAGTATTCGATGAGTATGGTAAAGCCAGAATTAATCATATATCAAAATTGTTTAGCTGATTTTGAACAGCAGATCCTTGTCCATTCATCTGTGGCAAACATGATGTTATATTATTTTGTTCATTCTTTTTATGTCCCTGTTGAGGTTGACTTTCCTCCTTAAAATAATTGAATATAATATCAATAAGTTTTTCAAGTATACTAATGTAATATTCTAATAAAAAAAATGATAATTTTCATAGGATTTGGACAAATATTTTGAAGGGGTAAATTCTAGCTCATATCTAAGAAAGCATACATTTTGACAAAAACAATTTTTTTTATATGTAAATTTTCTAAAAAATAAACATGAAAGTCACATTTTTTCAATTTTAATCTAAAAATAATTTAATTTAATTTTCGATGTAACACTTCTTCTGATTGGCTGACATTGTTTTGTTTATCAAATCATAGACATAATAATGTAACGTGACAGAAAAAACATAACAGTCATTCCTTAAATAAATAATAAAATATGATTAATATTTCAGTTATATCTTTAAAGGAAGTTTGAAATTTTATCCCCTCCTCAGGGAAATATTTCACTATGAAATTCTGTCAATGAATTATTTTTTTATCTCAAATTATTACAAACTGTACCCAAACATGATGCATTCAATCTTTAGATTTAGAGCTGAAATTATTTTGTAAAGCATATATACATTTGAATTTAATAATTGAAAGAAATATTTTATTTAATGAAGCTAATTCCAAATTTGGATATATAATTTGTATAAATTTTGGTGTAGTCAGTAAAAAGAGACATGAACAAAATAAAGTGCATTCTATTTACCGTAACTCTATATTTGAGATCTTTGATATTCCTTTCCATGTATTCTTGATCTTATTGGCTTCTCCAGCTACTTGGGAATTTATCTGGACGTGTGCAGATTGACAGCCCATTACACCACCCAAAGAATCTATGGCGTTCTTCATATCGCCTGCTGTTTTAACATTATTCCCAGAAGAAACATATTGACGAATCTTACATCTTAGATGGGCAATCTTGGCATCACAATAGGATTTACCATCCTGCGCCTCACTAAAGTCATATCTCTTTATGGTGATTCCTAAAACAAATATGTCCTTTTTTAAAACAACTGTTCTGTCAATAATTATTATAGGATTCTTTGATTTTTTTAAATGAATTTATTGGTGTATATAAACTTGATCAAGTCATACAAATATTTGGTCTTTTGTAGATAGTTGTCTCATTGGCAATCATACAACATCTTCTTTTTTATAATAAGTCTGAAGAACTTGTTTTTAAGTGTAGACTTAGTCCAGTTAATACACAAATAAATTATGTTTTTTGTATTTCAATAGAAGCAGTAATTTTCTGAACATTGCTATACAAATTTATACTTGACAACATATGTAATTAGTAAGAACAATAGTTTGAAGAATGATCTACATTTCCTTAAAATTCTACAGAAATACAAAAATATATTGTCATTCAATAGAATATATATGCATATCATACCAGTTCTTTCTGAAATCCCATCAAGGGATAACAATGTGTTTCCACAATGATAACAGCCTGCATTATCACTTCTGAGGTAAGCTGTTGTAATATAGGGGAGTTGTTTCATCACTGTTCTTAATGTGTGTTCCAACACAGACACAACAGCAAACCAATCTTGCTTCACCTGGTCAAAGATATGGGTATAGGTCCTATGCTGTAAAATTAAAAGAAAATTAAACAATTTTACTCCATCTCTCATAAGAGTTACACAAATTTTGGACTCACACAATAGTCTTGCCAAAAACTTCATGTACAAAAGTCTTAAGCCTGTAATATTTACCAAAATATATAATTTGATGAGGATGTAAACATTAAAAAAGAATTTCTATCTATTGATAATGAGAACTTTACCTATTATATCTATATCTCAAATATTTCTGATATAACAATACTTTTGATAATAATGAAAAACTAAACCCTATAAGGAAAAGTTTTCTATGAATCTGCATTAAAATGAATCATGAATAAAGGTCATGGTCAGCATTAAGGTGCCTGACTGACAGGGTCATACAATAATTAAGCTACATAGAGATCAAATTGTATTTTTCTAGGCGAACTTGTATAGTCTTGAATAGATGAAAAGTCTCTGAAATGTACAGCTTTCCAGTTTCAAAAGTAACCTTGTAACAAGAAACGTAGTTGCAATGACTAGAAATAAAAAAAATGATATACCAGCTTCTTATAATTCACATTCACAAAGTATAATGCATATACTTGTAGGTGTAATTTTCAGTTTCTTGTGTATAATTTGCAGTTTAGTATGTCGTTCATTATCACTGAACTAGTATATATATATTTGTGTAGCAAGCTGAAGGACGCCTCCAGATGCGGGAATTTCTTGCTGCATTGAATACCTATTGGTGACTTTCTGCTGTTGACTGTTTTATGATCAGGTTGTGGTCTCTTTGAAAAATTCCCCATTTCCATTTTCAATTTTATTTATTCAGGTGATTTCAAGACTTTTTTTTTAATTGTACCTTGTAATAAAGTAACTGATAACATCATCTATGAAAAGCAATGTTAGTACCTTCAAATTTGATTCATCATCTTTGAAAATGCACACACACACATGCCAATTTATGCCTTTTTGTGCATACCAGTCAGACTGTTTTTCCCTAAATGACAAGGGCAGGAATTTCATCGCCCAGTCCATTATAATAAAAACTTCTTCTTTCTTCAAACTGCCTAGAAGAGCTTGTCTACATCTATCTTGATTGGCACAACGAACCAAGTGCTGCTTCCAAGACAAGATATTGCTTTCTCCTACTTCAATATCCTGAAGAAGTTCAGACTTAAGTTCCACTGGAATATCTGCATATGATAAAAGCAATAGATTAGATATTGATTATTATTTGTATTGAATTTGAAAAATTCAATGAACATTAATAAAATACTATGACATGTACATTTAATGAAATAATGTTAGAGATTATTTATTTTCTAATTATTATAAGACATGTATATATAGTGAACAATGACCTTAAAAATATTCACCAAAATAAGTTTAATATTTATAAACTATAAAGAAACCTTTATAAATCAGTTAAGATTTTGTTCATTAATTGTTTCAAATGTTTTATGTTGAGGCCTTTTATAGCCAATTATATGATGTGGGTTTTTTTTTCCTCATTGTTAAAGACCGTATTATTGCCCATTTATTGCTAACACCCACGTCATTTGAACTTTTATGGATAATTATTTTATTTGCAATCATACCACTTCTCCTTATTATTATACAGTACAAAACAAATTAAGCAAACCTGCAATACAGTAAGATAAAACTTACCTTTCTCTTCAGATGTAACTCTTTTGAGATTGATTATAGACCTGGAGAACAGCTCACATCTATCACAAACCATGTTATGACTGTGGGTACATTTATTTTGAAGTGTTTGATCTTTTGGATCAGACAATGCGAACATAATGCAGTGGTCAGGGCACTGGTCAGCTAATGATGTATGCAGTTTAAAGTCAGTTTTTATATATAGTTTAAATAAATGGAGATCTTGCTCAGTCTTCTCTAAATCATTGTGTACTTCAGGGCTAAAATACAAACAAACAAAAATAGCTGCAATAAGTTTTTAAAGTGTACTAAGGTAAAGCTTCTAGGAATTTTCATTTAATCTACAACATGTGCAAAATTAAACAAGTGAAACTGTGAATTACTGCTCACTGACAATACACCTGCCTCAAGTGGATAATTTTTATAGTGTTAAAATATGTAAGTGTGCGGTGATCTGGAAGTTGTTAAGTGATGAAATTGAAAATGCATCATGCAATAAAGCTGACTTATAGAAACCAAATTTCAGAAATCCTTGTATTGTAGTTCCTGAGAAAAAATTTACGCAAAATTTCAATATGGTTATCATGAGTAAATTGATAAAGGTTTCCAGAAAATTCATTTTGCAACACTTAAATCAAGCTCATAAATTGACAGATTAAATCAAATTAAGAGATAACTGTATTGTATTTGAATCTTTATGAACGTCCATCAGCAGTTTTACTGTCGCAAATTTAGTTTACCTGGCGACACGTAGAGGAAACAGGTAAACGGTATTTGCCGCCACAGTAAAAGTACCAATGGATGTCCGAAAAGCTTCAAATACAATACAGTTGTCTCTTTTCTAATGCTAAACAAGTTTATAATTAATTTCAATCATTATTTCAGTGTAAAATCTTCATTTAAGAAAATTCCACAAAAAGATGTTATCTTCTTTGGTGCCAACAATAGATGACATCATACATGTAGGTATGCTTCCGGGGACAAACATAAACACTGGGCGTTTTCAGGCTGCTGCTTCAGAATGTAATACAATTTGATAAAAAGAGGATTTTTAGGTGCAACATGCAAGTTTTATGGCTTATTATTGTAGAACTTACATGTCAATACATTCAACAATTCAAAATGTCGGCTTCCTTAGTTACAGACAAGGAGATAGAGAATTTTACGCTAACTGTCTTCCAACCATAACCATTGATACAAAATAATTGCATTCAAATTGGCAATTTATTACAGGTACAGCTAGCTGTATGCAATGTGTAGTTGCTAATCATTTATAGATCAATTGTATACAGATTTTCAATTTTTAGTACTGTAAATTGCTACCTGGCTGTCTCTTTGGCAAAATACAACAGTAGTGACATTTTTATGAGAATAACGATTAAACTTGACTATTCCTGAGCTTTTATTTTCCATCTATAGAAATAAGAACTTACTCAGTTAAGTAAAGTTTAAGCTGCTTTTTAACTTCATCTAAAGTGTCAAAAGCTGTGGATCCATCAGTGGCAATATTATCTAGGCCTCTCAAACTTGTTCTTGTGGAAGCTGGACAAACCCTCAAAATTTCAAAAAGAGACGATCTAGATAGTGGATCAACATCTGCTTCTTTACAAAAGGCTTGGTACATGTGGACCAAGTTGGCATGGCAAACAGTTCGAACCACTTCTGGTATTAAAATCTTTTCTCCAGTATTCAGTTTCATCTCTTTGGTTCCATATGAGCTGACCTAACAATCAATACAATTAAAAATATACTAGAATTTCATTATGATATATCATGCCAAATTTAGTCCACCCTCCTTGGTATCTAAATGACACAAAGATAATTACATCTTCACTGGTTGTTATTTCAATAATTTCACAGGGAGTCTTTCAGCTATTTGATCATATTGTTAAGTATGAGAAATGCATGGTATCTAGTTTCATTAACAACATTGGGTGTTAATATACATAACTTACACTGATCTATAGTTATGCCCCTTTACAAATAAAAAAAACTGCTGAATTGTCAGTTTCTGCTCTCTGGCTTCAGTTTGCCTCAACCGAATGTTATACACAATACTTATTACCACAAAACTCAGATCCAGTACAAATTTTGGTGGGTTCACTTTCACCGATCTTCAGTTATATCCCTTTATAACTTTATGTGACATGAATGTATCAACTGTGTCCGATATTAAAGACCATCAATCTTAGACAGGACAAAAATTATACACAAGATGGCATTAAATGTTATATATACCTGATGAAATAGAGGATTGAAGAAGAAATCCAAAGCATGAGCAACCTTCCACTGTGGTAGTCTTTGACGGTTTTGCTTAATATGTTTTGGAACTTGTGAACCTGAAACAGAAATAGTATGTGAATATTTAAACGAAATCACAGCAGCTGTCATAAATACAGTCTCTTTATTACTAATGAAATCAATATAAAAAGAAGTTCTTCTGGTTACTAGTTACTATAAACCATGGATTCATTCTTTTGCCAAGTGCAGAATTTTAACTGACAACCTCAGTTTTAAAAGCATTGCGATACAGTATTTTTATTACTTAGACCATTTGGCCATAAACTCCTAATCTCTTTTTATATCTAAGAAATTTGTCTTATATACTTATAAGCTATAGGATTATATAATACCTTCTCCATGCACTGAAGCATGTAGACGTGCCTGGTCTATACCATAAACAGTCAAGCCTGGAATCATTTCCTGTAGTTGTTTCTTGGTGTAATCTTTTGCCAACATTGACAACATCTGTTTTTTCATGTTGCAATCATTGGTATTCTCATACAATTTTACAATTGTGTTTGTTAAATCAGGGACTAGTGAATGCTGTTTCTCCATCTTTATCAACTCGGTTAGCTCACTTGCTTGACCTGGAGCTAAACAATCCATCAATGCTTCAATGGCAGTTGTAGCTTTACGTTTAAGCATACGTTTTGATGAAGGATGTAATGAGGCTATATCTGTTCTGACTTGATATTTCAATGGACTCATCTTACCATTAGACAATAACGACAGGGCAGTGTTGACATCATCTAGAAGAATGTCCCCTTTCTTTTCATCTGTACTCCAGCTAGAAGTTTGAGATAACTATATGAAGAAAAAAGTTACAAAGAACATTTAGTTAACTTTTATGAGTAAGCTAACATGTACAATCTGCTTATAGTAAATATGTTAAATTAACATGACCACAAAATCAATAAGGAGTTTCCTCTTTCAACCTGATCACACACATGCCATGTTAGGTTTCAGTCCAATATGGAATGTCTTAATAATATCCTGAAAGCATTTTATTATAAAAACTACTATTGTTTCTTTTTAGAAATTTGACCTTGATTGACCTTTATACGTATTGCTTTTTTATTTTATTCAACAAACCATACAATTTTATATATGTTATATAATCTATCTGAAAAGTAACCTTGAAACGTTTTTTTGAACAAGCAACTCTGACCTTGAACTCTGATGTATTCACTTCAAATGAATTTGAATCTTCATCTTCTTATATTAATATATTTTCAAATGACTTTTATTTAATGGTATGAAAATCAAATACAATTCTATTATTTTATCAAATGTATTACTTACATCTTGACTGAAGGTCATGGAGTCAGTTTCGGCTGTACTGGGCTGTGTTTCTGTCTTTGCAATGGAGTCATCATCCTATAAAAAAAATGTTCCGTAAAAAAAAATAACAGATAATAATACATAACATCATAGATCAATTGATATTTGCTTGCTAAATATCCAGAGGACAATAGCTCTTGTATATTCAGTATGAGACAAATATATATAACCTTGATCTTGACCTCAAATTAGTTATGTTAAATCAGTATGGATTTTTATTTAGGGATAATAATTGCCATTGTTTGTTAAACATATTTTTATACTGTGTTTGAAATATGCCGTTTAGATATGTATTTCATGGCAGGATCTAATAGGAAGTCAATTCTATCAACTTTATCAAATTTTATAAATGCATTTTTGATTTGGGCTTTTAACAAGCTTTCATAATCAGTAATTGCAGGTAGTTTTGTATGGCGATTTGTAACCATTGTTTCAATGTTTTTTACTTTTGGGCATTGCATAGATCATACCATTTATTTTTGACAGTTTTTTTTTATATGTTTGGCTGTCACACCATTGTCCTAGATTAACATATATTAAATATGTCACCTTCTTTAATGTCTGTCTTAAATAATGGTTATTGTTCGTTGATCCCTGTTATATTCATTTCATCTTAAATTGTTATGATATAAATCTCACTTTCTTAATTGAAATTTCTTATTTTTCATATGAGGGTCTTTATAGCTTTTTTTTATGGTATGTTTTTTTTTCATTGTTGAAGGCTGTACAATTGCTGACATCATTTTCATTGGATTTTGGCTGGATAGTTGTTTCATTTGCAAACAATCTCCTCTCCTTACTTTTGTACTTACATCTTGACTGAATGTCAGGAAATCAGTATCAGCTGTACTGGGTTGTGTATCTGTCTTTGCAGAAGATTCACCATCCTGTAAAATAATGCTATAATTAACAAATAATCCTTAATAATATGTTGATGTTGTTTGGGACGAGAAAAAATTTAAGAATTACAAATGAAGTCAATACCATTATTTACTTACTTTCTGACAAGGGTTAATGCCTTTTGTCAAAGTATTTAGAACAAGTTTTTCAATATTTTTTTTTACACTTTTGGACCTATAATGGTTTAATTTTTGAATTGTTGTTTGGATGATGAGTTGTCTCATTGGCACTCACACCACATCTTCCTATATCTATATACTGTGAAAGTACTTTTCCTCGTGGGGAACCAACTATCTTGGTTTTTGTGGTTGACTTTATCCACAAATTTATGTGTTCAACGAAATAAAACAACTATTTTCCAAATTAAGACATGGAACAAATCTCGATCCCCATGTTCGTTTGACTACTGATATGATGCAAAGAATGTGTATATTGAATATATCGCCAAATCAAAGAAAACTATATTTACAATATTATAGTCACTGGGCAAACGCACTATGAACAACAGACAGGATTAATACCAATTCAATCTTAAAAACCTAAACTGTACAATTTTTGATCTTTTAGTTATTATAAAAATATATTTAATCAATGAAAGTCAGATTTCCGATATTGATATGCTATGATAAAGTGTTCATTTAATATTCTCATAATAATAAAATGATAATTTCATGCTGGACTTGCTTTTGATAAGAGTTATTTTACATGCGGGTAGAAAGTATTGTCTGTGTTTCAAATTTTGCTGATTTTCAATAAAATTGTCATTGAATTTTCTGAAATCTTTTTTAAAGTTACCTTTATACAGTTTAAGAAGTGTATAAGTTGGAGCATAGACATATTTTACTTACAATATTCATTATGCTTAAACAGCTAGATGTTTCTGTCTTCCTCTGTTGTGTCCAAATCTGAATGCATATAAAAATAAATGAGAAATATTTTATCTCAAAGTAAATGTTAAAGTAAATACAAAATTGGTATTACACAATAGCAACATACAAAATGAATAACAATATAAAACATCTCTATTCATTTTGTTAATCAAATAATTTAGGCATCATATGTTGTTCAGCAGTTGCTATTAGTCTTTTTTAAATGCATTTTAAAAATTAATTTGCATGTATATATATATATATGTGTAGTGCAATTTTTATTCAGAAATCTGCTTGATACCATTGGTTGAATGGCTGTATTAAAATACTTGTTTTAACATTTTTCAAAACTCTCTGAAAGGTTCAACATGTAAAAAATGCCTTGAAAATGAGATTACAAAATGTAAATTCCAATAAAACTTACATGACTTATGTACAAAATTTTTAAAGCAGTGTGGTTATCATCTAAATTGAAATTGCAAATAATATGTTGCCTCATTGGCACACATACCACATCTTCCTCAGTCTACATTGTTAGCCATTAGTTCGATGCCACAGACTAGTAAAATTTCATTCGGACTAGTAAGTTTTTGCAAAACTTTGTTTGGCCTAATAAGAAAAATGTCAGAATATATATTATGATTAGTCTAAGGACTAGTAGTTGAAAAAGTTTTTTGGTGCAGACTGCAGTTCCTATATCTGTTTCAAGCATGTATGTGAATCATTCCAAGTCTAAATAAATAATAACAATAGGTGTATCTCCAACCTCCCCCTTTTGTGGATTTTTTTTTGTTAATTATATAGGAAATCACTGAATCATCAATGAAGTGGGCCTCCTCTTTTGGGAAGTCAGAGGTTCTCTTATAAATAATTATGGATCTGCCACAGCTACCAATTTGAAACAAAATCTTTATAATCTTTAAGATTTTCAACAAAATCTACAAATATATCTGTGAATTTAATATAATTAATTACCTTTTGTATCCTCAATTGTTGAAGGAGCTACTTTTTTGCTGCAACTTCTGCATAATCCTGGAATATAATATTTCAAAATAATGCAAATTACAAACAAGTTTACAAGTTTAATATAATCTAAAGGTTCTTTTGTAAAATTCTGTTGATTCTACTATGTTTGATTTTAACCTCAATGTAACATGAATCAATTCTAAGTACCAGTAATGTGCTTTCATAAAGGGTCATATTTGAGTAGCAAGAGTGTGCTTTCATCATGTTCATAAAAATGGTCATATTGGAGTACCAACAATGTGCTTTCTTTCAAAGGTTACTGTAGTATCTGGTTTTTTTTTTATCATTAATCATGTCCAACCATTTATCATGTTCATACCATGATACCTAACTATAAGGTTTGAGTTGATCTCCTTGTTAAAGGCTGCACAGAGACATATGATTGATTACTACCACTTTAATTTGAAGATAGTTGTCTCATCATGCTCACATGCAATCATATCATATCTTCTCATGATTTATTTATACATGTTATATATACATGTACTGTGAAGTAAAAATAAATGTAAACTTCAGGAAATAAACCTTAGTTTGATCATTTTATGTTGAATGTGAAATTACTGTACTGCAGCACTTAATTCTGGTCAGTTCATAGTCACAATTTTCAAAGCAAAATAATGAGGAATATAACCTTGTATATCCATATTATTATTAATTTATTATCTCTGAAAATTGAATTTTAAGGAAGTACCATATTTAAACAATATACTATTCTTTACTAGGTTAGAAGGGAAATGCAATACACTAAATAAATCTAAAATCTATGTTAACTTACCTGTACCTACTGGAAGAAGAACACCAAAAGATTGCAAAACATCCCGACTTTCTTGAACTGTTATACAGGTTGGGAACAAACCCCCTGTATGGTGATTATACCTCTATAGAGGGATAATCCTTCTTTAGAGGGATAAAATTATCCCTCTATAGAGGGGTATTTTTGTTTGCACTGGATTTAAAGCAAATTAGGGCAGAATGGCATTTTCTAGTTATATTGGCTATAATCTCTAGCAGTATATGCATCAACATATGCACTTTACTAAAAATTGGGATAACCAGTTTTCTGCTAAAGTGACAAAACTTGCAATCTATTGTAAACCTATCTGAACACCTGATCAACAACAAAAGGAATAGTTGACCTTTAAATTTCATGTTAAATCTAACAATAGAAATTCTGTTCAGTGAGGCATAAGTGAGTAGAATTTACCTGATCATCACAGCTTTCAATCATGGTGAACAATAGCTTTTATATTTAGTCAGATAAGCATCACACTGGGCATGTGCATATTAAATTAAGTACATCAATTGGTGCATCAACTATTCCAGGTTACTGCCATAATAAGTAGAGAATGCCATTCTGCCCTATTTTGATTTAAATCCAGTCTAAACAAAAATACCCCTCTATAGAGGGATAATTTTACCCCTCTATAGAAGGATTATCCCTCTATACAGGTATAATCACCATATAGAGGGTTTGATCCCAACCTGTTATACCTCTGTATGCTTTACCATTACCAGAATGAGATGGGTGGCTGCATGTTTTATTTTGTTTAAAGTTTATTCCCAGTTTGTAACGATGATGTGGACACACTGTAACATCCCTGTACAAACGATCATCAAATAGGCCGACTCTATAAAAAATAAGTTGACCTTCTGTCATAGGTTCACCCAAACTAAAATGCCGGTAAGAGCCTCCTGTTGCAACCCCAACACTCTTTAGGTGACTAGTCACGTCCTTAAAACAACACTTAATTTTGATTGCATCATGTTCATGTGGAAATAAATAATAACATCCACACTCATCAGTTCGAAAAGCTGAAATTCCACATCTGAGTGTGTCGTCTGCCATTTTCAAGGCAAAAGTGAAAGTAGGGAAGTCCCGCAGAAAATAAACAAACTTTCATAAAAATTAATAAATTATAGGAATTTAATGTTTAATCATATATTTCCACTCTGAAAAATATTGCTATTTAAATTGAAGTTAACTATACCTTAAATTAATTTTTTAAATAACCTCAACCTTGAAATAATTTTGTTTGTTTGGATAAGTTGGAGTTAGTTCCCTTAGTCCAATTTTGAATTCATAACAACATTTGACCAGTTTATTTTTAAATAGGACATATGTGCATCTGGTGAAATTTAGAAGTTGTAAACTATACTATTCAATCTTCCATTTGACATCATTGTGTATGAAAATTGTTCAGGGATATTTTGTTTAAATGGGTCACTTATTTCAATACAATGATAGAGGAATCAGTCTCAGAGGGGGGATCTAATTCTTTAGTTTTAAGAGGGAAACCATGGATGTAACTAAAAAAAAAATTGCACAAGGTTTCCTGCTTACATGATGATTTAATCACTGAAGTTTAAGCAAAAATCAATTATTTTGATAAATCACTTTTACACAGCACTCTGCATGATTCTTAGGTGGACAGGTACTTAATTTGTATTTGTAAATTATTACTTTCACTGTTAATTGTAGTTTTGGTAATATCCATTTGTCGTATCTTCGTACCTATACAATAGTAAACATACCGTCACTATGTTTTGTATAAAGTTTTGTATTGTTGTCTTTCTTTTTAATTAAGTCCTTTGTATAGTTGCCTCTTGTTTTGTCCCTTATATACATTTAAATTGTCACTGAATGTTAAAAAAACAATCTATTCATCCATCTCAAAATTTCAGAAAAGGTCATCTGGTTTACATTTATTATTTCATACAATTTTGTGGATTCAAACATTTAAAAGTAAATCATATAAAAATTATATGAAAATAGTTTGTATAATAGTTATATTACAGAATACAAATTAATTGAGAAAAGAAATCAGTAATCGAATGTAAAACAATACGAACTTAACAAATATAGTTGTTATCACTAAATTGCTGTGCATTCACTTTAAGTTGAACATGTCACATCAAATAAAAAGGCATCACAAGTCCCACTATCATATACCAACAAACAGTCGTTTGATTTGTCATAATAAATTATTGTCGGGATTTGCATTCCTTCTTTCTCAGTAAATATTTCTTTATAATGTTTACCATCAGGTGATACCACAATCACATTGTTAGATTCATAACATAAAATATAAACATTACCTTTGCCATCAGTTGTAACATGCCGCGTTTTTATTTCCGTACCAAAAGTACAATTCCATCTGTTTGATCAATACAATATATGACGTGAAACATATTCTGACTGATAAGTTAATGTAAATTTAGGTAAATTTGGTTAAAATCTATGTACAACATATACTAATTGTAGTGTCTAGTAATAATGTTCAGACAGAAATAAGATAAACATATAGTATTGAAACAGTAGTAAGATTTACATGCTATTCAAGTAGTTCAAATATATTGTAGACTTATATACAAATTAAGATAAAGGTAACATTGTTGAAACACTAAGGCTTTTCTACGTCAGGAAAAGATTACCTTAGCTGAATTTGGCAAAACTTTCTGTACTCAATACTTCGTACTTTATTTTGTTTTTTTGAAAAATTTGTTTAGATTCGAGCGTCACTAGTGAGTCTTTGTAGACGAAACGCGCGTCGGGCGCAAATATTCTGGTATCTATGATAATTTACTTTAACCTCCCAAATATATTGGATAGTACAGTAAATCACACTTATCACAACCTTTACTAAACAAATAGATACAGAAATCAACTTAGATGATAAGATATGACATTTATGGTCTAGATTTTTTAATTTTGTAAAGGCACACAATGTTGTTACATTTCTTTTGTCCTATCTACCTGGTTCATGAATGTTTTTTTTTGGGGGGGGGACCAAGACACTAAACAATCCTGCACAGTCAAGCTGCATGTCTACCATCAATAACAACAGCACACATTGGAAAAGCAAGACAAAATGTGTATGCAGCATTATAATATATGTTGAAACTTTAACGTTAAAATTTCAACGTTAAGAACCTGCTGGGATGGTTCTAGCACTCATAATTAATATGCACTACGTCTGATGGTTTATCTATCCCATCACTCTTAAGTCATGCTTTTGTATAATAATCAATTTTCCAAGTAAAAGAGCTATTGCAACCAGTTATACAAAATCGTCGTTGACCCAAATTTATTTCTAAACGTCTTTTGAATGAAATTTTTATTCAGCTAATTTAACAAATAATGAGTGGCCTTGTCCACTGTTTACAGTACTTTACCATAGTTATCTACCTTTGTACTATTGTATCACATTTCAGTACAATAGAACTAAAAGATCAATAATAACTATTTTTAAATGTACAACTACTTACCGATCGCCATTTTGAGCCGAAGCGTAACTGATCACCAGGTAACAATCTTAACATTTTCTCCAATGAATGAATATGTGAATAGTAGAAATGAAACTTTTAGTCTATGAAAAGAGATAAACTCTAAAATTAAGGGCGAGGGGCTTTCGCCGATCACTGAATGTCATAATACGTACATTTTCATTCACTTTCCTGTTTAACAAATATTTACAGTTTCTGTTGATGACCACTAGTTTAACATGTGCTTGCAAAATTTAGTGCATTAACTAAGTTTTATTTCAAAACGCTCCGATTCATGCTTAAATATGAAAAATCTATCAAATATGCCAAAAAACGTCACTTTTCAGATGGTTTTTAAAAAACATGAAAGTGGCCGCATCCGTGTTTATCCTCAATCTTTATATCTATAATACTAAAATTACGAGGTCAAATTTGTCGGCCGTCATCACGTAAAAACGACGAATCAAAGAATTCAACTTTATATACAACTAATATAGTACAAAGGTGTAGATTAAAAATTACACCACTCCAGGCCCTTTTGTTTTCCACGTAATTAATATCGCCAATAATTAGGAAGTTCCGGGTCGAGTCCGATATCGATACCAATAGTATAATCACCTGTTACCTATTACCTTATCTGTACGTTCCGCATCTGACAGGCGCACCACCAAATGGTGTATTCAGGATTAATATGCTATATAAACGGGTCATAATCACATAGGTTGACACTACTAAATTGTCAAATTGTTACCTATTGTAGTATTTTAATCCGTAAGACTTTCTAAGATAACAATACGAATACTAAAAATCTGGACTAAAAATAAGTTTCAATTTGTTAGCGGGCATGACGTAAAACAGCGAATCAAAGAATTCAACTTTATTTATAACTAATATAGGACAATGCTGTTGATTAAAAAATACTCCATTCCAGGACCTTTTGTTTTCCAAATATTTAATATTACCAATAACTGATAAGTTCCAGTTCGACGGGTTCAAACAGAAAGATTTGAAAGCAGAGAAAATTGTGTATCTTATAATCGGCATGACTTTATCAGATGACAGTACTAATACTAAGATAAGGCTTGCGCATAGTTATATACTTTAATTCAGTCACAGACCCGCGATATCACGGGTGTGTTCTAGTATGTTATGTATTATCATCAAATACAACTTACATTTCAATATTATGAATGAACACGAATGCTGCCACTTTCATTTAAGACGGAAACCGCATAAAATTTAACTAAAATGCTAAAATTGTGAAGATTTCAGTAATTTAGCATGACTTAATGATGCTAATATACAATATATGTGCATTGTATTGTCAAAAACAGCCTATATTCATATAGCAGAAGCTTTCTACTTTCCAGTAAATAGCTAAAAGATAACAGTTTCAGATGTTTGTAAATCTGCTATATTTTGGGGCTAAAAAGGGGTCTTACTGAACCATCTCCTTTGTTAAATTTGTGACAGTGATTCACCAGATATTGAATTTATAAACGCAGCAAACGCAAAGGGAACATAATAGTTTATAAGTCAGTCAGACATAGCTGTAAATGATTTTTAAGGCAGAGTGTATATTGAGTAATATACATGTATCCTTCTTTTCGTGTTAGGATGACAAAAATAAATTGGACCAAAGAGCAGTTATAGTTTAATGGCAGTAGGCAAACTACAATTTGTGAAAACATTTTTTGTTTTTAATTCAAAGTAAAACTATAATTATGTGAATATACAAAAAACAATATAGATAATAATTACCCATAGATGGTCTAGCGGGCAAGTATTTAGAAAAAAAAAGCTACCAATCGATCAACATTAAGATAAGAGTTATATTTTTTCATTTCAAAGTAAAACTAAAGCAAAAAGAAAAAAAATCGTGATTTTATATGACATTATTATTTTTATCCTGAAGTATATATGTATTACAAATACCTTTTCAACCGAATTGCTTTAATTGCAAGAATATTGAATGACAACAAGATTGCCTTGTACATTTACTATGATCACAGTATTACGAATGATATTTTTTCGAATTCTTTATTTAAATAATAGCAAATGTCGTATAAAAAATATTGAGAAAATGCAAAGGCTTTTTGTAGGATATATGAACATAAATACAGACATTATTTTAAATTGGGACACACCAATTCTATTCCAATATAAGCCAGGTGCACGTTTTGGTTTTTGAGGATTTTTATAGAATTTTTTTTAAGATGACTCAAGTTTATATCTTTTCAGGACATACAATTGATCTTAATTATTAAAAAATTCAGAAAACATGGTGAGTTTATTTACAACCACTGGATCGATGCCACTGCTGGTGGAGGTTTTATTCCCAGAGGGTATCACCATCCCAATAATCAGCACTTCTGTGTTGACTTGAATTATCATTGATATTGACATAATTATAAATAAACTGTGCACAAAACATTGAATTTCTGAAATACTAAGGCATTTCTACGTCAGAAATAGATAACCTTAGCTGTATTTGGCAAGACCTTAAGGATTTTTTTATCCTTAATACTCTTCAGCTTCGTACTTTATTTGGTTTATTTTTTATTTATTTCTTAACTTCGACAGTCGCTAATAAGTCTTTGTAGACGAAACGCGCGTCTGGCGCAAATATCCTATTATCTACGATGAGTTAATTAAATCTATGAAATATATTAGACTGTACAGTAAATCACAACCTTCAACAAAAAACTTTAATACAGAAATCAACTAAGATGATAAGATATGATATTTATGGTCTAAATTATTGATTGTGTACATGCACATAACGTTGTATCGGTAACAGTTCATTTGGCCTGTCTATCTGGTTCATTTGTGTCTTTGGGAAAAACCAAGACATTAAAAAATCCTGCACAGTCAAGCTGCATGTCTACAACCAATAACAACAGCACACATTGAAAAAGCAAGACAAAATGTGTATGCAGCTTTATGATATATGTTACTATTCAAATTTGAATCAATGTTGAATAAATGTTGAAATTTTAACGTTAAAATTTCAACGTTGAGAGCCTGCTGGGATGGTTCTAGCACTCATAATTAATATAAACTACGTTCGATGGTTTATCGATCCCATTACTCTTTTGTCATGCTTTTGTATAACCAACTTTCAAAGTAAAAGAGCTCTTGCAACCAGTTATATAAAATCGTCGTTGACCCAAATTCTTTCTAAATGTCTTTTGTAATGAAATGTTTATTCAGCTAATTTTACAAATAATGAGTGGACTTGTCCACTGTTTACAGTACTTTACCATAGTTATCTACCTTTGTACTATTGTATCACATTTCAGTACAATAGAACTAAAAGATCAATAATAACTATTTTTAAATGTACAAATACTTACCGATCGCCATTTTGAGCCGAAGCGTAACTGATCACCAGGTAACAATCTTAACATTGTCTCCACTGAATGAATATGTGAATAGTAGAAATGAAACTTGTAGTCTATGAAAAGAGATAAACTCTAAAATTAAGGGCGAGGGGCTTTTGCCGATCACTGAATGTCATAATACGTACATTTTCATTCACTTTCCTGTTGAACAAATATTTACAGTTTCTGTTGATGACCACTAGTTTAACATGTGCTTGCAAAATTTAGTGCATTAACTAAGTTTTATTTGTTGTACATTTACTCACGAGTATCATTACTGTCAAAGGGTCGATTTTGGCCTCAAATTTCAGGTTCATCTAACGCAAGATTTTGGACACTTTTTAAACACTTAAACGTCTTTTTCAATTGATTCAATTGGTTTATGAGATCGATTTTAACTGATTTAGTATTCAAAACGCTCCGATTCATGCTTAAATATGAAAAATCTATCAAATATGCCAAAAAACGTCACTTTTCAGATGGTTTTTAAAAAAAATGAAAGTGGCCGCATCCGTGTTTATCCTCAATCTTTATATATGTTATGTATTATCATCAAATACAACTTACATTTCAATATTATGAATGAACACGAATGCTGCCACTTTCATTTAAGACGGAAACCGCATAAAATTTAACTAAAATGCTAAAATTGTGAAGATTTCAGTAATTTAGCATGACTTAATGATGCAAATGCACAATATATGTGCATTGTATTGTCAAAAACAGCCTATATTCATATAGCAGAAGCTTTCTACTTTCCAGTAAATAGCTAAAAGATAACAGTTTCACATTTTTGTAAATCTGCTATATTTTGGGGCCAAAAAGGGGTCTTACTGAACCATATCCTTTGTTAAATTTGTGACAGTGATTCACCAGATATTGAATTTATAAACGCAGCAAACGCAAATGGAACATAATAGTTTATAAGTCAGTCAGACATAGCTGTAAATGATTTTTAAAGGCAGAGTGTATATTGTGTAATATACATGTATCCTTCTTTTCGTGTTAGGATGACAAAAATAAATTGATCCAAAGAGCAGATATAGTTTAATGTAAGTAGGCAATCTACAATTTGTGAAAACAATTTTTGTTTTTAATTCAAAGTAAACCTATAATTATGTGAATATACAAAAAACAATATAGATAATAATTACCCATAGATGGTCTAGCGGGCAAGTATTTAGAAAACAAAGCTACCAATCGATCAACATTAAGATAAGAGTTATTTTTTTTCATTTCAAAGTAAAACTAAAGCAAAAAGAAAAAAAAATCGTGATTTTATATGACATTATTATTTTTATCCTGAAGTATATATGTATTACAAATACCTTTTCAACCGAATTGCTTTAATTGCAAGAATATTGAATGACAACAAGATTGCCTTGTACTATGATCACAGTATTACGAATGATATTTTTTCGAATTCTTTATCTAAATAATAGCAAATGTCGTATAAAAAATATTGAGAAAATGCAAAGGCTTTTTGTAGGATATATGAACATAAATACAGACATTATTTTAAATTGGGACACACCAATTCTATTCCAATATGAGCCAGGTGCACGTTTTGGTTTTTGAGGATTTTTATAGAATTTTTTTTAAGATGACTCAAGTTTATATCTTTTCAGGACATACAATTGATCTTAATTATTAAAAAATTCAGAAAACATGGTGAGTTTATTTACAACCACTGGATCGATGCCACTGCTGGTGGAGGTTTTATTCCCAGAGGGTATCACCATCCCAATAATCAGCACTTCTGTGTTGACTTGAATTATCATTGATATTGACATAATTATAAATAAACTGTGCACAAAACATTGAATTTCTGAAATACTAAGGCATTTCTACGTCAGAAATAGATAACCTTAGCTGTATTTGACAAGACCTTAAGGATTTTTTTTATCCTTAATACTCTTCAGCTTCGTACTTTATTTGGTTTATTTTTTTTTTTATTTCTTAACTTCGACAGTCGCTAATAAGTCTTTGTAGACGAAACGCGCGTCTGCCGCAAATATCATATTATCTACGATGAGTTAATTAAATCTATGAAATATATTAGACTGTACAGTAAATCACAACCTTCAACAAACACTTAAATACAGAAATCAACTAAGATGATAAGATATGATATTTATGGTCTAAATTATTGATTGTGTACATGCACATAACGTTGTATCGGTAACAGTTCATTTGGCCTGTCTATCTGGTTCATTTGTGTCTTTGGGAAAAACCAAGACATTAAAAAATCCTGCACAGTCAAGCTGCATGTCTACAACCAATAACAACAGCACACATTGAAAAAGCAAGACAAAATGTGTATGCAGCTTTATGATATATGTTACTATTCAAATTTGAATCAATGTTGAATAAATGTTGAAATTTTAACGTTAAAATTTCAACGTTGAGAGCCTGCTGGGATGGTTCTAGCACTCATAATTAATATAAACTACGTTCGATGGTTTATCGATCCCATTACTCTTTTGTCATGCTTTTGTATAACCAACTTTCAAAGTAAAAGAGCTCTTGCAACCAGTTATATAAAATCGTCGTTGACCCAAATTCTTTCTAAATGTCTTTTGTAATGAAATTTTTATTCAGCTAATTTTACAAATAATGAGTGGCCTTGTCCACTGTTTACAGTACTTTACCATAGTTATCTACCTTTGTACTATTGTATCACATTTCAGTACAATAGAACTAAAAGATCAAATAACTATTTTTAAATGTACAAATACTTACCGATCGCCATTTTGAGCTGGAGTGTAACTGATCACCAGGTTACAATCTTAACATTTTCTTTAGCACAGAATGTCATAGTACATACCTTTTCATCATGTGCATTGACTTTCCTATTTAACAAATATTTACAGTTTCTGTTGATGACCACTAGTTTAACATGTGTTTGCAAAATGTAGTGCATTAATTAAGTTTTATTTGTTTTTAATGTACTCACAAGTATCATGGCTGTCAAATTTGTAAAATTTGTGACAGTGATTCACCAGATATTGAGTTCATAAACGCAGCAAACGCAAATGGAACATAATAGTTTATAAGTCAATCATACATAACTGTTAATAATTTTTAAAGGCAGCGTGTATATTGAGTAATAGAGATGTATATTTCTTTTCATGTTAAGATGACAAAAATAAATTGATCCAATCAAGCAGATATAGTGTTAATGGCAGTAGGCAATCTATATTTTGTGAAAACATGTTTTTTTAACACAATAATACTCCAAATTGACAACAACACTTCAAATGGTATGCAATTTTATTTGGTATGGTCTACATATTTCGCCTGCAAGGCAGGCTTCATCAGGACAATTTTTTATACAGAAATTATTCCCTGAAGTACTCCAAGTTATACATTGAAGTTGACGTCGTCATGGTGAAAGAAACAATGAAAAGTGAAAGTAGCAATACAGAGTTATAAATAGATAAGATAAATATAGAAAATTAAAGGTTGTTTACAATATAACTTGAGTTCGTTTTACTATTATATGACCATAATCTTCCTATTGTTTTTTTTTTTTTTTTACTGTTTCATGTCTTTATTCTCTTTTTTTTTTTTTTTTTTAATAAAATAAATCCTTTTATATTGCACATTTCTCTGCTGTTTACAACTTACTCGACTCACAGCATTCAGTCTAGTATCCCTGTAAATTAGTTACTGTTTAACCAGGGAGATTATACAGTAAAAATATTAGCTATTAATTATGATTAGTTATACAATAATAATATATAAATACATTGATTTTGACAATTTGTCTTTTGCAGTTTCCTCATATTACGTGATTACGGAATTTGTACTATCTATTGTCCGCTATTGATTTTAGGTTTATCGTTAACCTTACCTTTTGATCAAAACAACATCACGTGAAGGTTGAGATGATCGGATAATTAAAGAATGCCACGTGTATTGATGATGAGCAGAAGGCTCTCATCTAATTTAAGTGTATATAATGGTGAGTTTTGGAAATATTTCAATTGTTTTATGATAATTTATTGAAAGCATCATGATTTATTTTAAAATATCAAAGAATTTCTATTCTGACATTAGATAGTACAAGGTCAATGTTCAGTAAGCATGCTGATTTGTGTACAGGTAAACCTTGATCATTTGTCACATTTAAACACACACATGAAATTTGTTTACATTGCCTAAGAGTCATTCTACATGATATATATGTGTAATGATATTAAATAAAAATACATTTTATGATTTATAATATAAACATAGTTATTATATATTTTTATAAACATCACACAAAAACCTACTTGTTTTTTTATCAAGTGTTTTCATACTATCAAAGTATTGTTGAAATTCTAACTTAAAAATTCTGTAAACATCAACATTTTTTTTCCTATTGTTGCCGACGCGCTAGGAAGTAGTATCCTCCAACAATGGATTGGAACATGTTGGAAGAGAAGCCTTGCGAAGTGGTAGGAAACATGAGAAGTTCGTCCAATTAGATACCAAGCCTTTAGAACAATTTCAAGTATCATATAATAGTAAAACGAACTCAAGTTATATTGTAAACAAACTTTAATTTTCTATATTTATCTTATCTATTTAGGTATACATGTTACTGTTATATACAAATATTAACATAAATTAATATATAACAACAAACCAGAGTATACTGATTTATATTACTACAATGTAAGAGGTTGAATTGCTTGTCATTAATTCACCATTTACGCTGGAACTTGTCTCCAAAAAAATATATCTCGGTACATGCATTAACCTCACTTTCATGTAGTACATATTTTTTTCTAAGACAAGTGCTTGTGACCATCCACAAAAAGTTGCAGTCATCCGGTGTTCAGTACTCTATAACTATTTTCTAATTTTCAGAGGCCTTGCAAATAAACTTCTTCCTTTTGACTTGAGAACACAGTTATTTCGTAGTGCATTTGTTTCAGACAATAAATTCAAATTAAAAAAATCGCACATGCTCTATCCAAAAAGATTTTTACAGTGTAGTGTACTAATGATGGAACAAATAATATCAAAATTAAAAACCAATTGTTCAGAAAACAATGGAAGATCTTTCCACCAAATACCATGTATTTTGATATGAAAGTAGTAAAATTCGGTTTAAAATGTTATTTCCATCGTCAAATGATTGCTTATTAAACGCTGATTCCAAAAATATATAGTTTCTATGAAATATTTTTTTAAATAAGGGAGATAATTTGTTACATGCGGTTAGAAAAATGTTTCTTCTGGTATTATTTGAAAGTTTACTTGACACTTATTTCCAAAAATATCTTGTTTTAGATACTTTTATATTTATAAAGTACAAAAAATAGCTACTTCCGGTTTACACAAGGCCATTTCCGTTGGCTTTTCTAAGGTTAAATGGCTTGAAACCTAATGCAAAAAGTCACATGGCTTTATCATGTATACATATGAGGTAAAAGCAAAGGTCAAAATCTAGAACGTCAATTTAACCTATGACCTTGACCTCAATTTCAAGGTCATCAACCAAGGACCTCAAATCAAAAGACACTAGGTCTTGATTATATTTGGTTCATGAGTGATATCACCATACATGTATGCATATTTTTGAATAAAAGAGGGGAGAAAACTCTAATTTGAAGTAAGCGTACCCTTTAAACCAATATGTATGTGTTACGACATGTCTCGACTAACAATTAAGTAAAAATATGTTGTCGATATCTTATATCGTTTTTGAAAAGAGCTGAAAATAAGCCAAAATCCAAATTTAGAAATGACCTTGACCTTTGACCTTGACCCTATTTTTTTTTTGGACCATGGTTTACCAATTACAATTACATTTTACTTATTTTAAATACAGAAGGGGAAATAACTCTCATATGGAGTTTCCGGACCGCTTCGGACAAAAGTTTTTGAGATCCTCTGGATATATCGAGCATATTGGTGAAATAATTTTGTTGTAATCTTTAACGGTTGCGAAGGAGATTTGTACACAAAAAAACAGTGTTTGGGGAGATAACTCTTACAATAAAAAGTTTTCGGCTTAACTGGGTCAGTTTCAAAATTGTAATAACTGTTCGATATCATACGCAAAAAATCTAAGCGACATCTTGCGAAACAAAAAAACAACACCAGAAAAAAGTGGTGGAAGAAGAAAAAAATAATCATTAAAAACAAATTGTTCAGAGAACAATTGAAAGTCTTTCCACATGAAAGAAATTTTCTTCATATTGATGCGATAAATAATGGTTAAATTATATTTTTGAGTGATACAAGGGAGATAATATAATGCTTCCAGTGAAATAAATGTCACTTCCGGTCTGATATGATTGCTTCTTTCACACTGATTCCAAAAATATATAGTTTCTATATACTTTTGTATGTAGAATAGGAGATAATTGGCCGTTTCCGGTTTGTTGGAAGTCATTTTTAGTCTTCAGTTATCAGTTTATGTATCTATATGACAAAATATATGGAATCTGAGTACTGTTATATGAAAAAATTGCAAAAAAGGCTACTTTCGGTTTTCTCAAGGTCACGTACGGTAGTCATTTTTCAAGATCATTTGTCACCTTACCTTTTGTAAAAGGTCAAATGCCTTTATAATGAACTTAGTTGAAGTTATAATCAAATAACCTCATATAAAGACATTTCAGGGGCAGCAACTCCTATAAGATGCCATCAAATTGTATAATACTAAATTTAGCATATCTTCATTACAATAAAGCAGACATTTTGCACTTGTTCTTTTATATGTATCTTTTAAAGTGTTGGAGAAAATACAAAAACAAGCAAAAGTCACAATTGAGAAATTGACCTTGACCTTTGACCTTGACCTCAATTTCTAAGTTAGGACCTAGGGGCCTCAAATAAAAACATTCCAGGGTTATATGGTTAACTGTGTATGAGTTAAAAAAAACTACCGACAAATTTATTTTTTAAAGGTAGATAACTTCTATAAAATTTCATTGAATCGCTTCAATCCAACTGAGGCAAAAATTACTGAGGATATATCGAGCAATTTGTAAAAAGAATTTTGTCGATATCTCTTTTTGTTACAAAGGAGATGCACTCACTTGAAAAACAGTGAATAGGGAGATAACTCTTACAAAGATAATTGGCCGTAACCGGTTTGTTGGAAGTCATTTTTAGTCTTCAGTTATCAGTTAATGTATCTATATGACAAAATATATGGATTCTGAGTACTTTTATATGAAAAAATTGCAAAAAAGGCTACTTCCGGTTTTCTCAAGGTCACTTACGGTAGTTATTTTTCAAGATCATTTGTCACCTTACCTTTTGTAAAAGGTCAAATGCCTTTAAAATGAACTTAGTTGAAGTTATAATCAAATAACCTCATATCAAGACATTTAAGGGGCACCAACTCCTATAAGATGCCATCAAATTGTATAATACTAACTGTGGCATATCTTCATTACAATAAAGCAGACATTTTGCACTTGTTCTTTTATATGTATCTTTTAAAGTGTTGGAGAAAATACAAAAACAAGCAAAAGTCACAATTGAGAACTTGACCTTGACCTTTGACCTTGACCTCATTTTCTAAGTTAGGACCTAGGGGCCTCAAATAAAAACATTCCAGGGTTATATGGTTAACTGTGTATGAGTTAAAAAAACATACCGACAAATTTATTTTGTAAAGGTAGATAACTTCTATAGAATTTCATTGAATCGCCTCAATTCAAATGAGCCAAAAATTACTGAGGATATAACGAACAATTCGTAAAAAGAATTTTGTGGATATCTTTTTTTGTTACAAAGGAGATGTACTCATTTGAAAAACATTGAATAGGGAGATAACTCTTACAAAGATAATTGGCCATTTCCGGTTTGTTGGAAGTAATTTTTAGTCTTCAGTTATCAGTTTATGTATCTATATGACAAAATATATGGATTCTGAGTACTTTTATATGAAAAAATCGCAAAAAAGGCTACTTCCGGTTTTCTCAAGGTCACTTACGGTAGTCATTATTTCAAGGTCATGTGTCACCTTACCTTTTGTCAAAGGTCAAATGCCTTTATAATGAACTTAGTTGAAGTTATAATCAAATAACCTCATATCAAGACATTTCAGGGGCACCAACTCCTATAAGATGCCATCAAATTGTATAATACTAAATGTAGCATATCTTCATTACAATAAAGCAGACATTTTGCACTTGTTCTTTTATATGTATCTTTTAAAGTGTTGGAGAAAATACAAAAACAAGCAAAAGTCACAATTGAGAACTTGACCTTGACCTTTGAACTTGATCTCATTTTCTAAGTTAGGACCTAGGGGCCTCAAATAAAATCATTCCAGGGTTATACGGTTAACTGTTTATGAGTTACAAAAACATACAGACAAATTTATTTTGTAAAGGTAGATAACTCCTATAAAATTTTATTGAATCGCTTCGATCCAAATGAGCCAAAAATTACTAAGGACATAACGAACAATTTGTTAAAAGAATTTTGTCGATATCGTTTTTTGTTACAAAGGAGATGCACTCACTTGAAAAACAGTGAATAGGAGATAACTCTTACAAAGAAAATGATTCGGCTTAGCAGGGTGAAATTTAAAAGCGCATAAACTATACGATACAATACAAGAAATATCTAAGCGACATATTGCGAAACAAAAATTTCAGAAGTTGGCGGAAAAAATAAAAAATAATCGGAAGAAATACAATAAGTCTTTCCACAGAAAAGTGGAAAGACTTAATAATAATAATCGGAAAAAAAACAATAAGTCTTTCCACAGAAAAGTGGAAAGACTTAATAATAATCAGAAGAAAAACAATAGGTCTTTCCACAGAAAAGTGGAAAAACCTAATTATAGAAACTTCTACCAGCTCTAACTTAAAATATTGACAATTCTGTGTTAAGGGTTGTTAAATTCAGTTTGACAGCTTCAAACGTAATAAAATGTGACTTTTTTTTAACTGGACCAAATCACTCCTTAACATACAGATTCAGTACCCAAATGACGTTTTTGGAGGACCGAAAAGCAGTTATTTATAAGGGGAAATTTTAAAATTTATAGATATAAGAAGACGGTGTATGAGTTCGAATGAGACAACTTTCCTTCAAAGTAATAATTTGTTTAAAGTAAACCATTATAGATCAAAGTACGGCTTTAAACACGGAGCCTTGGCTCACAGCTAACACTACGCTATATATAGGACTCAAACAATTACTAGTGTAAAACCATTCAAACAGGAAAATCAACTGTCTAATTTGTATAAAAAGCGAGATTCAAAAGTACAGGTCATATTTTGTCGAATCAATCTGAACGTGGACAGTAGGATTTATCTTTGGTACAAGTTAGTTTCATTGTTACCAAAAAGAAAGTCTTCCATGCGTGCGTTTGGAGAACATCGGATAAATATTATTTCGATGCGTTGATTTTGAAATTTGCTAAATGTTATATATGTGAACAATAATTTTGATACTTAGCTATTTAATTATGACATTGTTTATAAAACCCTTGTTTGATAAGTTTTGCTTCCAAAACCAATTAAACAATTTCAATGATGTTACCAAAAACAATTCGAATTTGAGCAATGCTCTTAAAACTGCTTATTTACCTACAATACAAATAAGAAGTAAAATAACAAAAATATTGAACTCCGAGGAAAATTCAAAACAGAAAGTCCCTTGTCAAATGGCAAAATCAAATGATCAAACACATCAAACGAATGGACAACAACTGTCATATTTCTGACTTGGTACTGGCATTTTCAAATTTAGAAAATAATGGATTGAACCTGGTTTTATCATGTTTATATCGCTAAACCGCTCACGTGTATGACAGTCTCATCAAATCATGTTATATTTACTATTTATAAGTACTTATATTGATATAACAAAAACACTGCTATGATATTTTAAAAGTACCGCATTGATATAAGAATTAATAACATTTGTTAATTTATGTATATAAGAAAAAACACAGCACTTCAAATTTTACACGGATATAAACATTTGCTTTTAACTACCTTCTGAATGTATATTTAGACTCAATTGGTGTTTATATTTAAACAATAAGTTTTAAATTAGTATTTTCTTAATTTTTCGTTACCGTAAACAACATTTTCCGCATGGAATGTCTGCATATTTATAAGCGATATCAGAAACGTTTTTATCGATTCACTTCTTCCATAGACTGAGAATGATCAAATCAAAAATGAGAAGGCCAGGGCAGAATAAGAATTAGGGTCCCTAAAAAAGTTATTGACAATAATGCTTGGATTACTAGAAACATTAGTTTAATAGCATTTTCAGTCAAAATATTTCTCTTCAATAATATTCTTTAAGTTTTATATATGTGTGTATCTTCAAAATTTTTAACTGATCAACCACTTTAAGTCATAAGATATGAAACTAAACTACAAAATTTAACAAAAAAAAAATATTTTTCAGTATGTTCAGTAAAGAAGCCAGATACTTGCTTACATCTTAAATGAGTTATGTGTTAATTTCTCTCTATAAATGCATTTCAACATAGTACTTGCATTACTATTTATATTAAATAAAATCAGAATAAATACATACAGTATCACTAGTCAACAAACTTAGATAAATATTTGGTTTATTTAAATATTTATGGATCAAAATGTTACCTCCCTATAAAAATCCCATATTGACTGCAAACGAAAAATAAAAAACTACAACGCATTTATACTTACCTCGTATCTTATTACCATTAACATGTTAAATATATAAAGGCAAAACGTAACGATATGTTCCTGATGAGAACAGGTTGTGTTGTGAGAGTTATGTTTGTTCTAAAAAAAAAAGAGTGTCATTTAAATATTGTTTTTTTTTTAAATAAATAAATGAAAAAGACTGCCAAGCATGCATAGGAACGGTTAAAAGATTTTTTTTCTCCACAACATGCAGGAAATAATGTTTCGATCGTCCTTAAAAGTATCTTTGTATAAAGTCTGCTGCCTTTAACAAAAACTGAATATTTCAGCATGGAAGACATAAAACTGCGAGTAAAGACTATGAAGACAATCTTGAGAACAAGTACTACTGAAATTTTAAAGGAGTCAGGGACACTTCCTTGAACTTTAGTAACTTATGGATTTACGATGAAACAAGAAGAGAGCATTAAACAGTAGAACATACAAAAAAAATTGACTTCAGGTTTCAGGACGGGAGAAACAAAATGGCAGCTGCACCTATACCACATTTGTCAGATAAAAGAGATAACTATTTGAGAATGAATTTGTTGTTGACTAAAATTTCTCCAAAGGCTGTACGTGTATTATTCAATAAAGAATTTAATCCAACATGCTTATATGACACCATAGAAAAAGAGTTGAGCAGACTGAATGACTTGAAAAAGAAACATCTCATCAACTCGTCTCAGTGGAGTTTACTTTTTCCAAGTAATGGTAGGTATACATATGTAATTAAAATCCGGTTGACAGATTTGGCAGGAAAAAATCGATAGAGCATTCATTAATAGACATAAATTCCTGTGAATGATATACATATTATAGATTTTTTAACAGACTACTTAATCTACCTTTTTCTAGAGGTAATACACAGTAAATAAACTCATCATAGATACCAAGACTAAATTTTGTATATACGCCAGACGCGCGGACCGTCTACAAAAGACTCATCAGTGACGCTCGAATCTAAAAGAGTTAAAAAAAGCCAAATAAAGTACAAAGTTGAAGAGCATTGAGATCCAAAATTCCTAAAAGTGTTGCCAAATACAGCTAAGGTAATCAATGACTAAGGTAGAAAAGCCTTATTATTTAAAAAAAAATCTAAATTTTGTAAACAGTTAGTTTATAAATATAACAATATCAATGATAATTCATGTCAGCACAAACAGTGCTGACTACTGGGCTTGCGATACCCTCGGGGAAATAAATCTCCACCAGCAGTGGCATCGACCCAGTATTTGTAAATAAACTCATCATACATACCAGGACTAAATTTTGTATATACGCCAGACGCGCGTTTCGTCTACAAAAGACTCATCAGTGACGCTCGACTCCAAAAAAGTTTAAAAAGCCAAATAAAGTACAAAGTTGAAGCGCACTGAGATCCAAAATTTCTAAAAGTGGTGCCAAATACAGCTAAGGTAATCTATGCCTGAGGTAGAAAAGCCTTATTATTTAAAAAAAAAATCAAAATTTTGTAAACAGTTAATTTATAGATATAGTTAACAATATCAGTGATATTTCATGTCAACACAAACAGTGCTGACTACTTGGCTTGTGAGACCCTCGGGGAAATAAATCTCCACCAGCAGTGGAATCGACCCAGTGGTTGTAAATAAACTCATCATAGATACCAGGACTAAATTTTGTATATACGCCAGACAAGATGCAATTTGGAGAACATCAATTTTGCTTCATAAGATATAGTTCCCGGAACTGCAAAAATAAAATAAAAATTTAACTAAAGTAGTGAACAAATATCGTTTTGTTATGAATTTTAACCATTACTGTTTAGTCCATTTTAATAACAAACTTTTGACGTTGCTCAATACTTATAAACCCGTCAATGTGCTATTGTGCTACAATGTATGGTCAATTTTGATTTCTTGTCTTATTTGTTCTTATGAACTTTGTCTGTAGAGTGTATATATACCAGTTTCTTTTCTTTGTTGTAACAGTTATCTGTTTTTATAGTGATTAAGATTGTATTACAATGTTGACTGATGTACCCCATTTTTTTTTTAC
The DNA here is from genome assembly GCA_019925275.1 of Mytilus edulis. Lineage (NCBI taxonomy): Eukaryota > Metazoa > Mollusca > Bivalvia > Mytilida > Mytilidae > Mytilus > Mytilus edulis. The sequence goes on from CM034359.1 coordinate 14,810,054, forward strand.
ATTTTAACCAATTTATAATCTCTGCCGAAAATGATGAATCCTAATATAAACTGACAACAACAATCTATGATTAAAATTGAATGTTTTTTTTTAATTTTGCTGGCCGGTAAAATTAGACACTATTTTGTTAAATATTGTCGAAGTGTGTTCTCTCCTATGTGGCAAATTTGGCAGTTGATGGCTAAAATCAATAAACTAATTGCCTAACTCTTATCGGGTCATTTTCTGCAATACAGTTTATTTATTTATTCCCCATTATAATGATATTTAACAGTAATTTAAAATAGCTCAGTATTAGGTTCCGTGTATTTGTACATGTTTATTTATATTTTTCCTAAGAAATAATGTCTATCAGTTAGATAATAAAATAGTTATTTAATTTTTTTGAATAATTAAAGTTGCGATGGGGCATTTGCAATGTCTCTTTCTAGATATTATTATTATTAGAATTTAGAAAATATACTGATTGTTTGTAGAATCTTTTTCCATGCTGGTCAAAACCATTAAATTAAGGATGTTTGCTTGTCATGTTTTGGAATGTTTGTCCGATTTTCAAAATCCTCTGGTTTTATCCATTTGAATGTCTTAAAAATTTTGGCCCATGTACCCCCATTTTTCTTTTTATAAATCTTTTACATGTATAATTATAAGCCATTTATAAAAGTCATATAAAATTAACACTACGGTGCACTCCGGTGTTGACATGAATATCAATAATTTGGTCATTTTTATAAATTTCCTGTTTACAAAACTTTGAATTTTTAAAACAAGATTTTCTTATCCCAGGCATAGATTACCTTAGCCGTATTTGCCATTTTTTTGGAATTTTGGATCCTCAATTCTCTTCAACTTTGTGCTTAATTTGCTATATAAATTTTTTTGATATGAGGGTCACTTATGAGTCTTATGTAGCCGAAACGCACGTCTGGCGTACCAAATTATAATCCTGGTGCCTTTGATAACTATTAACACCACTGGGTCGATGCCACTGCTGGTGGACGTTTTGTCCTCGAGGGTATCACCAGCCCAGTAGTCAACACTCCGGTGCACCCCGGTGTTGACATGAATATTAATAATGGGGTCATTTTTATAAATTTCCTGTTTACAAAATTTTGAATTTTTCAAAAAACTAAGGATTTTCTTATCCCAGGCATAGATTACCTTGGCCGTATTTGGCACAACATTTTGGAATTTTGAATCCTGAATGCTCTTCAACTTTGTACTTGTTTGGCTTTATGAATATTTTGATATGAGCGTCACTGATGATTCTTATGTAGACTAAACGCGCGTCTGGCGTACTAAATTATAATCCTGGTACCTGTGTTAACTATTTACACCTCTTGGTCGATGCCACTAGTGGTGGACGTTTTGTCCCCGAGGGTATCACCAGCCCAGTAGTCAACAATGCGGCGCACTCCGGTGTTGACATGAATATCAATAATGTGATAATTTTGAAAAAATTCCTGTATACAAAACTTTGACTTTTTCAAAAAACTAAGGATTTTCTTATCCCAGGCATAGATTACCTTAGCTGTATTTGACACAACTTTTTGGAATTTTTGATCCTCAAGGCTGTTCAACTTTGTACTTGTTTGGCTTTATGAATATTTTGATATGAGCGTCACTGATGATTCTTATGTAGACGAAACGCGCGTATGGCGTGCTAAATTATAATCCTGGTACCTTTGATAACTATTTACACCACTGGGTCGATGCCACTACTGGTAGACGTTTCGTCCTCGAGGGTATCACCAGCCCAGTAGTCAACACTCCGTTGCACTCAAGTGTTGACATAAATATCAATAATGTGGTCATTTTTATAAATTTCCTGTTTACAAAACTTTGAATTTTTCAAAAAACTTAAGATTTTCTTATCCCAGGCATAGATTACCTTAGCCGTATTTTGCACAACATTTTGAATTTTGGATCCTCAATGCTCTTCAACTTTGTACTTGTTTGGCTTCATAAATATTTTGATATGAGCGTCACTGATGGGTCTTATGTAGACGAAACGCGCGTCTGGCGTTCTAAATTATAATCCGGGTACCTTTGATAACTATTTATTTTTTAATAGTATTTGGGAACTTCAACTGGTCAATGATAAATCAAGAGAGAACATTTTCCTGCCAAAATTCCAATGGCTAGGTTAATATCTCGAAAGCAGGCACATTAACTACTATATATTTTTAGCTTTTTTGATTCCTCAATAAATCCCCTATCAATATGTACTAGTTTTATGGAAAGTTATTTTGAAACTGAGCAGCAGACATCCTTAACAAAAGTAGTAAATAGAAAATGAAATTTGATAGAATGAATGCATATAATTAATAAATTGAAGATAAAACATTAATTATTATAAGTTAGGTAATGCTTTGAGCTTCATTTACAGATGTCCCAGACTCTAAACATTTTGATGTCATATTAATGATAACACTCATCAGGCACCTGGTGAGTTTTCCGGCACCTGTATCTGGATATGACCAATTACCATTGAGTACAGATACCACACCTACAGATGACTTGACAAGAATCGAATACTACAAAACTAAGCTGGCTAATTTTGAAGATGGACATATGGGGTCTTCAGACTTTTCCACTGCATGGGAGGATATGATTGGGGTGAGATTACAATGTATCCTTAAATGTCAACTGTTTATCAAATATTGTTAATCATGCAGCTATACATAAATAGGTGAATAAGAAGAGAATAACAACTGCAAAACACCCAAAACATAGTAGGCAAAGAAATGTATTGGCTTTTTTTTTATATTATCAAATTGCTTAATGTTCAGCTATAGATTGATGATTTCCCGCACCTCGATTGCCATCGGATCTCTGCATGCGACCGACCGGTTGCTCTTTTGGGAAATGTCGTAATTTGTGCTTGACTAAAACTGTTACATCTCGTTGATCGTTAGAAGTCTCATCATTAAAAAAAATGACCGGCAAAATTATTCTGATACTAAAAATGAGTTTTCATGTCAAATAAGACGATCTTGATGAATGGTTATCTTAAGTGGAAGCTTTACATTGATAACTTATGATATAAAAGGGTGATTCCTACTTCATATACAAAATATGTATGACACTGCGGAATACAAATGGTTCGAATTGGTCTCTGATCAGTTTTACAACATTGAACAAGCAACCATTCAAAAGAGCGGGACATTATCCCTTTAAAAAACATAAAAAAAGCCTTGTCATGACGATTTTAAAAGACTAATTTTATATATTAATGATTTTTAAGAATTTACGAGCTGGTCGGGCTAGTCCCGCAGATAAAACACTTACTTGCATTGACAAGTTTAGTCTTAGTAAACAGTAATAGTTTTGTCTTTTGGGGGATAAATAAAACTAAATTGATTTATCTAAAAGGTCAAATACCAATGTAAGGTTTTATTATAAGCGGTACGTCGACTTAAATTGCTACACTCATTAACAAAATACCATTATCTATGTCAAAGCCTAGAAAAGTCCTGCTCTAGACACAAAATTGCCAAGAGATATCAGGTACGTTGGCTTTTATGTTAAAATTTAATGTTTTGACCCAATGAAGGTCATAATGATATGCGATAGACCGTCGTATTGACATGCATCCACCTTCATGTCAAATATGATAACCCAGAGTCATAAGATATGAATCACAGAACGGCCTGTACAAGGTTGTTTGATAAGAATATGAAGGAACTACACTTTCTTTCGCATAGTGCCTCCCTTGGTGTTAACATACATTTACCATGTATACCATGTGACACATCTATTAAACATCTTCCTTCAGTTTTATTGCTTCTTTTGCAAAATGGAGACCAGCTTTAAATTTAACACAGAGCCAGGTTGACTTAAACAAATACTAGTAAAGAGAACTTTTTCAGTGTATGCAATTTCTTATATTACAAGCAAGCCCTGTTGTAAATGAGTATTACTGCCAATTTTATTAAATGATAGATCAAGACGATCGTGTGAATTTTATATGTATAAATGTTAGTCGAAGATTAATATTACCGCACCCACAAGTGCCTATCACTAAGACGTCAGAGAAACCGTGTACTTAATCTCTCTCAGGTATGTCATACATGAAAATGCGACTGGAATATTTGAATAGTCCCTACTATGTTGGGAGGATAGAGTCTGAAATTTAATGATATCTTAGGTGAATGCTAGTAACACATATTATCATTTTTGATTCATTTCTTACTCTAGAGATTTATATAAAGCTTTAAAATAATGTAGTTTTGAGAGTACAATACTCGCCTTAGGAATCAAGCAATGTTAGTAAATGCAAACATGAAATATGACTTATATTTCATTCGTTCATAATTGTCAAATATGAGATAAAACTATAACCACAGGATACCATTTGGAATTATATATTTATTGCAACAGTTTATATAGTTTGAAACAGAAACGACATGATGAACATGTAATTTAAACATTAATAAAAACAGTACAGGCATTTTACGTAAATATCATGTCTTGTGCTGTTTTCATTGTGTATTGATGGTATAATACCACTATTAAGTTGCCATCAGTATATTTATTTAAACTGCACAGGCTATAGGAAGACTTGGTGGTCCAGATATGGTTGCGGAATGTGAAGAGCTACGAACTAAACAATTGTACCATTCAACACAAGATTTGGAAAGAAGATGTAAGAAAAAATTACTAAAGCGTCTTTATTTAAGAGAATTCGAAAGAGGATAGATTAAATTCATATTTTTTATATTATGATTTGAGGAATGTTTTCTCGATTTCCAATAAACTCATCATAGATACCAGGACTAAATCTTGTATATACGCCAGACGCGCGTCTACAAAAGACTCATCAGTGACGCTCGAATCCAAAAAAAGTTGAAAAGGCCAAATACAGTTACTGTGCACATTGATTGTAATGTTCCTGTCACATATGTAACGCTATTTTTCTTTTGACATTTAAATAGAACGACTTAAGTTGTTGTTGTTGTTATTGGTTTTGGTAGACGACTTACTTATGTAGTAATTGCGCCTTAAATTTATATAACATAAATATTATGTATATATGTATATATACTTTCAGTCCTTAATTTGTTTTTAGTATTACGTTTTGGCGAGTTATTATATCAAACTTTGGCGAACATGGTTGACTGAATTACTCAGAAATATATATATATGTTGAGAGACAAAAAAAACAACAAAAAAAACAAAAAAAAACACACACATAACAGAAGATACATGCAATAGGAAAAAGCAAATGATAGTCCCTAATGAAATGCATTATCTATTGATAGGTATCATAAAATTGTTTAGAAATGTTATCTGGTTATTCACCTTCGTGTCGTCTGTGATATACTTATATAAAAAAAAGTATATATAGAAACATGTAACAAGACATATGCTAGTTAAATGCAACCAGTTTTAGGACGTCTCCCTCAATTGATGTAGCAAATAAAGAATCCTTAAAATAAGGATTGGTTGTAGTTATTCCTTTTCCATAACGGCAAGTTGCGTCAATTTATTCCAAATAAATTTCCAAAGACATACTGGTATTTAGTGATTCCTCATTCCCTGACGAGAAAAAACACTTCCGTCTTTGAACGAGGAATCACCCCTACCTACACCCTTAATCGCCTATTTAGATACATATATATATAATATATAAATTGAGCAAAAATAGAAAAATATGAAAAATAAATTATACCAGTATATTATTAAAACGACTTAAGAACGTTACCTATTACAAGTCATAGTGATTGAATGAATGAAAATGTACTTATAAGACACTACAAACTGCTCAGAGTCTGAAAATACCAGTTTTTGTGCTCGACCAATAAAGTCGAGCCATATTTTACTCGACTAGGTCTCGACAGTGCTTATTTGTACTTAATTGTACTCGACTAGGTCTCGACTTTACTCAATTATTCTGATTCAGTACTGAATGATCTTGGTGTAGTCTGAATTGGTCTCGACAATGCCTAAACCAGTCCATACCTCTCTCGACTAGTCTCGATTCAGTTTCAATTAGTCTCGACCTGTCTCGACGAGTCTCGACTCAGTCTGAACCAGTCTCGACCTGTCTCGACGAGTCTCGACTCAGTCTCAACCAGTCTCGACCTGTCTCGACTAGTCTGGACCTTCAAATTTAGTCTTGACTGGTGTAAATCATCCCATCTAACTAAACTAAACATAGATATTGTCTATACATTCCAGTTTATTTGGTAATTTGATTCATTGGTGTAAAATGAAAGAAATTTAATTGATAAGTAAATAAAATAAAAATTCAGATAGGCATATTTAATTGTTTTTATATCTTTTTAAAATCAACTATACATTCCAGTTTATTTGGTTATTTGATTCATTGCTGTAAAATGAAAGAAATTTAATTGATAGGTAAATAAAATAAAAATTCAGATAGGCATATTTAATTGTTTTTATATCTTTTTAAAATCAACTTGGATTCTCATAAAACTATGCAGCTATCTTAGTAAAAAATTGATCTTACTGAATCCAAGGTCATTATGTAGTTTGGTGTACTGCTGTCAGATTTAAGAATTCAATTAATCTAGGTAACAAAAGCTAGAATTTGCAATTTCGGACAAAATCAGATAGCACACTTTAACTTTTTTTGTAACTTTTTCAAATCAACTTGGATTTTTATCAAACTATGCAGCTATCTTAGTAATATATTGATCTAACTGAGTCCAGGTCATTATGTAGTTTGGTGTATTACTGTCAAATTCAAGAATTAAATTAATGTAGGTAAAAAAAGTTAAGATTTGCAATTTTAGACAAAATTCAGATAGTACACTTTATTTTTTTGTATAACTATTTCAAATCAACTTGGATTCTCATTAAACTATGCAGATTAACTTAGTAATACATTGATCTTACTGAGTCCAGGTCATTATGTAGTTTTGTGTATTGCTGTCAAATTCAAGAATTAAATTAATGTAGGTAAGAAAAGTTAAGATTTGCAATTTTAGACAAAATTCAGATAGTACACTTTATTTTATTTTATAACTATTTCAAATCAACTTGGATTCTCATTAAACTATGCAGATTACCTTAGTAATATATTGATCTTACCGAATCCCTGGTCATTATATATTTTGGTGTATTGCTGTCAAATTTAAAAAAATAAATTAATCTAAGTAAAAAAAGCAAGGATTTGTAATTTCGGACCAAATTCTGAAGTACTCTTTAATTTTTGTTATAACTTTTTCAAATATATTTATATTTTCATCAAACTATGCACCTGTCTTAGTAAAATATTGATCTTACTGAATCATAGGTCATCATGTAGTTTGGTGTATTGATGTCAAATTTAAGAATTATTCTAATCTAGGTAAAAAAAGTTAGAATTTGCAGTTCAGACAAAATTCAGATAGTACATTTTAGATTATTTCAAAGCAACTTGGATTTTCATCCAAATCTACAGTTATCTTTATTATATCTTATTCTTACAAAAAAACAGGTTATTTGGTAATTTGGTGTATTGTGTCAAATCTAAATATTTAGATTGTAGGCATCTATCTGAATTTTGTCACAACTATAAATGTAAGCCTTTTTTTACCTATTTTTTTTTAAATAGGTTATTAAATTTGACAGCAATACACCAATTTATCATATACTTGTATAAAATATTACTAAAATTTTACAGTTCAATAACATTTGAAAATATCAAAAGGCTATGAAAGGATTACTAGGTTTATTGATCAGATTCCTAAGAAACTCCATAGCGGGCTGATAAAGGTACCTTTATTGACTGGTTCCGGAATGTTATCACATGCCTTTCCGTTATTTTCCGTGACGTTTATCACATGCAAGTTCGTGCATTTCCGGAAATTTGTTTGAAACGACAACAGAACGCGGAAAACGGCAAGTGATAAGACTTTTCACAAAATGGTTGAGGAGCAAAAATAAATTAAGTTAAAAATGTTTTGAAAGACATAAATGAGGTAACAATATTATTGAAGAACATGATAGTTGTTGTGACAAGATAAATAAAATGCTTGTAATATAAATAAAAAATATTAAAGATAAGATTTTTTTTGGTTGTCGGCTGTAAATATTATCTGAAAGCGCAAAGACAAACAAAATAAAATTTTAATAGTTCTTGTCTGTATTTCTTCTGCTGAAGTATATGATAAAAAGATAATTACATGTCATTTTTCATATCAGACCCTTTATCGGCCCTCGTTCATGATATTAGCCCTCGAGCCTGCGGCTCTTGGGCTGATATTATAACCTTGGGCCGATAAAGGGTAACCTTGGGCCGATAAAGGGTCTGATATGAAAAATGCCATGTAATAATCTATACATACAAAACAACCTGATTTTTATTGTATGATCAATATATTATAAAGATAGCTGAAAAGTTTGATAAAAAAAACTAGCGGATTTGAAAAAGTTATGAAATTTAAAAAGAAACACATTTTTTTGTTAATCATGAACTTTCATAACAATCCTTGATAACCTTTCGAAAAGGAAACGTGTTCCAATGTTACTGTATTTTTTTTTCAATCAAATCTAAAAATATTTTCTGTTAAATTTAAAAGCATGGCATACAAGAAGCACTTTATTATGATTTATTTACCTCAGTACAAGTGAGTTTTACAGGTAAAAAGAAAGTCCACTCTTAAACTTGTGTTTTACTTAAATAGTAAATTCAAAAAGCCCTGCAATATAAGTTTAACAGGATGTTGCAAATTTGAATGAATGTTATTTAGAATTTAAAACCCTCTGGTAGATGTGATCTTTTGAAGTTTGCCCCAAGCAGGAGGTTTTGCTTTATACATCACCACTGTTTTAATCAGAAGAACTGTTTGTAAAATTTCTTTAATGTTCGATCCTTTTTTGATATATTCATATAATATATATCTACATGAAATAAAACATTAAAGAAATTATATAACTTTATTATACATGTATTGTATATGCTTTATCCAAAATTATAGTAAAAGATATATTTTTAATATCCTAGTTTTTTTTTATCTGAATTCTTAGATTTGAAACCAAACTACATAATGACCTGGGATTCAGTAAGATCAATATATTACTAAGATAGCCGATTACATGTAGTTGGGTGAAAATCCAAATTGATTTGAAAAAGATATAAAAAAAATTTACTATCTGAATTTTGTCCAAACTGCAAATTTTAGCTTTTTTTTACCTAGATTAATTTAATTCTTAAATTTGACAGCAATACACCAAACTACATTACAACATGGGATTCGGTGATATCAATATATTATTAAGATTGTTGTATAGATTGATGACAAACCAAGTTGATTTGAAAAAGTTATTAAAAGAATTAAACTGCACTAACTGAATATAGTCCAAACTTTTGACAGCAATACACCAAACAACAAAACAACCTGGGATTCAGTATAAAAAGTATCAAAGTGTACCATCTGAATTTTGTCTGAAATTGCAAATCTTAGCTTTTTATGGCCCCACAACGAAGTTGTCGGTTTCATATAGTTTTACCCTTGTCCGTATTTCCGTAATTCCGAAAATCCGTATTTTCGTAATTCCGTAATTCCGTCATTCCGTCATTCCGAAACAAATCATTATACGGAGTTTTTTTTGTAAACCCCTTAAGATATTGGGCTGATTTTTGGTATGTGAGGTAACCATGATAAGTAATAGATCAAGTTAAAGTTTCGTTCCGCTCCACTAATTTTTGCCGAAATTACAGACTTTGGACTTTAATAAATTGTTTGAAACTCACAATTATACGTATTTATTTTTCTAAACGCCTTCAGATATTGGGCTGATTTTTTGTATTTTAGTTAAACATGATGGGTTACAGATCAAGTTCAAGTTTAGTTCGGCTCGCTCAGCTCATTTTTGCCAAAATTTAGGGTTTAAGACTTTGAAAATTGTTGAAAATCACAGTTAAATGGAGGTTTTTTTCTTCAGATTTCGAGCTGATTTGTTATATGTGAGACTACCATCATGTCTGTGTCAACATGTCTTGTTGAATTTGCTGTTTTAAAACTTTTTGAGACGGGGCCATTCGTGTCGCTTTGACACATCTAGTTTTACCTAGATTAATTTAATTCTTAAATTTGACAGCAATACACCAAACTACATAATGATCTGGAATTTAGTAAGATCAATATTTTACTAAGTTAATCTGCATGATTAAATGAAAATCCAAGTTGATTTGAAATAGTTGTTAAAAAAAATTAAAGTGTACTATCTGAATTTTGGCCAAATGTGCAAATCCTAGCTTTTTTTACCTAGATTAATTAAATTCTTAAATTTGACAGCAATACATCAAACTATATAATGACCTGGGATTCAGTAAGATCAATATATTTCTAAGATAGCTGCATAGTTTGATGAAAATCCAAGTTGATTTTAAAAAGTTATAAAAATAATTTAAGTTGCCTATCTGAATTTTTTTTTTTTACCTATTAATTAAATTCTTTAATTTTACAGCAATGAATCAAACTACCAAATAAACTGGAATGTATAGACAAGATTTATTTTTTTAAGATGGGATGATTTAGGCCAGTCAAGACTAAATTTGAAGGTCCTGACTAGTCGAGACAGCTCAAGACTTATTGGGACTGAGTCGAGACTAGTCTAGACAGGTCAAGACTGGTTGAGGCTTGGTCAAGACCAATTCAGACTACACCAAGATCATTACGTACTGAAACAGACTAATTAGAAAGATCTAGACCTAGTCGAGTACTCTGAGCAGTTTGTAGTGAGAGGGCGCATGACATGCTATGGCAATACATAATATATATAACCAAGGTGACAAAAGAACGATAGCAGAGAACAATACAATAATAATATGACTAACCAAAATAAAAAATCATATTTAGCTTTCCATGCATTATGTTTGAGCTTAATTATAATTACAACAACTTTTCTCGAGTTATGATGTCTCAACGTGATAAAGAATATTTTTAGAAGAATAAAATATGTCTCCACGTGTAATGAAATGACGAATATATTAACAACTATACGGCTTTCAAATAAAAGCAAAACCAATACTAGCTAAAACACAGCAATGCAAAATGTGAAATCTAATCGAAACTTAAAATAATCAACGAAAAACACAATTGACGACAGTAACCGACGACAACTACTGAATTACGGGTCCCTGACTTGGAACAGGCAATTTAAGAACTTTGAACCCTCGTCTTTGAATATAATAGCCAACTATTATAGAACAAACATGAAGTTCAAAGCAACTTATGATTGGAAAATAATAATTTTTGTACATTATGATAATGGTTGTAATTTTGTTTTTTAATCTATATTCTCAAGTAAGGTATCCAAATAACTGTTTTAACTGTATTTGTAGTTATCCAAACAGTTGATGAAGACAGTGAAAATTTAGAGCGTTATTTAAGAGTTTCGAACGTTATCATTGACACTTTTTCAAATATCTTAAGAGATATCCTCCGTTCAAATATAACTGTAAGCAAATTGTACCAAATGTGTTTGCCGCATCTAAAAAGTTTCTCCCCTGATCAGCAAATTGTAATAAATGGTGCGAACTCGTCAAATTCATATGATTCATTGGACATTACATTGATCTATAAGTTAATAAGACAGTTACCGCTGATAAGTCCTCCTACAAAAGGATGGGGAAGTAAACCAGAAAAGGAAGATATGAAATTGGCAGATGATGTAGAACGTATTCGTCATTACAGAAACCATGTTGCTCACCGATTGAACACAAACATTGGAAAAGATGAATTTGAGGATTACTTCGACAAGTTCCGTGATATTGGTTATAGAATGGATCTCAACTTTTTCAAGAAGACAAATTATGAACGTTTGATCATTGCACATAAAACATGCACGATAAATATGGAAATGAAGACCAAATACAAGAACGCCTTAAAGCAGCTAGAACATATAGAATGTAAGATATAAACATTTAGCGTTTTTAAAACATATTCGTATTTGTAACAGAAGATGATAATTGTTTATATTTTCTGAAATAACATACAGATACTGGAGAACATAAAATGTAAGACGGTTATATAAGACATGTTTAATACATTTGAGTAATAATGAAGAAGCTGAACATGTATTATAGTGTCTGGTATTAGTTTGGTTTAGTCATGTCATCGTGAGTTGAAAAATATTCGAATATGTCTTTCCTTAAAAGTTATATATGTCTGAATGCCAAGAAATCTTTTTAACTATATTTGTAAGCCGATGAATTGCAACCTGATTAAATTGAGCTATATTAAAATACAATTACAAAAGAGAATTTTAAAGAAATATAAAGTATGGCAATTTGATTTGATTTTATCGAATTATTATATTTCAGTTGCTGAGATATATTAGTTGATACTTTTTAATATAATCATGATAATGTTAATCACAAGTGATGTATACTAATTTACTATGAAACGATACCTAAAGGCAAATTCGACTTGAAACAGTTTTGTATTTCTAAACTGTCTTCATTGTTCCCTTGTGTATTTGAAGCACTTGTGTTGACCACTTCAATGTATAGTCTGTTTGCAAAATCTGTAGGATACGCAATTATGGATACTTTAGTCTGTGGGAAAATGATTTTTTTTTGGACAAAAATACCTAATTCGGAAAGTCCTTCGACAATTTAGCAAAATCAAAAGCTCAAGCAAATAAAAAAAATGGAAAACAACTGTTAAGATATACAGCAACACACGACAACCACTGATTTTCAGACTCGTGACCTGATACATGCACATACAGAAACTTGTTTGATTATTGATTCTTAGAAGCTTTTAAAGTTGCACATTGTCTTCATCATGGACCTTATCAAAATGTGTTCCTACATATTAGACTGATGTGCACAAAAAATGCATAGGCATTGCCACTAAGCTTGGTCTTATCAAAAGATTTTGATAGTAATACCTGATCAGGAAAAACTTAAGGCAGTGGTGTTACACTTATTTAGAACAGTGGCGTTACAGTATCCGAGGACAGTGGTGTAAATAATTTCAACAATTCTGTACCGGTGTTCAAAAGTCATAAATCGATTGAGAGAAAACAAATCCAGGTTACAAACTAAAACCGAGGGAAACTATTAGAGGGAAATAAAGGAACAACAGGAAAACTGAGGTGCAACAAAAACAAACGCCAACATACATAGAAACGAACTATTTGATAACAACTGCAATATTCCTGACTTAGTACTGGACATTTTAAGAAAAAATGGTGGTTTGAACCTGGTGCAATGGTAGCCAAACCTCCCGCTTTATGACAATGTTTAAAACTATATAGCTAAAATGACAAAACAATATGACAGAAAAGCAATACAAATCCACGCAATAACATTCATCAAAGAGAAACGCACAAGCAAATAATTTAATAGTCGACACAACATGCAAACTGCAGAACAACAACGAACATATTCCATCAAAAACTAACATAACAGTGGTGCGCTTACGTAATTAACATGCTATCTCGAACTTGATACAATTATTTTCACAATACTCGTCCAAACAATTTTCATGACAATGATGTTATGGAAAGGTAATTTTATAATTTTTTAGATATCAAACGATAACCCATTACAAATAATCCAACCGAAACCATAACAGGAACATCAAAAATAAATACATAAATGTTATATGTTCAAAATACGGAGACACGTCGTATAGCAATGCAAATTCTCAATCGATATGAAATTCATATTCAGGAAAATGGCAATGATGATATTGAAATGGAATTTTATAATTATTTGGACTACAAACGATAAGACATTACACATTATTCAACCGAAACCATGACAGAAACATCAAACATGAATATATGAATGTTGGATGTATAAAATACCGAGATATGTTGTATGCAATGCAAAGTCAAACTCGGTATAACAGTCATATTCGGACATAGGTAACGTTCGGTACTTAGCAGAAAGACGACATTGATGTTAAACCACAATTTTAGACGTGATAAAAGTATCATTAGTTAGTTTAGACACAGACACATCGTATAGATCAACCTATTCCTAATTGTGTAAATAAAATTTACGGAGTGTCATTTTTAATCTTTCCTCCTCATAACTCTGTTGGAGAAGTTTCTGCGCAAGGAGCACACTCATCTTTATGAAATCAGTATAGTTGGAACATGCACGAGCATAATATATCAATTAAAATATGTAAAAATCAATTGAAGGAGCAGAGGGTATGTTACTGCTGAGAAATGGAAAGTTGAAACAGTAACCACAAATAGTAATGTAACAGTAACCTTTGACAATGATGTAACAGTAGCATCGGACAGTGATGTTACAATAACCTTAACATTAACAATAACATTAACAGTTCGAGTTTACACCACTGGTCTAGGTTAAAATTGTTTTCAGTAACCTTGAGTACTATATAACAATTATAAAAATCGTTGTAATAAATTACTTTGCTCTTCATGGGCCCTTTAATTTAAAAAAATTATCTTATCTTACCTTATCTTAATACTATAAGATCGATAATTTGTTTATGCTTGTTGTTTTGTTTGCTTATTTCCAATCTGATGAATCAACCCATTTCTAACTGACTTTTAAAGTTTGTTCTTATGTTGTGCTGTTACTCCTTTGTGATAGATAACTGTTACACCACTGTCATAGATAACTGTTGCACCACTGTCCTAGAAAGCTGTTGCACCACTGTCCTAGATAACTGTTACACCACTGTCTTAGATAACTGTTACACCACTGTCCTAGATAACTGTTGCACCACTGTCCTAGATAACTGTTACACCACTGTCCTAGATAACTGTTACACCACTGTCATAGATAACTGTTGCACCACTGTCCTAGAAAGCTGTTGCACCACTGTCTTAGATAACTGTTACACCACTGTCCTAGATAACTGTTGCACCACTGTCCTAGATAACTGTTGCACCACTGTCCTAAATAACTGTTGCATCACTGTCCTAGATAACTGTTGCACCACTGCCCTAGATAACTGTTGCACCACTGTCCTAGATAACTGTTGCACCACTGTCCTAAATAACTGTTGCATCACTGTCCTAGATAACTGTTGCACCACTGCCCTAGATAACTGTTGCACCACTGTCCTAGATAACTGTTACACCACTGTCCTAGATAACTGTTGCACCACTGTCCTATGATACTGTGATGCCACTGATTTCGGTTCCTGTTACACCACTGTCTAAGGTTACTGTTACACCACTGTTTTTGGGACCCTTTGTAGCTTGTTGTTTGGTGTGAGCCAAGGCTCTATGTTGAAGGCTGTAAATCATTCCCGAGTGTGCTAAAATTTAATCGTCTTCATTGGTGTCATCTAATGTGTTTGTGGTGGTATATTTGCATGTGCAGTACTTGCTTCTGATAGTAAATCGCGTTAAGCATTCAGAGTTGATGTTGTTCAAGATACCTGTTACAAATAGGACATTAGGGCTTGTATGGTTTCAGTTGACAAATCGTGTTTACTATTTTGAAATCTGGTTTGTTAAAGATAATTGTTTAATCGTGATTGAGCGATGAAATGTAACATCTTCATATCCTCCTCGTCTGTGATGTCCAAGAAACCACGATACTCCTCCAAAAAAATGCTAAATTATCAAAGTATTCGTTAGCAACACTATTCCATAACTCCATTCAACGATGTTTTTGTAGATAGATGTTTTTTTTTTTGTGTTCTGTTAAATTGTTCCTTTTAAAATTGTTACACGATGATGAATGCTGTACCCATATTTTGTCCATTTTATTTATTATGTCTGTTTAGTTCACGCATCATTGTAAATATAACGAAATTTTACGAGACTGTCATCAAAGTGAGAGGTTTAGCGCTTTAAAACTAGGTTTAATCCACCATTGTCTACATTTGGAAATGCCTATACCAAGTCAGGAATATGACCGTTCTTGTTCATTCGTTTTTGATGTGTTTTGTCATTTGATTTTGCCATGTGATTATGGACTTTCCGATTTGATTTTCCTCTGAGTTCAATATTTTTGTGATTTAACTTTTTAACGCGTTAACAGATGTTTTATCGCGTTTACGATATTTCAACGCATTAAATGATGTTTTATCGTGTTAAAGTAATGTATTGTAGCAACGTTATTGTGTTGCATTTAACGCTTTGAGTGTGATTCATTATGACACATATGGCAAGGACGACGGGTATTTCATCGCGATAAACGTCTTTTTTCACTTTCGAGTTAAATCTTAAACTTGATAACTGCAAAGTTTAACGCGTTAAGTTCCACAATTCCTTTACGTGTTAAAATCTTATTTTATCGCGTTAAATGTGATTTTATCGAGTTAAATGTTAATGCGTTACTTAACGGGTTTTTGACATGAACGGTCTTTCATACACTGTCCGATGTTACTTGGCCTGGGTAAATTGGAACTTTAATAGCTGACTATGCGGTAAGGGCTATGCCTATTGATCAAGGCTGCACCGTGGTGTATAGGTGTTAAATTCTCTGTCGGTTGGTCTCTTGTGTAAAGTTGTCTCATTGGCAACCATTACATATCTTCCTATTTTTGTATTGATATAATATGATAACTTGTTTGATACTAAAATGACATGTCGATTTAATTTTAACGTAGTTATTGACTGTGTAACATCAGTTCTAGAACTAGCTTTATTCCGACTCCGATACGATGATGTGTCCTTAGTTTGATACATTGTCTTTATCTTCAATAAGCACAACAGAGCACATATCATTTCGATTATATCTGGTTTTAAAATGACAAGAAATAAACTCAGATGCTACTCATTTTTGTTTTAGTTAGCAAACGTATAAATGCCTGAAGATTGGGTCCATTTGGCAATATAGTTTCGAAAATATCCAACATTTTCATTTATCACTATTTGCAACTTTCACATCCTTGGTATTGCTTTTTTCTTGATCACTTAACAGCGGATGCTCACTCTGTTTGTATTCCTGATCTCATTAGGAGCAAAGTTCATTAAATTTTTCAGGCCGTTGATTTTCTCGTTTGAAAAGTTTTACAAATTAGATTTGACATTTCGGTGCCTTCTATTACATACAATGTGGTATGTTTGTTTTCATTGTTAAAAGCCTATTTTACACAGTAATGACATTCAGGTGACAACAAATCTTGGTTTACGACACAATTATCTTTAACTGGCATTTTTTGTATTAATTCAATTAAAAAACCCCTGTAATTTGAAGATACGAGAGGATTAGCAGAGAAGACAATTATTGAGAAACGGGAAATGGGTTATTCTTTTTAAGGAAAATATTATTATTATTAAATCAAGAAAACTCGATATCACGAAAAAGCGAAAAAGGAACATGGCGAATTTGTGAAAGCGAAAACACGAAATCACGACATTGCAAAATGGAATTAAATCTCATTTTTTTTGCGTTTTAGCTCTTGTGATTCGCGATTTCGCCTACAATTTTTCTCGTTAACGTCGATTTCTATTGTTCAAAGGTGCATCTATTAATATCGGTATCTTCTTTTATTTTGTAACATTTACTTTTTTCTACAGTGCGATATGAGGAGAAACCAATAACTTTTTTGTGGGGTGAAAACTGGAATCAAAGTTTGAGAAATCTTGAATCTTTGTTAAAAGACGAGAAAAGCCACAGTTACGGTAATATGTCTTAATATGTCATGGTTTTTTTCCTATACCAAAAAGCAGTTTCAAGTTAAACCAAATATTGATTACAAACGAATACACTTTCTTGAAGTATATGAAAACTCATTTGTCGAAAATAAACAGGCAAAAGAACGAAAAAAAGCAAAATACAAACAACCGTATACAAAACATCACATAGAAAACTAAAGACTGAGCAACATCAATCTCACTAAAAGCCTGGAATAATATCAGGTAAAACAGATTGTGCTCCAGTAGTGGTACACGTCATGTTGCTCATATAATTAAAAACCCGGTGGTAAGTCTAATTCGGTAGGTTACATTCTGGACAATGTAAATGAAGAATACGTGACAGAGATAACCGGAAACTGCTATTGATATTATAATCTAACGATTGAGCAACTAATACAAAAGAAACTATAAGATTGTTAGGATTCAGTCTAAAAGTGTGTCAAGGAATAGTAATTTTTATTGGCAATTTGTACATTGTCTCTTTGATCGTACGTTTAATAAATTTTTAGATCATGAAAGGACGTGATACTAGAAAATATAATAAATTGACTTGACGTTACACTGCAACGATCTCGTTTTCTTATGTCAATCCTTGTCAATGTATCAATGAAATGCACTTGACCTTATTCATTCAATCCAACAACATATTATCGAAAATATTTGTATGCATAAAAATTGTTGGACTGACAATTTCATACATGTATGATTTCATATTTAAGAAAACGTCAACATATTGTATTGACAAATTGCCAATAAAATTAATAAATGCATTTTTAGTTTTTGAAGCTGACTTCATTAGCTCGAATGGTTATATAATTGAAAAAATGCAATTATTTCACTTCTATCGGTTTTGTTGGGAACATAAAAAAAATACATACTTATGCAATAAACTTTCTGAGTGTCGGAATTCGTTATGCAAAACCGTTCTAATTTCTTTAGACAGACCATCATTATTTGTAAATAATATAATTATCATGATGTATGTCCTCCAAAAATAAACTTTAAAATACATTAAAAAATGTCTCCTGAACTAGATATCACTTGAATTGTGGACGAAACTCAATTTCCAAATTACACATTCTGTGGAAACAAAATGACAAGATAGCTTTTTTACATTTTGTTTTCCCAAGTCATAAACATTTATTTTATATTAATAGCATCAGTATTTAAGATAACTAGTTTTCTTTTTTCTCGTGAGTACTTATATAAAAGCAGTTCTTTTTACGGTAACCCATACTAATGAAGTTAGGATATAGAATAGACTTCATCTTTACACGTTGTATATACTCAGGTTTTAGTAAATAACATACTGAATGTACACTGGATAAAGATAACAGCATTACAATATTAAGCTTTAATTTATATAGGAAGACGGAAAGTCCGTGTACAGATAATCTTCCAGAATGAAGAAGACACCGAGAAAGTTAAAGATATCCTGAACTCACTTGCAGAGGAAATAAATGAAGTCTTTAGTGGAATAGAATTCATTATGACCCAAACAGGTAGTGTAGTTCCGATTGCAGATATTCTGCAGGAATTTTCTCAAACCGATAAAACTTTACAAACAAACCTTATTTAAATTAATGAATATTTTTAATGCTTACTGACTTCAAATTTTGAAAGTGTGGGTGTGGTTTTGTTTTGTATTGTCTTTAATGCTCGAGATATGATATAATCGCAAAACATACAAGTATTTTCCAGAATCAAAATGGCGTTGATGAAGGCAATAATAAGTCACTGTCACTGCAATGCTTCAACAATGAGCAAAACCCATTCCATATAGTAAGCTATATTTAAGGCTTAACATGACAAAATGTGATACAACTCAAACCGGCGAAGTATACGTTATTTCACGCATCTAACGGAATTAGTGATAAAAATGTGCGTCGTTAGTTTCGTTAGATATTCCCCATACTACAAGAAAGGCAAAATGGACACACAAGCCAGAAATGATTTCGTGTGGTTTAACATTAGTTCAAACAAGTATCCGGTGCCGTCTTAAATCTTCAAAGAAATGACAAGAAAGACGCAAACCAGAAATCAGAGTATCATATTGTTAGTTTTAACCCTGTTACCGTTTCACATACGCCTGCCGAGAGGGTACATACTAAAACCTTATTCTTATGTCATCACAAAATAGAACCACTTCTTAACGCAAATAAATAAACCAATCTGTGACAATCTTGCTTTATTGGTATCAAAGTTGTTAAAATGAAACAAGTAATGACCCAGCAATTTTGTTTGTTGAAAAACCGGAGTTGTATACGAAAATACAAACAACAGCATAATATTGCACTGGTGACGAAAAACATTTTTACAAATGCCGATCGAAAGTCGTTGGCATAATCTGTTTATTACTTGCATTCCAAAGCATAGTATTAGGTATATGAATGCAGTTGAAAGTTTTAGATATTTAATTGATATTCTGCTAAAAAGCAAAACGATATTAAGTGTAATCGAACAGTATTGCAAAATTAACAATTAGAAGAACAACTTCGACAAAAAAGGAGCACTAGACTCGTTCTAAAACAACTAGATATGTTATTCCACTTCATTCAAACGTGCAGAAATTGAAGAGGTGTCTTCTAATCCATCCGCTTTTGTTTGGATAAGAAAATCTAAATTTCGAATCATTGCTAGAACTAAAATTGCGTTGTTGTTGAGTTTATTACATAAAAATATATATGATAGGCAGACGGTTTTCCAACAGCTACTGATTGTGCAACTCTTACCGTGGCTAACTTGTTTTAACTGACATGAAACACATCTATGTTGTGATGTTATACTATTGTTTCAGCAAAGGGAGAAGGTTTGGTACCATTAAAACGTTTAATCCAGCTGCAAATTTTTTCACCTGTCCTAAGTCGGGAATCTGATGTACAGTAGTTGTCGTTTGTTTATGTGGTTCATGCGTGTTTCTCGTTTCTCGTTTTTATATAGATTGGACCGTTGGTTTTTCCGTTTGAATGGTTTTACATTACTAATTGTGGGGCCCTTCATAGCGTGATGTTCGGTGTGAGAACTTCCTCAAAGACAAAAAGTCACCAAAGCTAGTAGATCTGTTTCACATCTTGATATTTTCACAAATATTGAATCAAAACTTATATGTACAACAATTGATATGATTCTAATTTTCAAACTGTCAATTTCACATTTCCCAGCAGACAACTAGCCGCTGTCACATCTTATAGCGTTCGAATGTTTCAATTACTTCTTTTACACCAAGATTCGCAGCTTACATTTCACCAATTATATCGTCACTTCCTGAATTTTGCCTGTTTAAAGTTTCTGTATAGCTTTTTGAATTTCATCCTCTGTGATTTCGGAATCAAGAATATCAAAACTTATGTCCCCATATAAAACTTCATCACAAAGTTCTGGAAGGTTCGATCCCAAATTCTTTCCGAAATAGTTAGTTTTAACATATTTATTTATAGTGGATTGGGAAACAAGTTATTGTAACTTATTTTAATGCCTTTCCACTTTGTGGGTGCGACTTCTGCCTTGTAGAAGCATTATCCTACTATTGTTCGAAATCTACAAGGGTGTCTTTTACGTGCAAGAGATAAAGCTCTCTCTTAACACGGGTAAGCCATTTTTCGTTCTCTTCCGATGGACTATCATCGTTTCCTAAAAACCATACTCGAAAACGGTGTCATGGGATAGCCGAAAATCAGGCCATGAAATGTTCTCCCTGGAACGGGATCGAACCAGGAACCCTTGTGTTAGAAGTCCGATACACTAACCACTACATCACGACTCTCCTATATAGTTCAACATCTCATCATTTTCAACTAAACATTTAGATCTGTTTTTCGGTTTTGCAGCAGACCAAAACTTTCTAGGTTCCCTTTTTGCAATATCACAAATGTCAAGGCCTTTTTTTTTTTAGTAATTAAACTATGCATTACGTTCAGATTTATTTAATTTGTTTTTAGTCGTAACATATGAATGTCTATTTGTGTCTGTCAAATGACGCATATATATATGGTCGTTTAACATATACATAGTTTGGAGTTAAAATTAAGTGTCCCAAAACTTTCAATGCCCTTTCGCAGATAGTTCGGGTTATCACTTATACTGCGTTATTAACATCAACTTCGGAAGATATATTATTCGCCAAACTCAATAGGTTGTCACGTTGACACTGTAAAATTAGAACATTCTCATCGCATCTGTTGTTGTCCCATTTAATGAATTTATGAATTCGGCTGAGATTTTGTTTACGAACGACAGATAAGTCTAGTTCGAAGTAAAAAGGCATGAGATCAGAGCATTCGTTCATAGGTAACACTTTAAAATTATTCATTAATCTATATTTGCTCGGGGGCACGAGTAGGTAGTCGTTTACACTTCTTCCTTTGGCGATACAGAACGTTAAATTATCATCTTTGTCATTACAATGACTGCCATTGGATACAACTAACCCCGCGTTAAAACACATTTGTAACAGTTTACGGCAAAACGCGTTAACGGTTTTGTCCATTGATCTTATATATTACATCCCAGCTCCTTTGTTCTACCAGGGGTGATCTGAGCCAGATCATACCTACCAGATCACCCCAGCTTGATTTTTAGTATTTTCGCGGGAATGCCTAATCCACAATAAAACTAAGAATTGTATATTGAGAAAAGACACACTTTTAAAATTTATGTACAAAAAAAACATTGTCTATGCTGAGATTCAAACTCTAGACCTTTAGCATATCAACCCACGACACATACATGTACCCCTACACCAAGACGACTGGATACCAACTCTCAGTAATTTAACATAATTAAAGGAAGCAAGATATTTTCATAAGTGGGACGAGTTTCAACTCTTTCATGAATAAGGCGAGTTGTCAGACTGATTGTTTAAATGGATTTTATCCTTTTTCATAAGTGGGGCGAGTTGGTAAACAAGAATAGGGCGATATTTTAGAAAGTGGCGATTTAGTGTGGGGTCAATTGGCCAGTGGGGCGAGTTGATATAGTTTCATATTCAAACATCGTGTTCGGGGGTCATAAGGACTATATTTTTATATAATAATATATAAAGTATATCAAAATGTTTGTATTGCGTTCTAAACTAGTTTTAAGAATGGTAATTGATTTTTCGTCTAATCTCAAACAGCTGGGATGTAAAATAGTTATTCCATTCGGACTTGGAGTGTCAGTGTCAGATCACCCTCTGGCCTCTAGCCATCGGGGTGATCTGACACTGACACACCGTGTCCTCATGGGATAACTATAACTCAAATAATAGGGTTTACAACGTGCCCAACACTTTCGACATATTTATCTAGATCATCAATGTGTAAACAATCACTTAATTTACCTATGCGGCTATTTAAATCTCCACATACCAAAACAATACCTTTATCACTATAGGTATATTCAATACTTTCAATAATGTCGTGACAATCTATATCACATAAATGGAAATCATTAGATCGTTCATGTGGTACATAAGAAAAACTAATAAAAGTTTCTGTATCAATAGCAAAGAAACTGTGATCAAGTTTTAACAGAATACTACCATCATCTATTTTTTATTCATCAATTTTACCGTTTATTGCACCTTTTTATTTATGTTTCAGGCTGTAGAATACCAGAACAGATAAAAAAGATGGACCAAGAGTCGATTGACATTTATCTGAACGCCCTTGAATCGGGTTCAGAACGAAGAAGGGATATAAATGTAATAATTGTTGGAAAAAAGGGGGTGGGAAAAACTTCCTTAGTACGGAGAATGTTCGGGGAAGAATTGAAAGGCGTAAAAAAAACAAATGGTATAGACATACATCGCCGAAGATGTCAAATAAACCTTAGTGACATGGAATGGAAGAAAGTGCCAGGTAAAAATGCAAACCTTTTTTGTTTGATTTATTGCAAGTATATTCTAGAGAAATTACAAATAGTAAAGATATTTTTCATGCTTGTTTTTTTAGCTCTTTGAATGATGTTATGAACTTACATAGAATTATTTCTTTTTCTTTATTTCGTGGGAAGATATTCTTACTGGACCCAAGTATGAACAAATTAAAATCACAAAAATACTGAACTCCGAAAAGTTCAAAACTTAAAGTCCATAATAAAATAGCAAAATCAAATGATTACACACAACAAACGAACAACTGTCATATTTCTAACTTAGTACAGGCCTTTTAAAATGTAGAAAATGGTGGATTAAACCTGGTTAACCGTATTTCTCATACAGCATTGATGTCCTTATACTACTATTTATGATTCATGATTCTATTTATTGATTTTTACGTCTAACATGCCCATGGTGGATGTAAAAAAAATATCACTTTTATTACAATATTGACATACATCTAAACAAGGACTTTGCTCATCTTTACTGATCCTCGCATGCATTTTGTTCAATTCAGGGTTGTTAATTTTATCATGTGGGATTCTAATTGCTAAAGTGTGTGCTTATGTCCTCGTCAAGTATGACCCGAAATTGGTTTCCGTTCACTTTCTATAGTTTACTTCAACCAAATGTACATAATGCTTATTACCACTTATAACAAATTAAGTTTGAATTAAGATTGCGTCAATTTCACTTTTCTTAAATTTCGTACCTTTATAAATGGAAGCATGTCTGAATTTACCGTTTCCACACTCTCGTGAACTTTACTTTGCTCCACGAAATGTACTGAAACGTAAAGCCAATGCTCATCACTACCAAACACAGATGACATATTGTATCAATCATTTGACAACAAAATCAATTGACGAGATGCTTCGAAGAAACTAAATGTCAACTTCATTTTCGTTTTTCTCAATTTTAGCGATTTCTGTAACAGGAAATATTTTTGTTGTTTTTACCGTCATACTTTTATAAGCGAAATTAAGATTTTACTGATATCTACATTTTCTGACCGCTCATACCCTCTGATGATTTAACTATTACTTAGAAGATTATTGTTGTTTGTGTTTAGTTTCTGACTAAGTGTAGGGATTAGTTTACCTTATGTTTATTTAAAGTATCATAATCTTTGAAACCAATTATATCGTTAAAGCTAAATCGGACTTTCAATATATATAACTCCTATACTATGAACACTTTTAAATCTTTCCTTTGAAGATACAACATTAGTAAGAGAAAAAAGCATCAACAATAGAATAATGAAGGTAATGATTAAAACGCTTAATCATGAAAAGGAAAAAAGCAAATCGAAACAATCCGAAAAACAAAGCGGAGACATCTTTCTCAGACATGAAAGAAACAGATGAAAATGAGGAGAAGGTTATTCTGAAAGCAACCACCAAAAATACTGAACATTCTCAAGAAACACAACCAAAGATGAATTATGAGTTAGATATTTCACAGATTACAGAAATATCGTTTTTGAAACACGAAAGAGAGCTGTCAAGCATAATTAAATCTCATATAGATTTACAAGATGAGGACAGCTATGCAATGTTAACAGTATGGGATTTTGCTGGTGATATTGAATACTACAACACACATCAAACGTTTATGAATCCAGAGGCAATTTATCTTGTGGTAGCAAGTTTACATGACATAGATGACACCGATTCCTATGGTTCGTACTGCCAATTTTCATTTGCTATCTTTATCTAAGATTTATATTAAAACGAGTTTCAATTGTTAAAGGCCGTACAGTTCTCTTGCAGAGAGCTGTAACATTGGAAAAAATATCCTTATTTTTATAACAAATTGTCCATGATGTTTAAATTAAATCATCGCATTTTCGCTTTTTCATGAAAAAAATAATTTCATAATACTTAACCTCATAAATACTTGGTTTTAAATGTTTAACGCCAGACACGCATTTCATATACAACAGACACATCAGTTACGATCAAATAAAAAATGGTTTGGCAAAACAAAGTATAAAGTTAAAGAGCACTGAGGATCCAAATTCGTAATGGTTTTGCCAAACACAGCTAAGGTTATCATTTTTTGGGGTAGAAAATCCGTAGTAAATTGCATTTAAAAAAATGTACCTATTTCCCCTTCTATCTTTGGCTTCTATGCGATTATTTTACGTGCTTCCATCAATACAATTATTTACATATGATGAGGTCATCGTGTTTAAAAAAATAATATTTATAAGAATGTGACAGTATCGAATAGAATCGAGGATACAAGCAAAATTAAATGTTTTTACTGACATCCTAAATAAAATAAAGATATATAAACAGATGTTACATCCTTACACGGTTATATAGTGTGTTGAACATGGTGTTGATGATGATAATATGTCTATTTTGACATTGTTGTTTCAATACTATTTTAAATACATTTAGCATTTCAAATTGTTGTTCAAATTTCAAGCCAAGGAACTATCGTTTAAATAATTCATAAATTAATGGAATATACATAGACATTGAAATATTTAAGATGTGTTAAGACTTGGTCGAGAATGTTTAAGAAGACTTGATAAAGTATGATTAAGACACGTATAAAATTATTCAGCCAAGGTCGAGTAAAGGTCGGGTACAACTTCAGTATGTAAGGAATGTTTCACACTAAAGTTGAGTAATATCGAATAAAATCCTGATCAGTTCAGAATGGTCGAGAGAATTCAGTACATAACAATAAGGAGATGTGATTTGATTGAAATTAGATAACTCTCCACCAAAGTTTAGATGAAGAGGATATACACAAATATAGGCAATTTTACGGACTTCGACAATGAGTAAAAAACCTATACCATATAGTCGGCTATAAAAGGCCCGAAAGAAAAATATGAAACTGTTCAATAAAGAAACTAACTAAACAACATAATTTACGAAAAACAAATATGTGAAATATGACCGAACAACTTCTGCTGAATTAGAGGCTGCTGCCTAGGGACAGGCAAATGTAGAATGTGTCGGAGTTAAACTAGTTAGATGGCACAACACCATCTCCCTAACCTGGTACAGTAATATACCAGTACAAAACAAGACACGAATACATCTTTAAAACAAGGTACGAAAAAAATGTGATAAACAGCAACACGCAACAACCACCAAATTACAGACTCCTGACTGGGTACGGACATATATAGAATGTGGAGGGATTTATCTCGTTTGGAGGCGTCAATCCTCCCCTTTAACCTGGGACAGTGGTGGACCAGTACAACATAAGCTATAAAAATCAGTTGAAAAAGTCTTAACTTATTAGACGGATACAAATAGAATACATTTAACGAAAAAACATAGTGAGCGTGGACGGACACTTAAATATATTCAAATAACAAAGAGATGATAAGTACAGATTTGAGACTACTGGCAATTACTGACAGTTCGTTTGAAGCCAATAACAACTTACTGAAAAAATCATGCATCTTAGACTGAAATATCACTCAGCACACATTCAACATCCGATGGATTTAGTTTAATGACGTCATAAACAGTCAGAGAGAACATTACCTTGCACAATGCCAAGACCATTTCATTTTTTTACTGGTTTGTAGTATGGTAAATTGAACTGATTTATATTTAACCATTATCACTCTCATACATGCATGAATATGGCTTTGTTTTGATCACAGGCACATTCAATTTTTGGATGGATACAATACATTGCTATGGAAACGTAGCTGACAAAAACGAAGGCTTATTACAATCCGATGGAACTGACAATTTCCTAGATCCACCAGTTATTGCAATTGGTACACACAAGGACAAATTTCAGGTATTTATATTAACGGTATAATGAAGTTTAAGAACTATCATTCATTAGTTTAATTATTTGTATTAGACTGGCGGAATGGTGTTTAAATCATCATGATAAGAATAATTATGTTTAAACATTAAAACAATCAATCAATCAATCAACCTTTTATTGCCATATAAACCAAGTTATACGATTTGTGACAAAACAACATTAACATAATAACAAGAAAAAAGCATGTTTAATCTTACTAGCAGTAATTGGCATAACTTTTAGAAATTTTTGGTCCTCAATGCTCTTCAACTCCGTACTTTATTTCGCCTTTTAATTTAATCTAATTCGAGCGTCACTGATGAGTCTTTTGTAGACAAAACGCGCGTCTGGCGTAAATATAAAATTTTGGTCCTGGTATCTATGATGAGTTATTAAACAAACTTATGAAAATAGTTCAAAATTCAATTATGAGTCCCCTATCCTTAGTGTCAATGACTTTTTTTTATAAAGGAACCTATGCTTGCTATCTGTTTTTGTGTTGATAGGTAAATAATATTTATCATTTTTTTCATTTTCATTGAGGCTATTAAAAGTTTCTATACTTTTAGTTTTTGTTAATTTTTCAATTCAACCTGGTCTAATGGAAGCGTGTTTCCTGCAATACAAAAGAAAATGTTTTTCGTCCTCAATTGTGTTGCAGGACTGACACAAACGGTTTTCCCTAGGGCATTTTATGTGTCTCCCTTTTTCTATTAATACATTATGATCACTTAATCTTAATTTAGTGATGTTACGTCTATTTTCAAATATATCAGAATTCACATATGTTTCTATTTTTTATAATGTTTTATATAATAGAAGTTTTCTGTTATTATTTATTTTCTCAAATTTATGTTTATATAATTTTTCATAGTGATTAAGGAGATAACTTTTCATTCTTATTTGGTTTAGATTCTTACACTCCTCAATATGCTTAAAATGGACATTTGCTTCTTTTGTAATGTTTTTAATACACGTAAACCATGTGTAACATCCTGCTGAGTCTAGATTCTTTGATAGAGTGAAAGCCTAATAAAATAAGGGATTTATACAATTACTTGAAAGTCTTGTTAAATATAGTAAACTTTGGACCTTTATTTTTAATTCTAATGTATAGCGATTTAATTCTTTTCTTACTGCTAAATTTGATGCATTTTTCGTGTTCCCAAAATATATTTACAAAATGATCAATGAAGTTTTTCAAAACAAGTTTTATCAGTGAAATCAAGAAAGTCAATTTCTTTATGGGATAATTTGCCCTCTGGACAGCTCTATATAATGTTATATATGTATCCATAAAAGTAACCTCTGCATTTTATGTAGCAAATAAACTCATCATAGATACCAGGACTAAATTCAGTATATACGCCAGCAATTGGTTCCACCATATATAGTGTTTAACAAACCACATGCTACTTTAATGGGGATATTATTAAAAGAACCAGTATAAGATTTAATAGCAAACATTATCTTTCGCGTATTTTAGTAGTTCTTCAGAGCTATGATTAAAATTACCATTACATTTAATAAGAATACATACAAATTTATATTCTGAAACATTTATCAAATTTGTATCTTTATATTTAACAGAAGAATATTCTAATTTAATGTTTTTGTTTATCAAAAGCATTTTAAAGGATAATTATCATTTTTGAGAGTTCACTTTTAATATCATTTATAAAAAGATTAAACAAAAAGGGGCTTAAGGAATCTCCTTGTTTCACCCCATTGGATATTTAAAAAAAGTATGAGTGCTGGTTCTGATAATACAGTGTTGTTTAATAGTATTATATATTTATTTAGGAAGAACGGTGATAATTGCTGTTGATCACAAGATATCAAAATCTGTCGTACAATCGTTGTTCATTCATTTTTGGAATTTTTGTAGCTTGTTGTTTGGTGTGAGTCAAGGATCCATGTTGAAGACAATACTTTGACTTATAGTGTTTACCATTTTGCAAGATGTGACTTGGATAGAGAGTTGCCTCATTATCGCTATTAACACATCTTCTTATATCTATTGAAAGAAAACCCGTTAAGTGATGGCTTTTGTTAGTTTAAGTTAAATTGTGTTCGTAATAAAACGCTGTACTAGAAACATCTTGACTGCTCACATTGGAAATACTTTATAAATATATCGGGTTATCTTCAAATAAATCACTAAATATCTATTTAGTTGCATTTTTTTTGCTACCGATATTTAAAAAAAAACAAGTTTAACCTGAAGACGTATTATCAAAAACTAATGTAATTAACTTGACTATGCTTTACCGTGAATAAAAAGTATAAAATGTTTATGCAACACTTATTTATTCATAAAGAAACAACGAAGGTATCACCAGCCAAGTAGTCTTCACTTTTGTGTTGACTTGAGTTATCATCGAACTTTCAAACTAATCTAAGACAAGTATTGTTTGAAAATATTTAGCAGTCCGTACAAGCATATAAACAACAGTGTGTGTCGTGTGTTCATTTTTTTTACATAATGGGTTCCAATATTTACTCCCAGTTTTTGAATTCATTTGTACATTTTTGTATTATTCATAATTATCTGTCTAAGAGTGTTCAATAAGGATCATCAGTCTTTTAACTTTCATTTCATACTTAAATTATCAAAATTTATTCAAGAATTGAATGCTTCTTTTTTGCAAATTCATTGGGGTGTAAAAGCGTTGACTGAAGTACATTTTGTGTGAAGCTCGGAAGCGCTTCGTTCTAAAAATGTGAACACGGTTCACCGAGGGTATCACCAGCCCAGTAGTCAGCACCTCTGTGCTGACTTGAGTTATCATTGATTTGTTCATAATTATAAATTAAAAGTTAACAAAACTTTGAAATTTTGAAATACTAAGGCTTTTCTACCTCAGGAATAGATTACCTTACCTTTATTTGGCAAAACTTTTATGATTTTTTGGTCCTCAATATTCTTCAACTTCATACTTTATTTGGCCTTTTTGACATTTTTTGATTCGAGCGTCACTGATGAGTCTTTTGTAGACGAAACGCGCATCTGGCGTAAATATGAAATTTAAATCCTGGTATCTATGATGAGTTTGTTTACAACCACTGGGTCGATGCCACTGCTAGTGGAGATTTATTTCCACGAGGATATCACCAGCCCAGTAGTCTTCACTTTTGTGTTGACTTGAGTTATCATCGATATGTTTATAATTATAAATAAGCTGTTAACAAAACTTTGAAGATTTGAAATTCTAAGGCTTTTCTACCTCAGGAATAGATCACCTTAGCTTTATTAGCAAAACTTTTAAAAATTGTTGATCCTCAATGCTCTTCAACGTCGTACTTTATTTGGCCTTTTTAACTTTTTTTTTATTCGAGCGTCACTGATGAGTCTTTTGTAGACGAAACGCGCGTCTGGCGTAAATATAAAATTTTAATTCTAGTAACTATGATGAGTTTATTTTCAATACTTATTATTACATTTTTAGCTAGGATCATGAAAACACGATCTTTATCAAGTTTTTATTTAATTTACCTATAGATGCACTTTATTGTGGGACCTCGTGTCATAATGAGTGCTAAATTTTGTTTTGTAATGAATTTGCTTAAGGAATAAAGCGAGATTGCAGTGTAGCCAATCAGAAGAACGTATTATAATGAAACATACATCTAATGTAATTACTCTACAGTGTTTAATATTTACATCTATGTTTAGGAATCATAAAAAAAATCCGTTCACATCGGTGCTTAAATTGCAGTGAGGTGAGAGATTTTTTGCTTCTTGTTGAAAGCCTCACAGTGGCACTGTGATTTCGAGATACAAAACAGTAATGCACGGGTTTTTCATTTTCTTTCTGTTTGTTTATTGCTGTGCGTTTACTGATATTGTCATATGGAAAGATTAACTTTGCGTGTGTCTTTGATTGGCTCTGTTTGAATATACAATAAACCTTAAGCTTCTTGACAAATATTCTATAACCCACCATTTTTTCTTAAAATATCCTGTACCAAGTCAGGAAAATGACCGTTGTTATATTATAGTTCGTTTCTGTGTGTGTTACATTTAAATGTTGTGTTTCTATTGTGTGGTAGTTTTCTCTTATATTTGATTTGTCCCCACAACTTTAGTTTGTAACCCGGATTTATTATTTTCTCAATCGATTGATGAATTTTGAACAGCGGATTACTGCTGTTGCCTTTATTTATCACAATAAATTGTGAACTAATATAACAACAATCGCGATGTATAATAAATCATTCAAATATATAAAAGGGAAGATGTTTTGTGTAATGTATGCCGTGATTGATTCCTTTTAAAAGACTATTACAAGATGTAGATGGCATGGGGTTTTGACGCAACTGCTTCCGAAATGATCATAGACGTCATGATTGTCTATTACATTGCTTTTTTATAATTAAATTTTATCTGTATACATAGATATCTGTATACACCAAAAATAAAATTGAATTAAAGTTTAGTATACATGTGTATCTTTGCAACTTTTGTTGTATCATTTTGAAAAGAAGTTTCTTCATGACTTCAGAGAAACCATAATGACAAGCAAATTCATTATGGTTGAACAAGTGGTCTACCTTTCACAAATTCGGCATTGCAGATAAACAATAATAGATAACGTTCTTCATTTTTACGATATTACAATATTGATACTTGATTTGCAATAGAAAATATCATGTTCTGTAAAAGCTCTGCATTTGGATACATCGGTTAATTTTCATAATTTGAATATCTGACATCGGACTCTGATTTCTTTTAAACTTGGATTTACTGTGCGTCTTGCTGTGTGTTTGTTATGTCTTCTTCATTAAAAATTTGTAGAATAATTTGAAGGATGACACAAAACATAAATCTACTGATTGATTTTAATCATTGTCTTTATGAATTAGAAGTTACCTATCTATATATTTTGTGGTTGTTTTGTGTCCATGGGATAAAATCTCGACTTATCAGTATTTCATAGGCAAAACGCTCGTCTAGTGTATATAACTATGAGAATGATCACATTGATGCATTTATTTTTATTTAAATTAAACAGCTCTTATTTTGTTCTAGACAAATATATTTTAACTATTACACTTTGTTTTAAAGGATGAGAACCAATGCAGAGAACTTTTAGCATCTTACATTGATACAATATTCAAAGATTCTAAACTTCACCTGAGATCAACACATCTTTTATCAAACACTAATGATAAAGAACAGACATTCAGAAAGCTGAGGAATGAGATTTTTACAACAGCCAGCAATCGCCAGAATTGGAATCGGGAGTATCCTGTAAAATTCATTCAGATGGAAAAAGCTATCAACTCTGAATTGACGACCGGAAAGCAAATCATTCCGTTTGAAAGAGTAAAAGAACTTGGTGCGAATATATCGATTCCAATAACTGATAATAAGGAACTTCGTCTATTTCTTAGATTCCAACATGAAGTTGGTAACCTAATATACTATGAAGATATTCCTTCATATATCATACTTGACCCTCAATGGTTAGTAAATGCATTTAAATGCATTGTAACAGCCCAACAGTTTCAACTGGAATTACCACACCTACAGTGGGAGGAATTGAAGCAAACAGGAAGGATGGATATAAAACTATTAGATGCAATATTTAAGAAACAGTCAACAGAGATGATAATTTACAAAGAACATATTCTAGAGGTAATTGAAAAGTTCGACATTATTATCCAACCATCATTACTGTCTGAAAATGGAAAAATTCAAAAAGAGGCTTGTTTTTACGTTCCGTGTATGATTCAAACATCAAAAATAGAGAATATTGATAAAGTATTTAATGTTCCAGATTCCTGTAAATCTACGTGTTTATGTTTTGTCTTCAGATTTTTGCCACCACATCTAATTAGCAATTTATTTGTCTCTTGTCTTCGAGTATACTCTTTAGCAGCGGT
Source organism: Mytilus edulis (assembly GCA_019925275.1). Lineage (NCBI taxonomy): Eukaryota > Metazoa > Mollusca > Bivalvia > Mytilida > Mytilidae > Mytilus > Mytilus edulis. Next base: position 14,843,145 of record CM034359.1, read on the forward strand.
TAAAGGTCAATTAGGTATTTCCAAGGATTCTTGTGTTTTCAATATTTCCAAAACCGGTTGCGAAAAATTTGTATTATCAAAGAGTAAGCATCATATGATTGAGCTGCAAATATGGCAATGGAGTAAACCAAATCTAATGAAAAATCAAGAGGTCTTACAATTTGTCGAAATAGAAATCAACAGAATTGTTAACACGCGATACAAGTTAAAAACAGTATCATTCGAGAAGAAATGGAAGTGTGAGACCACCAGTTATACCTTTGAAAAAGGATGCCATAAACTTGACGATATGCATGATGGAGAAGAGTATTTTTGCGAAGAACATGCTACAACGCACAGATATAAAAACTATTGGTCTGGTGAAAAATCAAAGGTAATGTTTCTATTTGTTTTTTTCATTTAGTGGGCATATTACCAATGTTATTTCGGCTTAGTTTTAATTTGCATAAGGACAGTCTATTTGAAGATGTGTGTGATAAGGATGATTGCCGTTATAATTATTATTAATTTCTTATCATCTGTCAGTGTTACCTAACGAATTTGTAATACTAAAGGATGAGTACATGATATGGAAGGAATAGAACAATTTAGAAATAAAATATATCTATATGTGCTATAGCTTAGTATTTTGAAGTATCAACTCTGGTATGATTCTATTCAAATATTTCTAATTGTGAGATGAATATTATAAAAAAAATGTATATTAAAAATAAGATATTTACACTCTATTTTTCCTTCCATAAGTATAATCATAACACATGTAATAAATGCTTGAAAAAAAACCGTGTTTTGAGTCACAGATTCAGCAACCGACAGCCACTCCAGTAAAAACCTACACAGAAAGGACATCAGACGATACCCTGGTTAGCAAAGCTACTATACGATAATTCGACGGGAGAAACATGAAAAGGGGAGACTTTTTTCACCAGAAAGGCAGAAAGTAAGAGGTCCATATAAACCTGTTGATGACTTCGATAAATGTGCCTTAAGACAAAAGATTAGTGAATTTTACACAGTCCGTAGTAAGTTACCAACCATTGAAAGACTTAATGAATCGCTAAAATGTGACATTAAATTCCCCGGAAGTAAATCACTTCTACTATAAATTGTGAAGGAACTTGGTTTCAAGTGGAAGTACTCTAACAAAGAGAAAGGTTCTGATCGAGAAGGATGCCATCGTTAAAAAGCAAATTCAGTATTTGCACAGAATAAAAGATTACCGGAAGAAGGGTATGAACTTGGTGAACATAGACGAGACTTGGATCGACACTGCATAAACTGCAAAGATATGTTTGCAACATGAAGAAAAATGCAGAGTTTTAGAACCAGTAGGCTTCGGACAAGGTCTTATCATCGTTCATGGGGGCGGAATGTTGGAACTTGTACCAAATGCACTGCTAATTTACATGTGGAGCAGGATCTGCCTACCCTTCCGGAGCACCTATCTATCTATCTCCCTCTGGTATCTTTCGTCCCTCTTTTACAGGGCTAAATCATGTACTGGTGACGACCATCACGAGATGAATAGTGAGAACTTTAAAAAGTGTTTTACAGAAAAACTTTTGAGAAACCTATTCGAAAAGAGCATTTTCATTGACAAATATCCCACAACCAAAACTAAGAAAGCAGATATTCAGGCTTTGCAACGATTGCAACGAGTTGGTTGGTTAATGTGTCATAGACAATATAGCCAGAGGGAGAGAATATGAAATTTTACGTCACCCACTTTATCATCCAAACCTAAATCCAATAGAAATGAAATGGAACAAAGTAAAACAAAGTGTCGCCTCTCGAAACGTTACCCACAGGATAGCCGATGTTTTGAAACTTGTGCATGAAGCAGTGGCAGAAATAACAGTTTTGGATTCGGAGAAAACTTGTCGTCATGTTGCAAACATTGAAGAAGACTACAGAAAAAAAGACATTGTAATTGAGGAACAAATGGAGAGATTGATCATTGATATTGCAGACAGCAGTGACAGTGATAGTGACAATGGTGACAATGTTTAACTGAATTTCAATTGTATAATTTTCAAACGTCTGTGATACATTAAAATTATGTGATAAAAATATCTTTCAATTCAAATATCAGGCTTACATTTAAATCGAAGTTGAAAATATAGTAAAAGTATAGAACAAATTAAAAGAAGAGAGACAGTTTAACCCTTCCACTTGCCCAACATATTAGAAAAAAATAACCACAGAGAGAGAAAACAAAGCACGTTCGAAAATACATAAACACATGGTTCAGAACGAAAGGGGTTCTTATAATTATGGTACCGTAGTGATTAATTTGAATTTGTTACTGAAACATTTTAATTTCCTTTTGTTACATTTTATATGCAACACGTAAAATCTTTTAAGGAAATAATTTAAAGAAAATTCTGCTTGCTGTTCAATAAAGGAAATCAATAAGGTCGAAGTAGCATCTGCAAAGTTGTTTCTTTTGTACTATTATTTGTCTTTTTATTAATTAGCCATGGCGTTGTCAGTTTATTTTCGATCTATAAGTTTGACTGCCTCTCTTTTGCAAGTTTCCCACTGCCCCAACCCCACCCCAACAACAAAATCATTCGGAATAAAAGGAAGGAAAAAAAGTATATCAAAATGTTATAGAATTACGAAACATGCATATTTTTCAACTGCCGTCGTCAAATTCGTTCATATCCATACTTTATTGAATGTAACACGCGTACATGTTTATAAAGTCTGTTTTACCACTAAAAGAACAGTTGTGTCTCACTATTTATCCTGCGAATACACATATATAGTGTTTACATTTTTTAACCGGACCAATGACCATAACTGGATACTTCATTGCTGAATTTATCCTAAAACACCTATCCATAGATGGACTGGTCTATTATGAGCGAATAGTTTAAACTCCGCCCATGAAATAAATAAAGTAATACATTTGTGACACGATAAACTCAAATTATTTGCAATTTGTATATTCATTCCTTTAATGTGTACTCGTTCGTAATGTCAGTATTAGTTTGCTGGTCGTAATAAAAAAAAAGAATTGTGGGTCCATTCATAATTGATATGCGCCAGTGCACCAAGTTAGGATCTACTCTCCGTTTCGCAGAAATTACACGAGCTGTTTTGTGAACGCTTTTCATTTTGTTTCAGTTCACATATTTTAGTTCTAATAAACGATTTTGTCTAAATTGTGTAAAAGTTTTGAACAGAAAATGAGCGAAAAACGCGATAAACTTAAAACATTTACGCAATCCACAGTATAACTGATAGCTTACTTTACCGTATTCAGAATAGAGACTGAGTTTTCATTCGTTAACTTGAATATTAACAAAGTGTTCTATTCCTATTTGTCTCTTTTTTTCTTTTTCTTGAGAAGGATTTGTATTAACTGTTCATTCCCTATTAAGTGCAAAAATTCATATTTAGACGCAGCACACAAATAGTGACTAAAAAGGTGTCGCATGAGAGAAGCTAAACAAATACACACTTTTGACATTGTTTTTGTAGGACCTTCATATAAAATTAAGGAGATGTGACTTCATTGTCAATGTATGGACATCTATGCAAAGACCAAAGAACAAATAAACGAACAAATTACAGCTTACCCTAGGACATTCAACGTTTCATATTTCTGGTCCGGGTTAAAAAAACCAATTTACATGACACGAAAAAAAAGCGAGAGTAAAAAAGATGAGTTCCATCTATTGAAATGTTTGAAAATAGAAATGAGCTTTCAGATAATAATAAATAAATAAACAGTCAGCGTACATACTCCAATCCCACACCTGATCAAAAGTTAAGTGTCACCTTATAAAGTGCATTCCTAAAATCAATGTGATCGTCTACAGGATTAACTCTGATTGTATAACGAAACAGTAAATGTGATTTGAATGCAAATTATCCGTCCGATTTTTACTTAAACTTCTGAAACAATGACAACTCTGTTGATTCAGATAGTATGACACTATATAAAGCGAAAAAATGAAGAATTTTTACTTACCTGAATGAAATAATTATATTCCGTGTTGTTTTATGTATGTTAAAAGCAGAAATAATGAAACGCATACAATAATTCATCTTGAATCATTTGTCAAAGCTAATTCCATGTTTGCTTGGTTGCGTTCAATATCATAACAACTTGAATATCCGCTATGTCTTAGATATCTATCTATGTTGAACGACATACTACATTGTATGTAGCTAGCTCGCTTTAAAACAAAATTCGTCGACTGTTAATTTATTCTGCTAAATGAAAATACTTCTAGCATATCTTATAGAACATTGTACCATGCTTTGTACAAATCTCACATGCTTGCAATACTATATGTTAATACATGTCTTTTATATTTTTTTAATTATTTAAATGAATATGACGTCCTTTTGAATTCCTTGACGTCAACATGAATTTTCTGGCTATCATTAATTCTGTGTTCTATCCTTTTTCACCGGTGTATTTACTGCCTTGACTATATTTGTAGGTCTACCTACCTGTTAATAGATGGCATTTTTGAATAAGTTTGTACCTTTACATACTATATTTCATTGATATTATAGGCTCCCCGTAGAATAAGTTGTGAACAACAGAATTACGTCAGAATGTCAATGATAGTTCTAGAGGTATTATCAGGCGTTTTATACGATCGCTTATACATAGATACAAACACTGGAGAAATACTTGATCCTAATAAGTTGGACATAACAGAAATGTTAAAAAAATACCGTGCTTTAAAAATAAACTTTCCAAGCAAAGGCTATAGAGAAATTGGAAGAGTTGACGAAATTGCTACCAATGAAGATAATATTGGTGACGACATTCAACGGATACGTGTGATCAGAAATGAAATGCATCATTCTAAAGCCTTTGCATTAGATGACACACGATACCAAACACTAATCACTATAGTTCATGATATGCTAACTAGATTTGACCAGCGTAACATTCCAACAGGTGAATCCTACGTAAAACGATTAGATGAAATCAGGAAAATGGAATTAGAGACGAGGAGTTATGAAGAGATAAAAGAACGAATGAAAGCAGGTAATATAAATGATATATTTTTCATGTTTGAAGTACGGGAACAAATCCTAAATCTTGAAAGACAGATAACACCACGCCCAAATAGAAATTGAAATGAAAAAAGAGTACAACAGTAAAAAATCACTACACAAAACCGTGAAACCACTTTGAAGCCAACAAAAAAAAACGTTCCCCTTCGTTCTCGACTATTGACAATAACGATCGGAAAACGTGAATACACAAGTTTATCCTGTTTACATTTCCTTGTTAATAAAGGTAGAGAAACTGCAACTTTCAATTTACAATTCTCGTCAGATGATATAATACTTTTCTAAAACTATTAGAAAATTGCTTGCTTTTATACATAAAAGAAAATAGGAATGCAAGTATGCTACAAAAATATATCAACTCCGAATTTAGAACATCTAACCATTGGTATGCATGATGTGCTTGTTATTTTTATGACGTTTTGTATGATATATTAGTCAATGAAGAAAATGTCCATTACATTCTAATTAAAACAAATGTTCTTAAACAGCTATTAGATATATTTAGACTTAAAAATGTCAAAGTGAAAACAAATCTATTTTCACGACTTGTTTTTTACCTTGTTGATCTATTTCACATATTCTGAATTATGAAATTGTATCTTTCGACGTATATGTTTCTGACATGTATATCATGTATACTATTTAACTGTAGTTCAACATGATTTAGATGCATACAAAATATGACAACATCCGAAAAGCAAACAAAAACTTAAACTTATTCTGCATCATCAATTCAAACTTAAAATGAATAATAAAGCATACAACAAATCATTTGGATAAAGCGATCAAAACTAAGTTAGTCTTCATGTTAAGGTAAACGAATAAAGATATGTTGCTCTTATAAGGTACAATATTATCTCAGTATCGGAGGCAAACACGTTTTGCAAATAATATTTTCACAGAATTTCTTTTTAATTTTCAGGATTCAGAGAAAAGATTCATGAAGTTTTCGATAGAGTGGTATCTGATGCTTTGAACGATATTTGTTAATTTATTTTTGTATTCACCATTTGCGGTCATTGGGATAAGAATTTAAAATGTGAACATACATTCGCATATCAAAAAAATGATATGAACTACTCAAACTATAATTTACTAATTAAATTGAAAAAAAAAGAAGATATGGTTTGCAAACTCTCCATCCGAGTCCCAATGCAATAAAAGTTAACAACTATAGGTCAAAGTACGACCTTCAACACGAAGCATCGGCGCAGACCAATCATCAACCTATAAATGCTAGTGTAAAACCATTCATACAGGAAGGTCTTATCTATACTATAATATGATAACCGAGAAACACATCAAAACCACACCAACAAACGACAGCTACCCAACAATAGGCTACTGAATTAGGACAAGTGCATAACTATGCAGACTGTGTTTGATATATTAACTAGTATTCTAATATGACGTGCTTCTTTCGCTTTGAAAACAACACCGTGACAAAATTCTCCATATATCTATTCTTAGCGCAGACTCAGAGATATACAAAATAATGGCTGTTACAATATACTTCCCACGTAAATCCACATGTATTGGAATCTATTTGCAAACCATTTGCCATTTGCCGATTTTATTGTTTTAAAAATTGCAGTTAAAAAAGACAAAATAAATTTTATTCTTATTCGAATGCATAATAAAAAGAAATAATGCACAAGAGCTCGGAGAAATCAACAAAATAAAAATAAAATTCCGCGAAAATCTTTTAATGTTTTTGACGCATTTAAGTCATTTCAAAACATGAAGTCATACAAATGAAAACGCTACAATTGAACGTTTTCTGATGCGGGAACCATCGAAATTTGTATAATAGTGTATAAAAATTGATTTGTAGGGTAGGTTTTGTTTTATTTTCTATTTTATTGCATTTTCGCATATTTACTGATTTCAGCAAGTCAACATGGCGCCTCCTTAGTTACGAAATGTCAACTTTGGATTTTACAGTAGCTTACATGTAAATTAAAACTGGCTAATGTTGGGTTTGAGAATTTAAAGAATTAAACAGATTTTTTTCTAGCGGTTATTCACGAAGTAATCTACAAATTTTATGAAAGTTTGAGCTTTATCAAACCGGAAGTAAAACAGCCACACACACAGCATACCTATCATCGCTTCATTTTTTTAATGACCGTATTTGTCCTATTAGAATAGAAATAATTCATGGAAGCCATAGATTGCTAGTAATTTACATATGGCCTGGGCCTTGATATTCGTTAATTTTATCCCTTTATAACGCTCTGGAAAAAATTCGGATATCACGGCCCAGGCCAGGTGTAAATTTCCAACAGTCTATGTATTCCATGAATTATTTCTTAATTTTAAGATAAGTTAAAACATAGTTGTTTATTATTTTGTTTATTATTTAGTTACATTATCAACATGTTTTATCATTAAAAGAAAGCTTCGTGTCGAAAGTTGTGAAATCAAGGATCTATGATGTAAAATTGTTATTGGAGGCTTTTGGTTTTTTTTTGTATAATTAGATTCTAAATTTGAATAAAAGCTAGAGATGTCCACCAGAAACCAAATAAGCCGGAAATATTGTCACAGTATATACCCTGTCTGAGACCTGAATAACATATAATATCTTTCTCCGTTCGTATTTTGTATATTGTATTATGCATTATTTATTTCATGTCACCTTTATGTTTGTATATTGTATTACTCAAGAATATTTTGTAAAAATTTGTATTATGGGTTGCTACAAAACTGTTTGTATTATGTGTATGTTTCCTTTAAGCTGTATTACTTTTTAAATAAAGTATCATTGGTATACACTGTTAAACTATTGCTTTTCAAAATAACAGTAACGACTTTTAAGATCAATATATCAATTAAATGGTTTTGGACAGAGTTGAATATTTATACTTTATCTAAACTTATTTCCTTACAGATAAAAGTTTAATTATGTAATAAGAAATAAATAAAAACATTAATGGAATATAATATGTGGCCTATAGTTATCAAAGGTACCAGGATTATAATTTAGTACGCCAGACGCGCGTTTGTCTACATAAGACTCATCAGTGACGCTCATATCAAAATATTTATAAAGCCAAACAAGTACAAAGTTGAAGAGCATTGAGAATCATTCTATTAAATGGTAAAGCGATAAGAAAGTCCAGTTTTGTCTTCAGTCATACAATATCTTCTAAAAGGGTTCTATTTATCTACTGCAGTTTTATCAGAAGGCTTACAAGATATGTATTCTATTTTAAATAAAAAGTCAATCTAATGTATATACAAAAGTGTTTTATTTCATTTCTAAATACATTTTATAGTCCGATTACTACATGTATCTATGGAACGCAATGCCTGCCTTATGTTAATGATCATTATTATATGCAGTGCTCACAACATTATATGCAGTGCTCACAACATTATATGAAGTGCTCACAACATTATATGAAGTGCTCACAACACTATACGCCGTGGTCCAAACATTATATGCAGTGATCACAACATAATATGCAGTGATCACAATATAATATGAAGTGCACACGACATTATATGAAGTGCACACGACATTATATGAAGTGCTCACAACATTATATGAAGTGCTCACAACATTATACGTTTTTATTGATGAAGTCTGCAAATTAACAGATATAATTTTATTAATTTATTGGAAGGTCATTGTGAGGAAAATATGAAACTAAGAGGTGAATGAATGAACTGGTTATGTTCATCGTAAGAAATACGCATGGCATAATGTAAGTTAAATAATGAAAATTTTAGTAAATGAAATATCGACCTCAAGGAAAATTTGTATGATATATGCCTCGAGTTCATTTTCTGCTGAAGAACTTTAGCAAGGTGCCACTTTATAGTCCGTACTCAGTTTTAAAAAGCTTAATTACCTTTTAAATAAAATAGTCAGCTTTCTATAATAACTATGCAATATTACGCTAGCTTATATATGTCATGATAGAGTCATTATTGGCATCGATTTTCAGAATTTGGCATTTTTACATGAATAAGTATCTAACAGAAATGGAAAATGCATTTTAAAGCATTTCATTGTAGGTGTTTAACATAACTTTACATCAATTGTTCCATTTTTTTACAAGCTTTTAGCACGCCACGCAGTTTGTCTTCTCAATATGACAAGCAGTCTTGTATAGAGATAGATATAAACTTTCATAAGAAATATTTACCCTTTCAAGACACAGTTTAACATTTTCATTTATAGTTATCCTCTCTTATGAAAACTGAGTTTGTGGGGGTGTATAAAACGTTTACTTTGTTTGTTCGTCAGTCTGCACGGTTAATATATGAAAAAAAGTGGTATGCTTGTCAATGAAACAACTTTCCACAAGAGACCAAATGACACAGAAATTAACAACTATACATGTAGGCCACAGTACGGCCTTGAAGAATGAGCAAAGCCCATACCGCATAGTCAGCTTAGCTATAGAAGTCCTCGAAATGATAAACGTAAAACATTCCAAACGATAAAACTATCGACCTAATTAATGTACAAACAAACGAACGAAAAACGAACATGTAACACATTAACAAACGACAATCACTTTAATACAGGCTCCTGACTTGGGACAGACACATATATTCAGAATGTGGCGGGTTTTAACATGTTAGCGGGATCTAAACCCTCCCTCTAACATGGGACAGTGGTGTTACAGAACAACATAAGAACGAACTATGAAAATCAGTTGAAAAAGGCTTAACTCATCAGATGGATACAAATATAAATACATCTAACAAAAAAAAGAGTGGACATGGCCGGTTACTCGTATATCCCAACAACAAAAATACACTAAGTACTGATCTGAGAGTACTCGCAGTTACTGGCAGCTAGTTCAAAGCCACTAACAACTAATAAAAAAATCATGTATCTAAGTTTTGCATTTAGGTAAAGATTAAAACAAGCTGTGAGTAAACAAGAATGATTTACTATTATTGGATAGTAACGATTGTCCATGAAAACAGAGTCATCTTAACCTAAATTAATTCTGGTTAAGATACATTAAGATACAAACTCTAATCAACTCTAAGTCAAGTCATAGAAGAATGATATCTTTTAGATTGCTTTTCTTTAATAACAATGGACCTTGAAAAAAGACTTAAATTTGTGTTAAGGTCCAGATGATAGCAACAACACATAAAAGAGGACTGCTATTTGTTACTGAGCACTTCTTTGATTTAATTGAAGGTCCACACAAAATGTTTGTTACAGAAGCACAAAAAAACCGATACGCGTTATTATGTCAATATATAATTGTACTATAGTTATATTAATGGAGAACTACTAGTGTTGTTTTACTGTGAATTCTTCTCGTTGTTGTTATTTGCGTTCTAATTCTTCTCACAAACAATCTTGCCTATAGTCTGGGGATTTCTGTTATTTTTGCTAAGTATTTTTTTCCATATCCCATGTTAGGATCAATGTAAGAGGTTGAAAATTTCATATCTGAATATTTTTCGTAATCTGGAAAGTTTCTTTTGACAATGGATCTTGATTGTTTCTGTGGGGATTCTTTCTCCTGTATATTGATCCATCACGGGGTAAAAATTGGAAAATTGTCGGAAATAATTTGACTTTTATGTATAGCATAGTTCGAATTATATACTTAAAAGGATTTAAATTCACAAACTATTTATTTTGTACTAAACATTGGTGTGCCATGCTTTTTAAAATAAGATTGAAAATCGTAAATGTTTAAGAAAATTCGATTTCAAATAACAACGCTGACCAACATTAATAAAAAAAAGAGTAAAAAATGCAATAAACAGTATACTTCTGACAGATATTTGGTTCTCCTTGAAAAAATACTGGGTCATAACATATCTTAATTGGTGTCCCGAGTAATCTAAAGATATTTATTTAGAGTTAAATGATCAGAAATGCACAATTATACATGTGTTTAAATCTATATGATTATCTAAGATGCCACATAAAAGCTTTGTCAAAAGTTTAAGGTAGAAAATGTACTTATATATTCAAAACTTGACTTTTATGTACCATTATATTGAATGATATTGTTGTTGTTAATTTAATATTACCTTCCGTAATAGGTTATTCTGATTGTTTATATGTCACATCTTTTTTTGTTTTTGTTTCAATGGAACAAAAGTCAAACTTTAATTATTTCCCTACAATTGTTTTGAGATTGGCAAAGAGCATTTGAGGGGTGAAATAAACTCATCATAGATACCAGGACTAAAATTTGTATATACGCCAGACGCTGTTTCGTCTACAAAAGACTCATCAGTGACGATCGAATCCAAAAAAGTTAAAAAGGCTAAATAAAGTACGAAGTTGAAGAGAATGTTAACTACAATTTCCACACCAGTTAAAGTTTCATATCATCAATGTCGTTATATTGTTTTACTGTAAAGCGTAAAGTATTACATAAACACTGGACTATCGAATTGTCTTCTAGCTATGTGTCGTTTGGCAGCTGTCTTGTTGTTAGTTTATAACTCACGTTATCAGTTTCAGAATAACACATCTGGTATATTGAACTTAACAATACAGTTCTCTTGTCAATATTGGTTATCGTACAGTACATAAAAGGAAATTTAAACGAATTTCGGTACTTATCTACATGTATATTCGGATTTTAACTATTTGGCTTTGATCGTTTCTGATGAAGGTAAATCCAGAAAAGCACATCGGACGCAATTAATTATTAACCATTTTTTACATCACTGGGTCAATACCTCTGCTGGTTGACTTTCAGTCCTCGAGGGTTTCATCAGCTCAGTAGTCAGTGCTTCGGTACTGACATGATTTATGCCCGCGTCACACTGTCCCGATTTTTACGTCGATGGCAACACGATAATGGAAATTTTCAAAATCGGGACTGATCGTATCCAGATCGGGCTATTCGTAGTGCCATCTTTAACCATCGTAGAACCATCGGCCACTTTTTCTAGCCTTCGGGGACAACTTCGGGAAGGGTTCTAAATTTTTTAACATGTTAAAAAATCCCCGAAGGTGCGTCCGATGTTGAGGGTTCGTATTGAGTTCGTATCACCATCCTCACCATCGTAATGTCACCGGGAATGCATCTTTGCACATCGTATTGCATTCGTGTTTCCATCGTTTCCATCGGGCAGTTTTGACATTACGATGTCTACACGAATGAATCACGAAGCTTCCCGAAGGTCTTACGATGGCCACACAACTTCGTGAAGACCTCGTAATCCCGTCGTGTTGCCATCGAATAAAAGTACGAAGGCGACAAGATGGAACTACGACGGCAATACATCCAGCTAAATGTAAGTTAATTTTCGCGCTAAAATACATTTAAAGTGCCATGCGCGATATGTACTGGTCAGTCTAATACGGCAGTTAAGAAAGACGTTCGCAAAACATGGAGCTCATATCATATGATTCTATGAGAACAAGAAAGGCGACAGTGTTGTTTCTATAAATTCAAATGGAACAAGAAGAGCAGCTATTACAGGCTCAGGATTTACTTTTACAAGTAAAATATTATTTTTTTTCAATTTTTCATATCAAGTAACATAATGAAAATCATAAACGCGCCTCGTACACTAACACTGCAGGTACACGTATATAGGGAAACCAACTTTTTCTTCATTATTCTGATTTTTATGTATCGTCTGAGTTGTTGTCACACGAATGTTTACTCCATAACCATTTTGTTTTCTATATGTCATATTTTGCCGCATTTGTTGCTTTCCCCACATCCGTCCTTTTGTCTATATTATTATGATATTCTCCTGGAAAGAGCTCTTTTTGAATAAAAGGGATCAACGAACCAATTACCTTACCTTTGAGATAGATCAGTAAACATGGGCATAATTATGGGTAATTATTCAGACTAGTGCGCACATTTTACAGTTCAAACAAGGCAATACCGAGCGTGGCATCCCCTCGTATGTAACATATTGAGGACAAATATGGACACTATATTTGTATATGACACATGCAGAAAATGGTAAATTGAATATGCATATTTGATACATAAACTATTTTTTTAGAAATCAACCAAAACATTCAGTAACTGGAAATACCTTTAATATTGTCTTTAGAATCAGCAGGTAAAAAAATGAGCAACCAATTTCCTGTGTATTATGCTATTTCAAGGAGAAAAAACAAGTCCATCTGCATGACCTTGACATTTGGTCTTGAACGTAAGAAATGTCAGATCATTACAAGAAGGAACAATATACCAAATGTGGTTAAAATCTTTTGAAGCATATTGGTTTTAGAGTGTCCACAAGGGTAATATTGCTTTGTATTACAACTGCCACTGTGACCTTGACCTTTGAACTTTAAAGTCAATAACGCTTAAGATATTCTTAACGAGTAACACCATACCACGTTTTGAGCATTTTGGTTCTAGAGTGTCCATACCAATTTTATCTACACGCAACTTACATGTAGTAGGCGAGGGGATAATAAACTAAGTTTTATAAGAATTAGACAAAAAGATCGATTTCCCGCCATGCATGGCAGACTTGTACAGAAACGATATGTTGTCGAAATTCTGTTCGTATTTTTTATACATCGTATGGCCATCGCGCCATCATCGTAATCCATCTTGTAGCCTTCGTAATCCATCGTGTAGCCTTCGTGATCCATTGTGTAGGCTTCGGTTGAGATATGAAGCTTAAATACCTGTCTTCGGTTAACCTTCATATGTCCATCTTTTGCTATCGTATATAATTTCGGCACCATCGTATAGACTTCGTTATTCATCGTACTTGCTTCGGTCACTTTTTTGTATTTTAACGAGATCGGGACCAACTTCGTACGAACTTACAATTTTCGCATTCGGGTGTCCATCGTATATAAAAATCGGGACAGTGTGACGCGGGCATTAACAAACTTTACTAAAATTGTCCGATTATAAATTTTGAAATTATTAAAAAAAACAAGGTTTCAACTCCATCAGGCAAAGTTGACTTTAGAGGAATTTGGATATTTTTTAATGCCCGCGTCCCACTGTCCCGATTTTTACGCGGATGACAACCCGATAATGGAAATTTTCAAAATCGGGACTGATCGTATCCAGATCGGACTATTCGTAGTGCCATCTTTAACCATCGTAGAACCATCAGTCACTTTTCTATCCTTCGGGGACAACTTCGGGAAGGGTTCTTAATTTTTTAACATGTTAAAAAATCCCCGAAGGTGCGTCCGATGTTGAGGGTTCGTATTGAGTTCGTATCACCATCCTCACCATCGTAATGTCACCAGTAATGCATCTTTGAACATCGTATTGCATTCGTGTTTCCATCGTTTCCATCGTGCAGTTTTGCCATTACGATGTCTACCCGAATGAATCACGAAGCTACCCGAAGGTCTTACGATGGCAACACGACTTCGTGAAGACCTCGTTATCCCGTCGTGTTGCCATCGAATAAAAGTACGAAGGCGACAAGATGGAACTACAACGGCAATAAATCAAGATCAATCAAGCTAAATGTAAGTTAATTTTCGCGCTAAATTACATTTAAAGTGCCATGCGCGATATGCACTGGTCAGTCTAATACGACAGTTAAAAAAGACGTTCACAAAAAATTGAGCTTATATCATATGATTCTATGAGAACAAGAAAGGCGACAACGTTGTTTCTATTAATTCAAATGGAACAAAAAGAGCAGCTATTACAGGCTCAGGATTAACTTTTACAAGTAAAATATTATTTTTTGTCAATTTTTTATATCAAGTAACATAATGAAAATCACAAACGCGCCTCGTACACCAACACTGCAGGTACACGTATATAGGGAAACCAACTTTTTCTTCATTATTCTGATTTTTTATGTATCGTCTGAGTTGTTGTCACACGAATGTTTACTACATAACCAGTTTGTTTTCTATATGTCATATTTTGCTGCATTTGTTGCTTTCCCCACATTCTTCCTTTTGTCTATATTATTATGATATTCTCCTGGAAAAAGCTCTTTTTGAATAAAAGGGATCAACGAACCCATTACCTTACCTTTAAGATAGATAAGTAAACATGGGCATAATTATGGGTGATTATTCAGACTAGTGCACATATTTTACAGTTCAAACAAGGCAATGCCGAGCGTGGCATCTCCTCGTATATAACATATTGGGGACAAATATAGGCACTATATTTGTATATGACACAAAATGTTAAATTGAATATGCATATTTGATACATAAACTATTTTTTTAGAAATCAACCAAAATTTTCAGTAACTGGAAATACCTTTAATATTGTCTCTAGAACCAGCAGGTAAAAAATTAGCAACCAATTTCCTGTGTATTATGCTATTTCAAGGAGAAAAAACAAGTCCATCTGCATGACATTGACCTTTGGCCTTACGTAAAAAATGTCAGATCATTACATTACAAATGTGGTTAAAATCTTTTGAAGCATATTGGTTTTAGAGTGTCCACAAGGGTGATATTGCCTTGTATTACAACTGCCACTGTAACCTTGACCTTTTAACTTTAAAGTCAATAACGCTTAAGATATTCTTAACGAGTAACACCATACCAAGTTTTGAGCATTTTGGTTCTAGAGTGTCAATAACAATTTTATCTACACGCAACTTATATGTAGTAGGCGAGGGGATAATAAACTAAGTTTTATAAGAATTAGACAAAAAGATCGATTTCCCGCCATGCATGGCAGACTTGTACAGACTCATACCCCTCCCTCTTCCTCTTCCTCTCCCTAATTTTGGTGGCATTATATGCAGATTCAAAGTCAAGTTTTACCCTTCAAGCCCACGGTATTCCGTCTTATGATTAAACCAGAAATTAAATGTACAATATAATATATATTCAATATTGATCAAACAATCTAAAAAGCGTGATGCCTTCGGCATATAATTTAAATGCATCGTAAGCTGTACACGACGTCTTTTAGACATCGTATGGCCATCGCGCCTTCATCGTAATCCATTGTGTAGCCTTCGTAATCCATCGTGTAGCTTTTGTGATCCATCGTGTAGGCTTCGGCTGAGATATGAAGCTTAAATGCCCGTCTTCGGTTAACCTTCGTAAGGCCATCTTTTGCTATCGTATATAATTTCGGCACCATCGTATAGACTTCGTTATTCATCGTACCTGCTTCGGTCACTTTTTGGTATTTTAACGAGATCGGGACCAACTTCGTACGAACTTACAGTTTTCGCATTCGGGTGTCAATCGTATATAAAAATCGGGACAGTGTGACGCGGGCATTAAAGTATTTTTGACGATTTTCAGTACTTATCTACATGTATCTTCGGATTTCAAATGTATTGCTTTGAGCGTTTCTGTCGAAGGTAAATCTAGAAAAACCATTCGGACGCAATTACTTATTATTACATGTTGTTTTCCATTTTTTAAACATATATAAGCTTGTAAAAATTTTTGCTATCTTCATAATAAAGAAATATATTTCCATTTTGCACAAAATCATGTCCTTCATTAAGAATCTTGAATTCGTTTTCTATAGATAAGAAATAAGGTTAAGTCATGTTTCTTTACATACTAATTTACATAACAATTTATACCGCTATCATCCTCATAAAACTGGATTTTCAAAGAAATCCAAATACCTCATCTGGTCTTGAGCAATAGCTGATATCTCAGGGACAACAAACTTATTAATTCACATGCCTACATGTCAAGTGTATATTATTACGTGTTATATCTGTTTAACAGTTTTAAAAGTTCCTTGCTTCAAAATGAAAAAAAAGTTGATGTCAGAATAGTTGCAAAAAAGAGCGTATCATTATAATCATTGTAGTTTTATCTCGTCTTTTGATAAAATACATGCAATAACTTTGTATTTAAATAAAATATAACCTCAGATATTTTGATATGAGCGTCACTGATGAGTCGTATGGAGACGAAACGCTGGTTTATCAAATAGAAATAAAAGTATATACTAGTTACCATGCATCTTACAATTACATGAGAACATGTCTTACTATATTTAATATGCACATGCTTGCAGTGATAATTATTTAAAAATGTTGATATTGTAATTTTATCTTAACATTTTTAACAATGAAAGATAAATCAAGTTGACAGTTGTCTTTAGATGTTCTTGCCCCTGCTCTAATGTAGATTTTTGGTGTATGGAAAGAAAAAGGTTAAGATGACATTACCTCCTTCTATATACCATAAAAGGTCAAATCAAGTACGAAGTTAAAAATTATATAGGACCGGAAAATCCCGAAATGAAAAGAAATTGACATTATAAAGATATAATGCTTCCTGTCTCCTTGTGGAAAAAAATAGGATACATGTAAGTAGGGAAGATTTTTTCTTTTTTAAATAGTTTACATATAAAAAAAGAAGATGTGGTATGATTGCTAAATAGACAACTGTCCACAAGAGACCAAAATGACACAGACATTAACAACTATAGGTCATCGTACGGCCTTCAACAATGAGCAAAGCCCATACCGCATAGTCAGCTATAAAAGGCCCCGATGAGAAAATGTAAAACATTTCAAACGAGAAAACTAACGGCCTTATTTATATAAAACAATGAACGAAAAACAAATATGCAACACATAAACAAACGGCAACCACTGAATTACAGGCTCCTGACTTGACACAAGCACATACTAAAATAATGTGCCGGGATAAAATATGTTAGCGGAATTCAAACCCTCCCCCTATCCTGGGACAGTGGTATAACAGTACAACATAGACTGTATACATCTTAGGGGCGGATCAAGCCATTTAAAAAAGGGGGTTCCTAACACAGGATAAAGGGGGGGGGGGGTAACCACATGTCCCCATTCAAATGCATTGATCGTTCAAAAAAGGGGTTCCAACCCCCAGACCCCGCTCCTGGATCCGCCACTACATCTACTGGGGTTAGTGTACTATTAAAAATATTTTGAGTTAGCAATTTCCATTTTTGTGTCAAACTAGGCGTGCACATTTTTGGTTGATAGTGCGATAGGTCACAAAAAGCAGCAGCAACATAAAAAAGTACAGTTTGATCAAATTATTTGGTGATGTGCTTATATGTGACCCACCATGACATTTACAGACTTATGGTGGTTAACCTCGTACAACACATTCAATGTAACAAATGTGCTACTTCCGTTGATTATTTCCCTATACAAAAACTATTTCATTTGATAGACACGCACATTACACACTTAAAATTTTTACTATTTGTGCGTTTGACAGATTTAGTTAAATTAATGGTTAAACTTTCGTAAATAATTCATACGCATAAAAAAACCCTTTTGTAAATTACTGTTCCGATGTTCATGTTATTGAGGTGCATTATATATATTGACTTAACAATGCCCATGTTAATTTTTGGTTGGTAGTGCAACAGGGAACAACAAGCAGCAGCCACATACTCAAGTACAGTTTGATAAAGTTTCTTGGTGATGTGCTCATATTTGAAAACAAGCTTCAGATACATTCAATGGAATCCGTTATTAAAACGTAGAAGATCGAAAACCTTGCCTTGATCGAAAAAATTGTAATTCTCAAATCACTTGCAATATCTAAGGTACTCATGTACTAACATCTTATAAAACTAAAATACAACGAGATTTGTACGTTTTTTGTGGAATGATAGTACTCCAAAAGTTAAATTGAAAGTTATTCAAACGTCTCCTAGCAACGGGGAACTGAAATCCCCAAATTTAGAATTACAGCTGTAATCCTTTCGTATTATGTGGGTAAAAAGATTTCTGTCTGAACATGCTGAACAAATGAAAACATGTTTTCAAATGCAGGGAAGGTATGTTTTACAATTCCAGTCAAGTATTCTATATATTCCTTTACAACAATTTTTTAGCAATTTGATTATTGCCATTTGATAAGGGACTTTCCGTTTTGAATTTTCCTCGGGGTTCGATTTTTTTATTCCTTGACTTTTTTTCAAGATTACTTGATTTAGGTTAAAAAAAAAATAGATTCTGTCTTTAATCATTTGAAAAACATATTTTGTTTATGTATGCAAAATCAACTCATAAAGGATCGGGGGATAAACCCCACCCAGAGCCTCGTACAAACTATTGTTTTACTTCCGATGATTATTTTCAAATACAGGAACTATTACATTTTAAAAAAGAACACATAACACACTTTTTACTATTTGTGCGGTTGAAAGTTTTAGTTTAATTCATAGTTAAGCTTTCGTCAGTAATTTTTAATCTTGTAAATTGCTGTGTCAATTTTTATGCTATTGAGTCGAATGATATATAAATATATTGTTTCCTGTTTCCTGGTGGAAAATTGGATACACGTTAGTAGGTATGATAAATAATTTTATTTGAAAAATAGTTTACGTAGACTATACACATGATATAAAAAAGATACATTGGAGTTAATGGTGTACTATCAAAAACAATAACAATGTCCATTATTTTATCAGACTAAGCATGATAATTTAGGTTGGTAGTTCGACAGGTAACAAAATGTAACAGCAACGTAAAAAAATGTTCAGTTTCATCATGTTTCTTGATGATGTTCTAATATTTGCAAACAAGCTTTAGATAGATTTAATGGAATCAGTTATTATAAAGAGCAAGATTAGAAAACCTTAACTTGATTATAAAAATTGTATAACTCATATCACTTGCAATATCTAAGCTAATGTATGTAATTTTCCTCTACTTATGTTATAAAATCTTATGCAACTAAATACAACGTGATATTAACAGTTTTTTATTGAATGGTGGTACTCCAAAATGTAAATTGGACGTTATTCAAAAGTCTCCTAGAGATTGGGGGACCCAACATTTAGATTAACAGCTGACATCCTTTCTTATTATGTGGGTAAAAAGATATCTGTCAGATCATGAAATCAAATGAAAACATGATTTCAAGTATTTTCCCTCTTTTAGATTTATAGATTTCAATGTTGTGTAGTGTGATCTATTGTTTGTCTGTTTGTCTTCTTTCATGTCTAGCCAGGTGTTGTCAGTTTATTTTCGATTTATGAATTTGACTGTCCATCTGGTATCTTTCGTCCCTCTTTTATCTTCCATGAGTAAAAATGGTCGCAATGTAATAGGATATGGGTTAAGCACGTTGAGTTCATTGGGTGTTGGCAGTGCTAAAACTAACTTTTAGATATTCCTTGTCCGAAACATACATCAGCTTTGCCAGGATTGACAAGCGAAATGAATTCAAGCTTGGTTCCATGCGAAGTCCTTCTGTAATAGCCTATGCAATGGTCAATTTATAATTATATAGATCATGTAGATAAGGCGTCGCTACAGTAAAATACAAAAGCAAATAAGGGCAAGAAATCAGCAGTTGGTATTTCAAAAGTCCAATATCTTAAACAAATAGGAGCTGATATCTGCATAACCGCGTGGCAATCTGAGCTATTCATATGAGATAAAGTTTTCTACACTGATTATTTTCAGAACATAATCACAGCAATTGCACTAACATAGTATCCGTATTTTCGATCATGTACCAAAAGAACTGGCTATTGGGCTATTGATATCCACGTTGATTAACAACCAATCAGTAGAGATAGGGAAACTGAATAGTGATTACATTATTACCTTTGTACATTTTGACAATGAATTTAAATGTATTATCCGTGCTGTTCGAGATAAAACATTTGTAAATCAAAAATTTAATTAAATCTGAAATATCGAATAAAAAACACCAAGAAACACAAAAGCTATGGCTAAATCATTGTTGATATGATAAAGACAAAATCTTTCAAATGGTTAAATTACGGTTTGGAGCTGGCATGTCAGAAGCTCCTAGTAGTCCTTTATTAATGGATGTGGAATTTTCTTAATTATTTTTTAAAACTATTTCTGACATCGGACCAGGACTTTTAAACTGAGTATTACTGTGCCTATTGCTGTGTGTGTGTGTGTTTTTTGTAATACATTGGTTGCATGCTAGAGGTATTAGAGGGGATTGTCTGCCTCATATCTTGACTTTCATTTAGAAATTAACAATGAGTTGGTTGAAAAACAAAACTTTACGACAAAAATGAGGATTTCAGCTCCCATGTGTGAACTTTCCATTTATATGCAGCTACATTTCAGCAACGCCTGCATACGGAGTATACATCTCCCGATTGATACGATACTCCAGATCTTTTATTCCCTATCATGATTTCCTTGCTGCTCACAATGGAAGCTATTAAACAAAGAGTTAAAAAAGATGAAGAGCATTAACCCTTCATTAATTGTACGGACACCATCACAAGTTCGTTGACCGTTATGGAATATCCGTTTCACAGATGATGTCGATTATGTGCCTTATGTATTAACTACAATCCCGTTCCATTTTTACGAATCTGACCTACCTATTTAGTTAAATAACTGGGTTTGTAATACCCGAGCAACACGACGCGTGCTTGCCACATGTTGAGTAGGGTCTGATTACCATTCCGGAGCACCTGTTATCACTCTAAGTTTTTGGTGGGGTTTGTGTTGCTTATAATCCTGGTACCCTTGATAACCAATAAGTCTTTAGTTTTGTATGTTGTGTCTTATGAACTATTTTGTGTCTGTCTGTCTTTTTATTTTTAAGCAATTACGTTTTATTTTCGATTCGACTTTAAAAATTCCCTCTGGTATCTGTCGACCCTCTTTGATATCTCACAAAATATATTATACCTCGCCGATATCTATTCGCCTATCGAAAGTCAGACGCTGTAGGTTTTTATTAGTCTTGTATGATTTTAAATTTTAGTTCATTTATATGTTTATTAGACTAGTACATGTTTAGGGTCCAGCTAAAGTTCGCCTTCGTGTTTTGTATTTTCTTCCTGTGTTGAAGATCTATTGGTGCGATCGGCTGTTTTCTGCTCTTTGGTCGGGTTGTTGTCTCTTTGAAACATTCTCTATTTTTATTCTCAATTTAATAGGTAGAAATTGAAGATGTGGTTTTAATGCCAATAACACTCAACTATTCATGAGAGACTAAATGACAGGGACGTAAGCAAGTAAAGAAAACGGAACGACCTTCAACTTAGTCAACTTGTTCAATAAGATCAAAATGGTCGTAACCCATACGTTTGTGATATATTACAAAGGAACGAAATGACAGTTGTATTAGCCAAATTTGGATATATGAGTGAATAATGTTATAACAAGTAAAACAACAAAACAACAAAACTACCGAACTCCGAGGAAGAATCAAAACGGACAGTCCTTAATCAAAAGGCAAAGTTAATAGCTCAAACCATCAAACGAATGGAAAACAACCGTCATTTTCTTAGCTTTGTACAGGTATTTTCTTAGGTAGAAATTAGAGGATTGAACCTCGTCTTATAGCTAGCTCAACCTCTCACTTCTATGACAGTCCAATATTATTCCATTATATTGACAACGCTGTGTGACAAAACAATAAGACATAATAGGAAAAATGTCAAAAATAGCGGTACAGCAGTCAACATTATGTTATAATCTTAATCATTATAAAACAATGAAATATGTAGCAAAGAAACAAGTATACATTTCAATTAAATTTTGTAATTTGTTTAATTAATGTTTTCTTTTAAATACATCGCTATTAGAAGAATTACTTGGAGGGCTTTGTCATTAGAGTATTAACACGTGATACGATGTTCCTTTCTTTTAAACTTAAGACGAGAATTTCTAAACTTATTTGTAAATTTGTCACTTTAACATTTATAGATGAATTATCCATGACGTCGTGTTTTGTATGAGGAACAATCTATAATAAATTACAGGCACTGTTAACAATGGCACCGCAAGAGAAAATCAATTACTTCAAATTAGTGGCTCTAATTGCTGATATCGCATGTCTTGTTATCTGGAAGTATATTAGGGAAAAGATACTTGAAAAAAATTCTTTTGAAATATTTCTCAATAAGGAGAAACATACATTGCGGCACTTGTATGAAACATTACCATGCTGTGAATGTATAGTCAGTAAGAAGATAAATGGAGAGAGACCAGTCTCAAGAAAACAGTTCTTCGCATTATATAAATCTATTGACCGGAACAAAATTTATAACCACAACAAGTATGCTTGCAGAAAATTGACACAAATTTGCATCTGTAATTATTCTGCGAATGAAAATGTAGATGTCAAAGTTGTTGACATCACACTTACAAACTATATCATTAAAAAGTGTGGAAAACGGGAACAAGGGGTAGACAATTGGATTGAACAAATTAAAGACGTTCGAAACAAAATATTTCATCTATCTGATATACAAAAGATAACAGATCACAAATTTAACAGGACATGGACAAAATTAGAAGGATCCATATTGGGAATAGCAAATCTAATGGGCAGTGCATACGTAGATGAAATCGAGAAAAAGATTTTACAAACAAAGGAACATATATTTATTTCTTCATATATGTTGAAATATGAGAAACTTTGCTGTGACTACTGGAGAAATAAATGCGCTGAATTCTAGGTAAGATTAACCATGTTCTGTATTCGTTGAATAAAATAAATAAATTTCAAGTCAAATTGATAGTCAGTTAAAGTCAAAATTTTCCAATTTGAGCTTTTTATAAACTTTAAATAAACTCATCATAGAAAACATAATTGAACTTTTGTTTTTACGCCAGACGTGCGTTTCGTCTCCAAAATCCTCATCAGTGACTCTCGAATAGAAAAGTTTTAAAGGCCAAATAAAGTACGAAGTTGGAGAGCATTGAGGACCAACATTTTCTAAAGGTTTTGCCAAATACAGCTAAGGTAATCACAACATTCAACTTGAAATCGATTGAGACGTTGTCCATATACAAACATGTTATTATCTACGCGCTTTTTCCCATTATATTTTTCTTGTATCTCAAAACGTATTGTCACTAGTTGATATAAAAAAAAACCACTCAAATTGATATCAATTGATTTATATTTACGTTTGAATATGATATTCAAAACATTATACATTTTTTGTAATGTTTTTTTTTCTTCTTGGTTATTGTATGAAGAGAGCTCAGATACAGGTTATCGAAAAGAAAACAAAGGCTCTACACATGAAAGACCCTAAAGTGTTCAGTAAATCCATGGAAAAGGATTGTCATAAAACCATGGAAGAAATTCGTAAATATGTTGATTTATGTACTTAAGAACTTTGAAAATGTCAGAGTTACAATGGTGTGGTATTCTCGACAATGATACAGAGACCAAATGACATGTTTGTAAGCAGTTATAAATAACCGGTGACATTAAACAATACACAGCAAACAAAAACATACTACTGTGAAGCTACAAAATGTAAATCAAATCAACCAGTGAAAAGAACAGTGGCCTAATAACTAAATATATATATAAATCATACACATACAAGAGATAAAACCAAGATTTCTGTAAAACCATCGCGCTGTTCATGCTGTTATCTATCACATTTGTTCTAAATAATAGTAATGATATTTTCATAATTATTTTTGACCAGTTCGACAAATAAAACAACACCAACGAAATATGTATTTCTACGTGTGTTCGACTCTTTAATGAAAGAATCTATGTATGTCTTGAAAAGTATTACTTATGTTGTTACATCATTCATTACTTTTATTTGGATAGAAAAGTTTAGAACTATTGTTAACAACATTAATATACTGATCAAGGTATTTGGGAAGGGCGAAGATGTGAACACATTATTAGTGAACGAAGGTATGATGTTTAAAGAGTGATTAATCATTTAATGTTTCTTCATTTATGTATGCATATTTACCCGTTCCAACAAATTTGATCTATGTCGGTAATTTCCCGTCGTATCCGTGTTACTTAGTCTTCATCGTGTTTTTGCTGTTATTATTTCTTTTAGAAGTATGAGTTTGGATACCTTCTTTGATAAAATATTCATAAAGAAGTGGCTAACATTCTTGTTTGATTCATGATTAGAATAAAAATAAGGAGATATGATATGATTGCCAATCAGAAAACTATCCACTAATTGGATTTAAACAGTTATAGTCAACCGTACTGTCTTCAACAATGAAAAAAAACATCACCGTATAGTCTTTTTAATGGCTCCGACATGAAATTAAAATATGGAACAATCAAATTGAGAAAACTGATGGCTTAATTGTCAGCATAACAATTTAAGAAAAACAAATATAATAGATATGAAACAACCACTGCACAACTAAACTACCGGTTCCTGATTTTGGAGAGGCACATTAAGAATGTAGCAGGGTTAAACCTTTTTGTGAGCCCTCAACTCTCCCTATCATGGAACAGTTTGGTAACAGCACAACATAAGAAAAAACTATAGGACGTGGCAGAGAATATATCAATCCCTCATCCCTAACACCACAAAAAATAATAAGATCTGAGAGTACTGAAAGTTACTTACTTTACATCTAGTTAAAAGTCAAAAACAATATAAAAAAAGAACTTGTGTCTAAAACCAGTGCACACCCAACATCCAATGAAATTAGTGAAAAGACGTCATTAATAGTCACAGAAAAACACGACCTTCGGCATTACCAACATATAGGCATCGTCAGTGGTACCGCGAAGGTACATGACAAAGTATGTGTAATTTTTACTATGGTTCTAATTTTGATAGTTTCTGATATTGTAGACATCCAGAGAGTGCCCGTTTTCCTACAACTTGACTTACCAGCTTCATGGTCCAGAACGAAAGTTTTGGAATATCTGAACGAAATGAGAATAAATGAAACGTCTGATATGAATTTAAGAATTATTGCAGTTTCTCCTGATGATCTTAACTTGTATTCAGAGATAGCAAGGACAGTTCTAAGTAAAGTCGAATTACTAAAAGATGAAGTCCAAAACCTATTGTCTGGAATGCTTTTAGAGGCGGCGATTGACACAAAAGAAAGTGCTGAAGTGGGTTTAAATGTAATAATACCAACAATTACAGGTAATCTTTTTCCAATGCAGCGGTTACTATATTAAATCACATGGCATGGTTTCAAATGTAGCACTTTTTTCAAAACGTTTCAATGTTTGCACAGGAGTTTACATATTTAGGTCTGATAAACACATGCAAAAATGTCTATGGTATGATAATTACACTACATGTATATGTTTAAAGAAACAAATATTTGAACGGCATAATATATATTTTTGAAAGAAGCATACTTCTGTTGTAAGTACTCCCTGGTAATACAGCCAACAAACAACAAAACGTTCGATAAAACGAAACAAATATATAGAGTTGTTATAGCTTGAGATATACATAGTCTGTATAAAATGAATCGAAATATATCAAACAAAAATATGTACACAGGGTATGCAGATGCAGTTTTCACTAGTCAAAATACAATAATGTTCGACGATGTTTGTGTTCTATGTCAGTACAGTCAATCCAGTACGACATATAGTCAGGTATTGAGAAATCCGGCGAAAAAATTATGATGACATTAAATGGCTTTAATTCTATTCATGTAATAACATTTTGCAACATGTGTGATAAAAATGATCATTTTAACTTACTAAAAGAGCCGCGAAATTCCTCCAGAATTTTAGTTTTTGATAGATTGCTTTTATTAATGATTATATGGATGAAGACAAATATACAAATATTATGATTTTTTGCCTTGTTAACCATACATACGAACCCTAGTTAATATATTTTAGAAGAGACTAGTGAGATAAATAGTGACGATCAACATGATCAAGCTGAACAGGCAGATCATCATTCGGCTATTTATGACTGCAAAATAAGAACAGAATTTAATGGTATGTAAACTAGTATACTAGTATAGAAAACTGGAATATCTCAATAATTTGCTAGATCATATATAGCATTTGTAGTTATCTTAAACTTACACGGCTAACAAGTCATCCAGTGTATTTTATTTTTGATAGATTGTACTAACAGGGGCACTAGCTGTCAAATTCATGTTCACCGATTTGACTCAAACTCTCAAATTAGTTTTATAACAATTCAAATCATTTATCCAAATTATAAAAAAAAATCTATTATAAATAACGTACAGGACATTGGCTATATAATATGTAGCATCATTTCGTGTGTATTTTAGTTTAGACGCAATCCAATTAACTATCGAGATGACCCGAAAACAACCGACGGTCACATAATGCAATATATGGACATCAAATTAATTTTTCTAAATCAGTATGATTTCAAAATTAAGGTTAACAAATGATTTACCTTTGATTCACTTTCAATGTTGACATTCTGTTTCGTATAACAGCATAACACGCATCAATCATGCATAATCCATCTCGAGTAAGGGGTTAAATTGTAGTTCACATAAATATGGATTCAATGAGGTCGAATTATTCACTTGCAAGGGAATAATTCATCATCGATGTTTCTTAGATTATTTTGACAAACTTGAACCATACTGGCTGATAATGTCGAATTATCAAATCAATTTCAAAAATGATTGAACAAAAAAAAACATAATTCAAACTTTTTATGTATCTAGTAGCTAGTGGCTCTTTAATATTCTATGGTACTAAATGCTACAGTACGTGTAAAGAGACATAGTGACAAAGATGAAGTATTATGAATTTTTCTTGTAAATAAACTCATCATAGATACCAGGACTAAATTTAGTATATACGCCAGACGCGCGTTTCGTCTACAAAAGACTCATCAGTGACGCTCGAATCCAAAAAAGTTAAATAGGCCAAATAAAGTGCGAAGTTGAAGAGCATTGAGGACCAAAATTCCTAAAAGTTTTGCCAAATACAGCTAAGGTAATTTATGCTTGAGGTGGAAAAGCCTTAGCTTTTAAAAAAATTCAAAAATTTGTAAACAGTAAACCATTCATAAGAACCATAGTTAATATATTTTAGAAGAGACTAGTAATATAAAAAGTGTCGATAAATATGATAAAGCTGAACAGGCAGACCATCCTTCGGCTATTAATGACTCTAAAACAAGAACAGAATGTGATGGCAAGTAAATATATAAAAACTGAAATGTCTAAGATATAGAAACAGTTTATGTCCAAGTTGGAACTTATTGACTATGCTATCATTGTTTTCAAGATTGAACAATCTTTATGCAATTTGATTGTTACAGATGACTTTGTAAATTCTACTTGTAGTACCTTCAATTTAGCAGACTTTTTTTATGATTATCACAACACTGAAAGCGAATTAATACTAAATGTTTACTTATTAAAGCGTCACGAGTGACTTCAGTTGTAGCACAGAAGAAACACTAACCCTTGTGTAACACCTGTTTTCATCTCTATTTTTGTGATAAGTTAAGTTCGTGTGTCTCATTTTCTATTTCTTATGTTTTGTTTTTGATATTTGTTTGTATGTGAATTTTCTTGGCTTTATTATGCGCACGATTTGCATTTGATACCTTCTCATACAATGTAAAAAGAAATGAAATTCATCTTCAATTTGTTTACAGTTTTTGCATAATCTTTCTTCTCTTGGTATTTTAAGGTATCTTCTCTTTTTTATTAATAAATTATGGTCACTTAATCTAAATGTTGTTGTCTAAGCGTAAAGACATCATACGTATATGTTCCATTAAGGTTGGTTCAGAGTTAATAAGATATAAATCAGCTTACATCTGAGGATATGTTCATTACCATTACAAATTCGTCAGTTTTCAAATATTCCCTAAAATATTCAGTTTTCATTTTTGCAGAATCTGTATGACTTAAGTCATATTTCCAGTTTGATATTAGTCGGCGAAAGAGGTTACAAATAGAACCAATTCAAAATAGTCTAATTAGTGATTATGGTATCACAAATGATCAGTTGGTGTTTACTGATTATTTCAACAACATATTACATATCTACAATATAAATGGAAGTCACCATCGAATGATCAGATTGTCAAATCATCCGAAATGTATTTCAGTAATAAACGAGAAAGACGTTGCTGTCTCGTACAATCGAGATATAGAAGTAATCGATACCAACACTGAACAAGTGAAGAAAACAATTGTAACAAGGGGTGTTATCAGCGGTATATCTTTTCAAAGCGGACTGATGTATGTTGTTATTGGTCACCAGAAAATAGATGTAATGAAAATGACAGAAGAAATAGTTCGATCTTTTCATTGCCCTTTTCAATCACTGCACATAAGTTTATCAACTGATACCGACAGCTTGTTTCTCACCAATCCCCTAACTCTCACCGTATATTGTTGTGACTTGTATGGATCGGTCAGATGAAAGTTTTCCAATGTTACGATGCAAATACCGACGGGAGTAACAACAGATAATAATGGTAATGTGTATGTTGTTTGTAATAAATCTAACAATGTTGTAGTGGTATCACCTGATGGTTAACATCATAAGGAATTTCTTACTGAGAAAGATGGGTTGCAAAAGCCAACAGGAATATATTATGACAAACAAACGACTGTATGTTGGTGTGCAATGGAGGGACTTGTGATGCATTTCTATTTAATGTTAAACATTTAGTTAACATTGAATAAATGTCGTTTAAGTGAAAGAACTTGTATGGATAAATTTAACATTGCATTTATAAAAGCCAGTCAAGGTCGTTAAACACTTCCATTTGTTGTATAAATCAGAGTACTATATGATTGTTATACTGCGCTGTAGGTGACAAACTTTTAGTCTGAACAAACGAATATTTGTGATGAATGTTATATTTTGATTTTTTTTTTTATCCCATTCAAGTTTAGGAGATAATACGTGTGAAGGAACTGAGTTTCTATGAGATTTGTGTATCAGTTATGTATAAGTCATTTGTTCTTATAGCATTGTAATTATACAAAGATCTCAGAAAATAAACTTTATCAGTTACTGTTTGATATGGCATTCCTTCATTAGATATGTTCAAAGATGCTCCCATATTTTTTTTATAAATTTAAAAACGTAACATTTGTGAAAAGGCACACCACAGCAGCAATTATTTTCGTCGCTTTGACTGGGATTCATTTGTTTTTTGTTTGTTTGAATTATGAATTTTAACATTTTTAGGAACATCTAAATGCAATTGTTTCTTTTTGATTATTCGGAGAGAGTTAAAATTACATTACTATTTTAAATGACAGTATCCTGGACTGAAACTGTTTTAATTAGGATGAATAAATGGGTTACTGTTAATCGTCCAGTTGTAAATCAAAAGCAATATGAATATATTAATATGAAATTATTTTTTTTTTTTTAACAAACACTGCTTTGAACTATAACGACACGACACAGAGCCGGTTTTTAAATGCTTATGTAAGCAGACTTAAAATCTTTAACTGACACATTATAATAATTTCTAGCAGGGCAGAGGCGAGACATTTTGTTTTATTTCAAGCCTATAAATCTGGCGATCATGTTGTATGTCAATTCTACTGACTAATATGGGATGTCGTTGTTCCGTTGTTAAAAATGTCCTAAAAAATGCCTTCTTGTATTAACAATAAGTTCATAATACTAATCAATCTTAACCGATTTGGGATATAATTAGTTACGAAAATTGTAACTTCAAATAGAATCAACATTAGAATAAAAGATGTGGTTGCCGTCAGTCATCATAATGAGCAGTCGATGAAGACAAGCTAGTGAAACAATAATCTTTGGTGACGGAAATGTGGTGCACGTGCGCAAATCACATTATGTTTTTTTCACTTTTTTTAAATGCGATTTTAAAATCGTTCTCCGCATGCGTAACCTTGTTTTCAACTGTTTTCTCTGCGTTTCGCGCACATGGATTTATTCTGTTCGTCATTATCTAGCTTTGAAACGCCGTAGAATTGTTTATGACAGATAAAAGAAAGTAAATAGTAGGTCAGAATTCTCATGTTTTCTATATGGAGGTTGGTGCTAGGTCCAAAATCGTAAAAATACAAAAGAGTAATCAAAGTCATAGCGAATTCGAAAATAGAAGAAGCTTGGCAAAGCAATATTACCCTGGAGATATAATGACTAGTAACTTTCGGTAAAATTGGAACTGACAAATATCGTTACAGCAGAAGCGGTAAAAAAAACGAAAAAACTTTTGACATGTTTGAAACCTACAACAACCTAAACCAAAAAATGAAAATGACAGACATATCTTACTAATATGGACAATAAAACACAGAAGAGTTAAAGAAATCGGCATTTGACATGTTTGAAGAGTAGAATAAGATTTGGTTGTCTTATGTCATTTTTGATGGGAATTCGTTACTGGAGCTGACAATATGTATGTGTCCGGGTAGAACAACCTTAAATAAGATAACAACCTAAACCAAAAAATGAAAATGACAGACATATCTTACTAATATGGACAATAAAACACAGAAGAGTTAAAGAAATCGGCATTTGACATGTTTGAAGAGTAGAATAAGATTTGGTTGTCTTATGTCATTTTTGATGGGAATTCGTTACTGGAGCTGACAATATGTATGTGTCCGGGTAGAACAACCTTAAATAAGAAGTTTTAAAGTTTTAAAGTTTCACTAGTTTTCTACAATTTTAGGCTCAAAGATTAAAGTTTTTCTATATGTAGATCAGTGCACTTTGAAGATTACACCAGTGTGGTGCTAACGCCAATCTTTTGTCACTTGTTATACTTTGATAACTTAGATAAAGATTTTCTCACCAATTATGGATTTCATTTAACTCCGTAAATTTTTTTTTACCTTTTATTAAAATGGTTTTTTTTAAATGTGTATAGCTTACTTTGACAAGATAAACATGCAGATTGAAATATAAGTGTCTCCTGAAATCAATTTGAATAAAGATTTGTCAAACTGTATTCCTTAAAAAAAGAGGGACGAAAGATACCAGAGGGACAGTCAAACTCATAATTCGAAAATAAACTGACAATGCCATGGCTAAAATTGCAAAAGACAAACAGACAAACAATAGTACACATGACACAACATAGAAAACTTAAGAATAAGTAACACGAACCCCACCAAACACTAGGGGTGATTTCAGGTGCTCCGGAAGGGTAAGCTGATCCTGCGCAACATGTGGCAACCGTCGTGTTGCTTATGTTATAACAAATCCACTAAATAGTCTAATTCTGTAGGTCACAATCATGAAAGGGAAGGGGATTGTAGTTACGACGTAAGGAACATATCCAATATCATTTGTGAAACGGTTATTCCATAACGGTCAACCAACTCGTGATGGCTTCCGTAAAATTTACGAAGGGATGATTTCAACTTTACAATTTGGAACTCTTTGTTTACTGGCTTCCTTGTGAGCAGCAACACTCTATCAAGAAAATCATGATAGGAAATGTAATCACGGGACTATAGTATCAATTGGGAGATATATACCCCATATGCAGGTGCTGCTGAAATGTTGCTACTTTGTAGACGAAACGCGCGTCTGGTGTAAATAAAAAAATAATCCTGCCAGTGATATCTATGATGAGTTTATTTATAGACTATATTCTTTTCATACTTTAAACGACAAAATAATTTTTGATCGCTACATATGTGACGTTTACATTCTGACGTTAAACGCACGATTTTACGTCAGAGTTATTGTTTATCTGCCCCTTCGGTCCCAGTACTTATAATATTTCAATCCTTCATGGGTGGATTTGGCACAAATTATGAAATACAAAAATAAGAAAGCAATAAATGAGGTTGTTAAATTTGATTTATTGCTCTTTTTTTTTTTTTTGCTTCTTTGTTACTTTTATTGTGATTTAAAAGATTATAACACAATGTTGACTGCTGCATCCCTAATTGTGACTTTCTTACCCATTATGTCTGCATCACGTATCGTTATCAATATAATGTATTTTGATGCGACTGTCGTACATGTGAGAGGTTTAATGCTATAAAACCAGGTTCAATCTATCCTTTTCTACATAAGAAAATGGATGTACCAAGTTAGGTATATGACAGTTGTTATCCATTCGTTTGATGTGTTTGATCTTTTAATTTTGCCATTTGATAAGGAAATTGACAATGAGGGTCGTTTGAAAACAAACTTAATTTACGACAAAAGCTTCCATATTGTGACCTTTTCATTTTTAACCAAGAGTTCCAAATGGTTAGGTTGGAATCATCCTTTTGTAAATTTTACGGATGCCATCACGAGTTGGTTGACCGTAATAGAATATACGTTATACATACCATGTCGGATATGTTCCTTATGTTACAATCCTTTTTCTTTTCACAAATGTGACCTATCGAATTACCCTTTTTCCTTTGTAATGACATGTTAAAGCACTAAAATTGATTATTTCGTCTTTCTTCAGGAGAGTTACTTTCCTAAATGAAAAGATCGATGTCTGTCTTGAAATCTGTAAACAGTGTGTTAGTATACAATAACATGCTATTTTGTCATAACATATTATTTACAACGCAATTATAATTGCCCCCCTCCCTCAGACCTACCTTCTGTTAGCATCAGAGTGCAAATAAAAACAATAAGAGTCGGTTTGTTCTATACAGTGTACATGATTACTAAACTGCAATATGTTTATATTTTAAATTGAAATGTCTGTTCATTAAATCAAATAAGTTCATGTATGATGAAAACTGTCTATACGTAAAAAGATATTCGACAATCACTTTTTATTATTTGACTATTTGTTACTTTCGAGTGGTATTTGCTCTATTTGGCATTTATATGGAACTTAACTTTGTCACCGCTTAGTTTCATTAGTTTCCAATAAATTCTTAAATATAAAGTTGCTTGGCATTTTTCTTTCACATAAGCCCCCCAAAAATCTCGTTCTGGTTTGCAAAATTTCTAATCCGGTTGCTCTAGATACGAACCTTCATTATGCTTTTACACATGACTCTATTTTTTACCATATAAACAATACCGCATATTCCAAGACATTGCTATCAGCAGGTATTAAAGTGAAGAAAAAAAAATAACTTCCTGGTACACTTTGTATGATCGTCTGCATGAGGTTTAAAACAAAATGATAAAGGTCGGTTTTACGGTATGATTTATAGGCAGTTCTACCGATTATCTCTGCTTGTTGTGCTCCAAATAGTTGTAAATATAAAGGAATTATATGCGACTGTTAATACAAGTAAGAAGTGTAGCTATCTATGCAACAAGGTTAAATCCACCATTTTCTCCGTAAGGAAAGATATTTACCAAGTTAGGAATATATTTGTTATTTTACCTTTTATAGTATTTTTTATAGCACTTCTGTAAATGTAGATAATTCTTCATTCAAGAGGAACTCCTTTTACGGCTAAAACTGTGCTGCTGTAACCATGAAGTTTTGTAAACAATGTATCCTAGATTAGAAATTCATCTGCACTACCATTTCTTTGAAATGATAGGGTTGTGTGGTATTCTTTCAACAATTATATATCCTCAACTTCTAAACTTTAATTCTGTTCATTACCTGCATTCAGGGTCTTTCACGTAGTTCAATTTGACCACTTTCCCAGTGTATTTAAACGAATATTGGTCCAAAGTAATGTATCAATCAGATGTAACATAAAGGTAATGTCTAGGAACAAGTACGTAAAGAAAACAAAATATCAATGGGTATGATAGATCTGCATGAAAGAGGCGTAAAGTGTGAAATAGCAGTTTTTATAAAGTGCAACTTTAAACAAATACCTGAATATAAAGTTTGATGTACATCTTGTTAATTGATACATACTGTGTTAATTGTTTATTATGTCAAAAGATATTGTGGCCAAATGTAAGATTAGATTCAAAATACAAGAAAAAAGAAGAAAAATGATCCAAGCTGTTCCATAAAAATAGTTTTAGAATACAAACAATGATAATAATCTGTTAGAGAGAGGTTTTAATTAATTAAATCAAAATTAAAGAAAATATATAACTATTGAAATTGAATTTGTTTACAGATACAAAAATATATGACACCTACGGAAAGGGCAAACTATTTTAGATGAGTGGCATTGATGTTGCATCCCTTGTTATTTGGACACATTTAAGAGAAAACATACTTTTTGATACTGGTTTTGAGTCCTTTCTGAATATAAAAAAGGAAAACACAAATTGATTCACGTCTATGAAACAAGCAAATGTTGTGAATGTTTGTCAGATATAACAAAGAGAGAAAAATTAATATCAAGCAAGAAATTATATCTAATGTATACATAAGACGAAAAAAAAATGCATTCCAACTTGCAATAACATTAACGTAAATCCATAGAGACAGAACATAGTAACTGTTATGTTAAACATGTTTAAAGTATTTGTGTTCGTTCAAGCTATTCAGCTTTTCAACTATTTTATAACTATAAAAAAAAATACAAAACTACCGATATCATAGGAATATTCTAATAGATGCTTAATAAAACGACATATTCAAAAGCTCAGACACATCAATTGAATGCAAAACAAGTATCATACGAGTTGTAAGAATTGTAAGATTTTACCATGCATTTTCTGCAAACGAGAATTATGATATTATCAATGTTTGTACAACATCTTTTTTTAACAGGACATAAAAAAGTTTTTTTTTTTTTCAAATCGATACTTTGCAATTACCAACATATCGTAACTATTGAACCTAAAAAATTAAGTCTGACCAAAGTTTAATCGTGAGTTGCTGCAGTTAGTAAGATGCGACATTAAGTGAGGGAAACAATCAGTATATGAAAAATAGAGAACATACAGTTAATGGATTAATCAAATGATAGCAAAGCCACAATTTCCTATTTGGAGGATAGGAGGAGGCTACTTTTGATGCATCATTACCTCACGTTAGATGAATATAGGTTACTAAGAAGACATGTCTGTGTTTACAAATTATACTTTCTAAAAGAAGGGCGACAGATACCATAGGGACCTTCAAACTCATAGATAAAAAATTTACTGACACCACCATGGCTGTTAAAGCAAAAGAAAAACAGGCAAACAAAAGTACCCAAAACACAACATAGAAAAATAAAAACTTATGTACATTCTTTCTTACACCAACATATATGATTGTAGTTGTCATAGTATCTGTAATCTGAATTAGTTAATTTTAAAACTTAAGTTAGTTGATTTGAGAAAACTATTTACAAAAGACAGCTATATTCAAATGTTGCATTCATAAACCATTATCTATGATTTAATCAATTTTGTATCAGAGATTTCACCTCTGGCGTACATAAAAAAAGAAGTC
Organism: Mytilus edulis; assembly: GCA_019925275.1. Taxonomy (NCBI): domain Eukaryota; kingdom Metazoa; phylum Mollusca; class Bivalvia; order Mytilida; family Mytilidae; genus Mytilus; species Mytilus edulis. The sequence goes on from CM034359.1 coordinate 14,879,060, forward strand.
GTTAAAACGACAAAATGTCGGATAAACCAAATGTGACTTAGTTATGAGTAATGTCTAACATCTTTTTCAAAGCGAATGAACAAACATATCAAGACCAATAAATGTAATTAGAAGATAAGCTCATATATATAAAATGAATATCGAACCCCAAGGAAAATTCAAAATTGAAGTTCCTTATCAAATGTAATATTAACATGATTAAGTTAGATATTAATGTAAGATCAATTTGTAGTGTAAATCGTCAATGCACTTTAAGCATAACGCGTGACAGTAGACTTGTATTAGCTGTTATACCGAATAATCTCGTTATATACTTGTGTTTGATATAAACTTCATTAACTACCTTTCTGATCTAACATTAAAAAACTGAAAACCTGTCCTCCTTTACTTGTCTGTTTTATACAAGACTGAAGGTTGTATGTTCGTAATTAATAATTCGGAAGTTCTAGGAGCATATATTTTATATATTTTGAGTGTCACCCAATCTGGACACGTAAACACTTATCTGCTCAACCAACACGTACACGTAACAAGAATGCCACAGACAACACATCATATTAAAGTGTTGAATGCAATAAAAGTTGCAGTTCTCGTTATTATTTAAACATTAATTTTTGGATTGTATCTTGAGTTAAACGAGGCAAAAGTATGTTTTATATTATTGAAGAAACATTTTGTCTTTTCAGTTTTGATATTAAAGAAAAAAAATAATGGCTACATTAAACCTGAATAGTAAAGGACTTGGGATATTGTAATATAATCATACAGTCAACAATTTTATTTCGCTGTTCAACAGTCATACATATCTCAAGCGAAAACAAATCCGGATCACAATCCAAACCGAAGGAAACACATCAACTGAAAGAGGGAAACAACAGAACAACAGAAACAGGGAACTACAACAAAACAAAACGGACTATTTGATACAGTCATTTAAGGAAATACTGTAGGTTGTACCTGATGTTATTGCTATCAAAACCTCCCGCTTATATGACAATGTTAAAAATATCGTTCAAATGACAACATAACATGACAAGAATAAAGTACAATTAAACGCAAAACACTCAGAATAGATAACTACATACATAGATAAGGTAATAGTACATCTCTCCATTTAAATCACAGATCTGAAATTTAACGAAACAACAGACACGTCATCCTCTGCATCATATTTAAACTTATACTGTAACGTTTATGGGTCATCGTAATTTCCCCTTTTTCTATTTTTAGGTACTATATAAAACTATAGTTGTCCGGTCACTTTTTCGCGGGGATCGTTTTTCTCGTGCTTGGAACTCAATTTTCCCGACTTGGATATTTAAACCTCGTCAAAGCAGTTTTCTTTAGATTGGGGAAAACTTTTGTCCTGGTAAGTTATACTTTAAATTTCATTTCATTTTGTATTTTGATGTTTGACTTAAATACTTATTTCTTTACATTTCTTTTCGGTCTTGTAGTCAAACAGCTCCAAAATATTAAATTACGTTTCCGTTCCAGAATAAATAGAGGGAATTGTACACTAGCTAGATATTTTATGATTTCGGGTTTATAAAGAAATGGAGTTCATTTTGATAGTGATATTTAGACAGATGGTTAATCCGAGGGGTATTTTGGAGTAACGGTCGTCAATCTACGGAATTGTTCGTGCCTTACTCTGAAATAGAATTTTGTATTATCGCATGTTTTGGTTTTGGGTCTTGAACTGGTCAATGATATTGAAAAACGTTTTCAGACAGTGCTCTGGTTGGACTGAAAATTAAACGGGTATAGATAAATGCGATGTTTTTTTTACTGGATCGAATTTTGTTTCCTAGTCATATAATAATGAGGTTCATGATCTAGCCTAACAAAGTCGGTGGGAACCAGTGGGTATATTTATTTTGTCTCGGAAGGTTGACATCACAACTTGATTGATCGGATAATAATTTAGTTAGAGACGACTAGTGTACAGCTCTCAATATTTTAAGTAAACGGACACCGCAAAATTCTAGTATCATATTATTGTATTCAATTAGATAGCACTAAGGCCAAATGCTTCTTTGAATTGGTTAGCTTGTCATGGGTATTTTTCACCGCATCGATTGTCCAAAAAGGGGAAGTTCGAAAATGTTTTGAAATTCTGAATTGATATTTTCACATGGAGATACCGCGATATTTATGTATTTATATTGTCTTTGTCTATTAAATATGAAACTGTTTTATGAATCTTGGTTATTTGTTATCTGAGCAAATACATTGCTTGGCAAATCGTCATCACTGGTCATTTTTAGGTTTCTTATACCTGTCATTTATTGAATTTTCTGGTTCGTAGTATTGTCAGTATGCTGTCAGAAGAACGTTGTGTTTTAAAACAAAAAAGATTCATCGGAGGATAACAAGACCTTGTTGACAAATATTCCGTTTCAACTGCACAAATACAACATAATGGTTGTCAAGTCTACATACTAGGTACTTACGTTGTTTATCATCTTTATTAGGTTGATGCATGTGGTATTTTTTTATTTGTATTTGTAAATTAGTACTTTCACTGTTAATTCTAGTTTCGGTAATATCCATTTGACGTATCTTCGTACCTATACAACGGTATACATACCATCACTATGTTTTGTGTAAAGTTTTGTATTGTTGTCTTTCTTTTTAATTAAGACCTTTGTATAGTTGCCTTTTTGTTTTTCTTTGTTGACATGTTTGTTTGTTTTTATAGTTGTTAAGATTATAACTTAATGTTGACTGCTGTACCGCTATTTCTGACTTTTTTTTAATAATTAAGAGAATAGAGTAAGGACTGGTAGACTCGGAAACAATATTATGTGTACAGCGAGGATAACACAGTCTGTTACCATGGTTAGGTTGTGAAATAGCATAATGAAAATATGGATCTGCGTAAAGGTCTCGTTCGCAGCAAGGTTTATATTCATTCGTACTATGATTCTCTTGTCCCTTATATACATTTAATGTGTCACTGGATGTTCAAAAACAATCTATCCAGCCATCCAAAAAATTTCAGAAAAGGTCATCTGGTTTACATTTATTATTTCATAACATAAACATTTAAAAGTATAACATATATATGAAAAATAGTTACATTACAGAATATTAATCAATTGAGAAAAGAGGTCATTAATCAAATGTAAAACAATATGTACTCAACAAAGATAGATGTTATCACTCAATTGCTATGCATTCACTTTAAATTGAACATTTCACATCAAATAAAAAAGCATCACAAGTCCCACTATCATACACCAACAAACAGTCGTTTGATTTATCATAATAAATTATTGTCGGGATTTGCATTACTTCTTTCTCAGTAAATAGTTCCTTATAATGTTTACCATCAGATGATACCACAATCACATTGTTGGATTCATAACATAAAATATAAACATTACCTTTCCCATCAGTTGTAACATGCCGCGGCTTTATTTTCGTACCAAAAGTACAATTCCATCTGTTTGATCCATACAAGTTACAGCAGTATAAGGCAAAGTTGAAGGGATAAGTTAGGCACATGCTGTCCGTAACAGGGGATAGGTATTGTACCGATGATTTTAAAGGACAATGAAAAGATCGGATTATTTCCCCTGTCATAGTCATTACATCTATTATGTGGTAATCAATAACAACATACATTAGGCCGTTTTGATAAGATATTTTGCATGAATAACCATGTGTTACAATTTTATTCTTCACTTGATCTGTACTGATATTGATTATTTCTACAAACTTTTGATCATATGAGACTGCCACATCGTCGTTGTTTATTACAGTAATACATTGTGGTCTATTAAACAATTTTAGTTCTCGATTGTAACTTCCATAAATATTGTAGATATGTAATCTTTCGCTGAAATAACCAGTAAACACCAACTGCTCATTGGTAATAATACAATCACTAATTACCAGATCTGGAGTTGATTGTAATTGAAATTTCTTTCGCAGTTTAACATCAAATTGAAAAGATGACTTGAATGGTACTAATTCTGTAAAAATAGACCAATATTTTAGATGACATAATTCAAAAATATTAATGGATAATGTATATGACGTGAAACATATTCTGACTGATAAGTTAATGTAAATTTAGGTAAATTTGGTTAAAATCTATGTACAATATATACTAATTGTAGTGTCTAGTAATAATGTTTACAGCAGATTCCATTGAGTGTGTAGCGAAAGCTAATATCTTTGGATAACTTGCTTGTTAGCTGAACCATGAAGTCATTGTTAGGTCAGGTAAACTACCCTACTTTAAGAATAGACTAGTCCAACAGAAAACACATCGATCTGTCTGTTGGACTATGATACTTCGAAAGGAGGGTAGTATACCTGACCTTATAATGACTTCACGGTTCAGCTAACAAGCAAGTTAATCAAAGATATTACCTTTCACATCACACTCAATGGAATCTGCTGTAAACAGAAATAAGATAAACATATAGTATTGAACCAGTATTAAGTTTAAAATGATATTCGAGTAGTTAAAATATATTGTAGACTTATATACAAATTAAGCTAATAGTAACATAAATGTTTTGATATTTGTTTGTTCGTATAGCGATTAAGATTATAACACAATACTGACTGCTATACTACTGTTTTTGACATTTTTCCCTATTATGTCTGTTTGATTTGTTCACACTTTGTTGTTATAATAATGCGATTTTAAGCGACTGTCATACAAGTGAACAGTTTAGCTAGCTACAAAACCAGGTTATATTAAGTATTTTCTACACAAGGAACTGCCTGTACCCAGTGAGGAATATGACAGTTGTATTCTATTCGTTTGATGTGTTTGAAATTTTGATTTTGTAATTAAATTGAGAACTTGACGTTTTAAATTTGACTTGGTATTTTTGTTAGCTTTCTTTTTTATAGAGAGTTATTTAAAACAAAATTGAAGAGTGAAAGCTACAATGCATAGTGTCAAATGTGTACACATTTGTGTCTCATCAACATATCAAGCTTGATGTGTTTTATTTGAAATATATTCTGCAATGGAAAAGTTACTATCGTTCAATTTTTACAAATGCAAAGCTGAATTTAATATCCCATTAACAAAATACTTATCTGCAAGACTCACAATGCATCTGATTTTAAGGAAATTGTTTGAAACCTTCATCAATGTTTATTACATTTTCAGTTATATTGCCGATGTAATCTTTCTTATCATTTCTACTGACAACAAAATAAAAAAAAAAATCTAGTCGTGAAGTATTAATGGACTGTCCCAAAAATGCATGTCAACTACTTATCAAAGTAAGATGTAGATATAAATAAAATGCCCATGAACCAAAATAAATAAATGTGCAAACTGTAAATTTACAGTCAATAGTTTATAATTATATTTATTTGAACCATGGATTGAGTGAAATGTATATTTCTTTCAAACTACTAGTTTATTGTGATAAAAAGAAAATATGAAATTCATGTCGCTAAGAGAAGTTTCACCAGACCCAACATGAGGTGAAATAAAGCGACCTTCTACAATGAGCAAAACGCATACCCTATAGTATGCCATAAATGGCAATAAATAGCTCTGACATACCTCCCTCTGAAAGTGTCGAATCACTGTGATTATGCTGTTTTGTGCTAGCGAGCAATATACCAGTTCTTTCTAACTCTTCTACAACAGACTAGAGTATTTTAGTACGGAAGGAACAGTTACATATACTACTTTTAACAAAGTGATTGAGTTTTCAAAATAACAGCGTCTGTCTTTCTAAAAAAGAATTAAACATAATAGTATTGATGTAATGTAAAAGTCATGTGTTTGAATACGATGCAATATTGTGACTGCTGATTTAGCAAGATAGCACGCGTTCGGAATTCGATGTTTTGAACTCCGGACGTAAGGGTATGACAAATAAAATAAATACTCACAGGTTTCAACTCAGCACTAAAAAGAAACTTACTTCATATTCATGGTTATCTGCGATATATATATATTCGTCAAAGGTCAGCCAAATAATTATTGCGTTCGCAAAACATTCAAATAGTGTACTCAAACAAATCTCTGAATCAACCTTCGCTACTAAGTCTTATTACATATTACAGATTATATTTATACTATGCACCAAAATTAGAAACATAAAAAATCGAAGAAAAAAACCCCAGCTTGTTATGAAAGAAAGCGTTCAACAATCAACATTGAGCGTTGTAACTATTCGATTTATTTTTAGATTACTAGTACATTGAAATACGCTTAACAGAATGAACTATACTAGTACATATGTTCTTTTGGTTGTGTTCACTGGAAGTTATCAAAGAAAAAACAATAGTTTCGTTTTTTATCTACCATAAATTTAGCCACAGCATTCATATATTTTTTATTTATTACTCAATCCTTCCTATCCTTCCAAAATATGTCCATAGGAGTTATAATACATGTTCTTTACAAAACATAGTTTTCTAACGAGGCTCATATTACTGGTTATCAAAACGAAACAGCTTGACATATATGAAGTATTTGTGAAAACTATTTCTTTACCCTGAGATGCTGATGGGTCCATTTTTAACTTTACATATTCTTGTGTCTCTTTGATCGCTTCTAAAAGAAGTAATGCCCAATTATCTTTCCTACGTTTCACAGCCAGAAACATTTCTCGACACGCAGCAGTTCTTCCTTTTGAGTACTGCATTGCTTCAATTGCTTCTTTGTCACCTTGATCAATACATCTATATTTATATAAATATGCACAAAGCTGCAAGGGTTCTAATACATCAACTAAATCTCCTGATAGGTAATTAATTATAAATTCAAAGTATTCTTGACAAAACGTTCTCCCTCTGTCTGGATAAATGTTGCTAATAGGATCAACAAATCTTTGATAACCTGAAAAACATTAACATCTTTTCATTGAGAACATTAAATAGCCTGTTTCTCTTACTCAACTATCTAAATGTTGATACAGTATTCATCACAAAAATAAGTAAGCAATATCAATATGTGTACATATTATTTTAAATTTGTTCATTAAAGAGTATGAAATAGAACAAGAGTTGACATGAAAATAAACTTTCATCATGGTATGTTTGATTTTATATTCATTTGTGGACACTTATTTTTATCATTGATATATGGTTTGATTTCTTTACACTATGCTTTAATTTCGAATGTTGTACTATAATCTACAAAATACGCCTCACCTCTATCGGATAATGCCAATATGAACTTTGGAAGAAGGTCAGTTCTTTCAGCTATTTTCTTAAGCAATTTATCGCAAGCTTCTTTCCTGTTAATTTTATCAAGCTCAAATATTTCGTTGATAAAGTCATCTATAAACGTACGACAAGACTTTTATAAGACAGCATCATAACAGATGGCACAATGGAAGAAACATATATGGCGTACATCTTGATATATTTATAAGATAATATTCACTTACTATTTACTAGGGTACTAGGGTAACAAATAACACATATGGTGGCACAGGTAGAGTCTTTTGAAATTTCATTGAAAATTAAAATATTAATAATTACGATAATAGCACATTGTTTTGGAAAACAGAATACAATAGACCAGCTGTACAACATATATATTATATACAAATTAAAAGGTACATTTTAGAATATAAGTAGGAACTTATTAAGACTTTGTTTAAAAGTATTTTTTTGGCATTTTACGAATTTTTACGGACGCAATCACGAGTTGGTTGACCGTTATGAAATAACCGTTTCACAGATTATATCGGATATGTTCCTTATGTCGTAACTACAAACCTTTTCCCTTTTCACCAACAATGTGACCTACCGAATTAGACTATTTACTGGGTTTGTAATAACATGAGAAACACGACGGGTGCCTCATGTGGAGCAGGTTCTGCTTAATACCCTTCCGGAGCACATGAGATCACCCCCAGTTTTTGGTGGGGTTCGTGTTGCTAAGTCTTTAGTTTTCTTTAATGTGTGTTTTGTACTATTATTTGTTTGTTTGTCTTTTTATTTTTTAGCCATGGCGTTGTCAGTTTGTTTCGATTTATGGGTTTTGACCTCTTTTCTATTCCAAGAAACTGATAAAAAAAAATTATTTAACAACTTAAGTTATTAGGTTAGGATCTTCAGATTACATAGAAGGGGCACTAGATTAGATTTTAAAGATGTATATTTAAAAGTACCTTCCAGTCCTTGTATGTTAAATATAACATCTGATGGTTTCAAGAACTTTAAAAATTCCGACTTCAATAAGCAAACTCGGTCCAACAGTTCTATCTGTGAATCTGACATACTCTGAAAATCTTGTAAACAATAAAAACTCCTTTAAATATTATTCTTTTAAATGACAGGAAACTCTGCTCAATATTGAATTTCTTGTTCTGTGAATTTTACAAAATCACAACGCATCACTTTGAAACATAACTCTAAAATAACAAAGAACCCTGTAACAATTACACTAGATCACAGGAAAAACGAGTAGAGACTGAACTGGAAACTCTTTCAGAATTGGTTAAATAAATTATCTCGTTGAAACAGCGTAAAATCCATCAGTTGGCAAACTTTGTAAATATTCGTTTTCAGAGACAAATAAGCTGTAAAATGTCTATATTGTCTTCATGACAAATATGTTAATTTCCCTTCTGTGCAAAGCTTTAAGATATGTTTTTTCTGTAAATCCTTTAGCTACTAGCGTCTGATAAAAAAAATTGGGGAAAAAAATACATTTGTATTAACACTTACAAAAACGTAAATTTTAATTAGGAAGCCAAATTTTTGACATTTTCCTGTCAAATTATACCAAAGAACGATTTCCTTTAATTGAATGTGTCGAGAAATGAAAGAAAATTATGCATAAAATATATTTTGCTACTACAACACATACGTTTGTAACGATTTTTGTAATGCCTTGTTAATCTTCCGTGAAGCACGATCTCAGTAGTTATTTGTAGTTCCTGTTTCGTCATACAGCTCATAATGTTTAAATGCACTGATTTATCCATGGTATTAACAATTTCAATTTGAACATTCTGATGACGGTAAATACAGAAAAAAGTTAAGACGCACTTAAAATATATTAAGTGTTATTTTCATTAAGGTCTTAAAAAAATATATGTTCTGCTAATTCAAAACTAAAAAATTGGGAATCAAAATACTTAATCAAAAAGAGTATATACATTCCTTCATTAAACACATGCATGCATAATATACCTAAGAATATAACGAAATCTAAAAACCTTCATTGCTTGTCAAGTAAAGTCAACTATGAAAAAACACTTTCTGTACGGGGATATTGACATACTTAATGGTATTTTAAACGTTAAAGGTATTTAAAGATAAATGAAATTGACTACTATTTATTACTATGCATTTGTTGTACTATAATTGTATTTTTCAACTCTTTACGTATTTATTCAGTGATGAAACAGTTTAGTTGTCCCATTGATAGTCATACATGTACCACATCTCATTATTTTTATATAGATTGTTACCTGATGATCTGTTAAAATTCCTCTCAAAATGGCGACAGGGAAATGATTTTAGATCTAAATATAGTTATAGTTTACCTTTAAATAGTATTATACCGAATTGTTTGAATATATTAAAGAGGTAGGGACAATTTGTCGGCAATTTGTTTCATTCGATAAGATAGGTAAATCATGTTTTAAATAGCCCGATAGATGCTATTTATAGTACATAAAAATACGTCACATCATTTATTTTCATACCTTGAACAGGTATTCCTACAAAAACAAGGCCATGACTATTGATTTTTTAATATTGATTTTATTTTATTATTAACATCCTTTATGCAAGGTGTCATACCATGTAACTTCTCAAGGAGCCAAATAATATCGAACTAATTCAAATCGTGATTTTCTCATTCTGAATATGTATATCTGTTACACAGTATTTGTCCTGGTCTTTTAAGGTTTTATCGTCTATAAGATTAGACAAGAAAATACATGTACATGTATATATTTTAACCGGAGAACATCTTACATCAGTTGGTCATAGATCACCCTGTGTTACTACTTCATGTTGTATTGCCTTTTCTGTAATTTTAACAAATCGGCCCTTCGTTGTGATACAGATGCAACAGCTTCTTGATGTTTTACCTACAATCACGATTTGTAGTGTAATTGATTTGTTCTGTTATGTTGTTTTATTTTTCTGATGAGTTATGTACCCGTGTATAGACGGTGGTAAAAATTTCAGTACTAGTATCTTTACAGTTTGTGATTTGGCGACAAAATTGTTGTTGACTGCATTTGTTACATATAATACCATGTTCAAAAAAGGTTTCGACGAAATGTGTTTTGTTGTTATGAAAATTGTATACAATGGCCTTATTTTAAGTTATGTGTATATTACACCCGCAACATGTAGGCTTAATTTCTATAGAATTAATTCTCCTGTTATTGGTTATGTACAGGCACCTACATCAGTTTGACGGCAGTTGTCCCTTGGATATATGTAATAACGTAAACACATGAATAGAAAGTAATTCAAGAGTATGGACAGTCATAGGATTGCACACAATAAGCGATACATTGTTTTTTTCTTTGATACACGTAAAATTATTTACTAGTACACTAACTGAATAGTCAAAATGAACCAAAATGACTCTATGAATCAGGCAAACAACCGAAAAAATATGATAGAAACTTTAAAATTTAATATAACAACACAAAAAAATGCAAAAGTTCTGAGCGAGGTTCGAACCCTTTCTTCAAAACCGTCATTTATTAGTAGTTCTGTGCTCTACTGGTGGAGCTACGGCGATTCTTATCATTATGACTCTTATTTAGGAGCTATATTGGTACAATTTTTCGATGTTAAAAAAATTTCTTTAAAAAGTTGTTTTTTATGTAATAAGGACACACTAAACCAATTTCATTTTTGAAGTAAAAAGTAGTATGAATAACAACAGTCATAAAAAGCATAACTTTTCTTTGGTTTGAAATGTCCTTCTTGGGGGATTCCCTGTTTTTTTCCACATAAAAACACCCGAAAATCCGGATATTGGACTTTCATCCTTTCTAAGGGTTAAATTAACTATTGATCACACATATCATACTATATGTTAATCGAGATATTGATAAAAAAGCATTTTTATTTTTGGTTTTTATAGGAAATTTTACTCTGTTGGCACTTTTTGAAATTGGCCCTTCTGTGAAAAAAATCCTCGGCATATTGGCCCTACCTCTTTGCAATAAAAAAAAAAAAAAAAAAAAATAAGGTAGATAATTACAATTAGTTGTCTGAGTTAATTTTCGAAGAATGAGCTAGATAAAAAAAAAATAATGGGATAGATGGTCTGCTCTACTTGTTTCAAGAATTTAAAAAAAATGGACTCAATATAAAACTCTGAACAGGCAACAATTAAATAACGAATTAAAACCCAACTGTCTAGAAATTAATTGATGTATTTCTACCGCGCAAGTTAATGATCAAGGTTTAAATGAAGAAATAAAAAAATAAAAGATTTGATTACAAGAAAGAGGTTTTGATTTTAATAAAGTCTGAAAATAACATTTCTCGCATTGATTGTAAAAATGTAAAAGGAATATTAGTTCTTTCTCTGACATTGGATATTTGATCAGGTGTTTCGGGTTTTAAAAAAAGTAACTGATATGGTCATATAATAGCTTACTTTTTTTTATTCAAAATATATATTGTTTCTATATATTTACACTTTAAATAAGGAAGATAAGCTACTACTGCACATGTGTAAATACAATTTTCGATGTCGTTTAATAGCTCAGTAAACTGACTAAAATATATGGTTTCTATATTTTGTTTGAAATAAGAGAGAGTATTTGCCTACTTCAAGTGTACAAAATGCAACTGCCACTGTCAATGTGAAAGCTATCATAATACTGATTCGAGAGAAAAACAATGGTTTCTATATATGTTTGCTTGAAATGAGGAAAATCATTTGCAACTTACGGTTTACAAAATAACTCTTCCGGTTCATATGATAGGTAACTTGGGATCATTATGACTTTAAAGCACTGGCCCTTGTTGCTTTAGAATAAGGACGGCAAGAGGAACAGTTGGACATTAAATATGGCTTCGCAATGAACCGTACTGGTCCTGACTATTCAAAATCAGATACCACATTTAATTATATTAAATTTGTATCCTTCAATGTATGTTGGTTAAGCCCAAAATTGAAATCTATTGATTTATGAAGTATTGTCAAGCATTTGATGTAATATTACTTGGAGCGGTATTTTTGTATTTTATTTTTTGCTTGTCACGAATAAAGCATGTGTATTAAAATGTCATAAATTTTTACAAATTTTACAGCTTTGGTCCCTTTGAACAGAATGAAGTTCAAGTGAAATCTGGTGGTGTTGCAGTTTTATTTAAGAAAGAGATGTTTGATCTTTTTGATTTCTATTGTAGTCAAAGGGCAGTTATAATAAAGTACTGTTGTTTAAATTTTAGACATTTATTTTCTATTGGCTCGCATCCTGTTATTTTTGGTACAGTTAAAGATCGGACTGGGGGTATAAATATAATCCAATGAGAAATAGTATGGCTTCTCGAGTTTTTAAGTGTAAGCAACATTTTTTCAGATATCTCAACTAATTATTAACAAAATATATTACATATATACATGTATTAATAAATTTGACTTGATTATTTATATACCCCTTCTTAAATTAAATTGATTGATCCGTCAGACAAAATTACCTCCTCAGCCTTTCTTATAGTATTTCTAATAGTAACTTTTGAAAATGATCTTTGTTGAAAATGTCAGAAAGTGAGAAAAAGCTAGAAAAAAAACTCCGTGTTTTCGGATTTAAGTGTCATGTACTGTGAAAAAGAAGGATGTTTTTTTTGGAAAATTTGCTTCAATTAGACAAGAATTGAAAAAAAAACCTATGGGAAACCTGCAAGTCATTGAAGCTTTACTGCAAAAAAATGGAATGAATAGAATGATACTAGTAACACCCAGTCAAAAGAGTTTCAAGAGGAACCCTGTCCATCCACATCATCAGAGCAAAGAAAGGAGACACAAACCTACATATGTTTCTTACTGCAGAAGATTCATTTAAGAGGCTTATATCGGTTAGTGATTGGCAGGCAGGCAAGATGTTGTAAAGAAATACTTAAGCCTGCAAAAATGTAAAAAAAAGGACATGTTTGCAAAACAAGCCTAAAATGTAACGATAAAGAGACACCTCGTGTATTTTCTTGGTCCTCCCCTCCTTATTTACCCACAAAGGATTACTTTGTGAACAGCAGAGTAAATCATGGGATTACATCTAGTGGATCAGGAATAGGGGTTATACGTGATGAAAATCGTGCATCATTTTTCAACGTCCACAGTCAGCACATACAAAAGGAGTATAAATATTCAACTGACATAGCACTTTTACCAGAAATAGCATCTTAAGAAGAACTTGATAGCAAGATAAACATTATGTCAGATGCAAGACACGGCTGGCGTAAGAATGCAAAAGATATAAGTGTTGTTTGCATTGGAGAAAAAAAAATCATAAAGTTATTCGTTGTGAACATGTTACGAAAACAATGGACCCTGTATCTCAAAGACATTAAAGACTTTGGACAGAGAAGATCTTCAACTATTTACATGAAAACGATATAACAGTGAATGTTCATTGCCATGACAGCAATTTGTCAATAAACAAATACGTAAGGGAAAATACAGAAACAATCAATCAGAACGATGTTTGGCATTGTGTTAAGTCTGTAAAATCAGCTTAAGAGAAGGTGTCAAATGGATCTAAATCGTCTGAGGGGAAACCATGGTCATTCCAGTTATCAGACAAGCTTGAACCTGTGGTTACCCGCATGCTTTGGGCTGTTCAGAACTGCAACCAAGATGAAAAGAAACTGAAGAAGAGTTTATAAAATATCCTCGCTCACTATAAGAATATTCACACTGACTGCCATGAGAGTGCCACGAGTTGTAATAACCTCGCCAGTTGCTGAAAAACTTCTTTTAAGTGTTATACTTATTTCAACTCTATACAAATATTCAAAGGATTATGTTTTTGGGAGAGATACATTTTATGTTGAGAGTTTTAACAATGTAACAAATATTTTTCAAAACAAAAGAATTGCGTTCGGTGATAGCCGATACAATGCCCGAGCAAACCTTAGTGTACTTCACTGGAATGAAAATGTTGATAGAGACTTTACTTCAGTGTCAAATAATCAAAATCACAGGATGCCAAGGAGTAAAACAGGGAAGAAAAACTACAAAAGAGCTACATATAAATTTAGACACAATATTTGGTCAAGATTTCAGAAAAGTATTTATTCAAAAAAATCGTAGACAGTAGAACAAAACAAGTGATTTCAATATGATATTTCAAATAAAATTCATTTTCTGTAGTTTTCAAAACATTTGTTTTTGTTATTTATTAGAAATTTTCACACTAAAAGAAGTTTAATACTGTGTACTTTTTTCTGTAAATTTTTGTTAATTTTCTATTTCTTTAAATATAATTTAGGTATTTACTGTAAATTATTATTACTTTTTAATTATTACTCATTGCAATTTTAATTATACTTACAAATGTACATTTCTGTTACAAAGATACATAAAATTTATCATTCAGATACAGCTGTAAACAAATAATGTGTATATTTATAAATAGGATGTTGATAACAACAAGTTCCTCCCATCCCATATAGGTTTTATTGCTTACCACATGGTAATTTTTAAAGGTCAAGTCAGGCCTTTAATATTCAATCAGAGTGTAGAAATTATAGTTCTATTGAACGTGTTGATGTAATTGAAAATGATATTATTGATTTTAAGTCCAAGACTCATGATTTTTTTAAATTGTGTTTGTTAGGGAATTTTTATGCACACACTAATGTTGTATCAGATTTTAATGGTATAGATGACTATATATGTTATTATTTTCATTTGGACAAAATAACTAGAAATGGTTTTAGTACGAACTTTTCAAAACAATTTAATATTATTAAATTACAAGATTTAATAAAGACAAAAAACAAAGTTAGACAAGTTTGCTAAAGGGTTATTTTTACTATGTGTAAACTTTTATACTATCAATGGTAGAATTGTCAATGATAATTCTATTGGTCACGCTACATGTAAAGAGACAACATGTTATATTATTGTATATTGTAACCACCATTTTTAAGTTGAGTCAGTAACTTCCGATTTTTCCTTGTAGTCCCAATGCTTAAAATTTTTTGCTAGCGTTTTTTTTTCTTTTATATTTTGATATATGTTATATAAAGAAAAACAGTACGGTATTATGAGCTGAAGTCATAATTTTGTACATCACTGCCTCTATTCGCTTTTGTTATGGTTCTCCATAGGGTTAGATAATACAACATTGTTAGTAACAGAGTTACACTGACACGAATAACTGTGATTGGGCAATGAAACGGACTGAAAGAAAATCGATGTGAACTGTTTATCATTTGTTGCATTTCTTACTCTATGTTTCTACTATTTTTACTGCTCATGTGAATCAAATTTTCGATTGATACATTAGCTTAACAATTACTACAAGGGCATATCGACAAAGATGACGGGATGAAAACATAATCTTTACTTTTCAAATGTGTTAACTTATGTACTGTCAATGGTAGAATTGGTAATGATAAATCTATTTGTCATTTTAGTGTAATGAAAAGTAAAAAAAGAAAACAAAAACCGTAAGTAGCAGAAAAGTTATGAAACAATGTACGTATTCTCTTAAACGGAGGTCGGTTGACATTTATTAAATATTTAAATTGTGTTAAGAAAATAAAACAGAATACCGCCGTATTCCATTTTACTCTTGCTAATCGTGAGACAGTCAAATGAAGTATTTTGTTTGGTTTAAAGTATATACCGAAACGGTTAGATATGACCTCTATGGTCATATTATAATAGTGAACCTGAATTTCGTTCACAACCGAGCGATAAATTCTGCAAACATAGTTTGTTGAATAGCAACCAATCAATTTGTCTTATCATTGAATGATGCAACTTTATTAAATTGTAAACATCTGTTTTAACGGGAAGAACCACATGTTTTTGATTTATATTGAATAAAAGTATAAATAGTGGGAATATATACATAAATGTTTTCAACAGCTTTCACTATAAGGTTTTGTTCTCTGATTGCAAAATCAACTTTAAGTACTCGGCCGATTATAGAACGGAGACAATTTGTTGATGAAATAACATAACTACAACACGGATGATCTTCACTAAGAACTCAGTAATGGTTTTATTCCGGTTAAAAGAGAAATTAGTCAAATCTTTCGGCACACCTTAGCGTTAGATCACTGCTATGTATTATCAAATATAAGTGTTTTTTTAAACTAGCATTACCATCTTTTTTACCACCTTCTATATGTTCTTGCTTAAAAATCAGTCAAACAACAGGTTATTGTAGTCAGGTGTCTAGTAAATAAGTACTTGTTAAGTCAACAAATCTATAAAAATGATAAAACTAGTATTAATGTAGTGTGAAAATAAATATTTTTTTTGTATATAAATCATATTCTGTTCACTTATGAAATCTATGACTCTAAGATCACATTTTTTTGACATTACTACGCAAGTGAAGGATGGAATCATATTAACAGATCTGTATCGCAAACCAACAGACAAACAACAATATCGTTTTCATTTGAGTTGTCATCCAAAAAATTACACCAAGAGTATTCCGTTCAGCCATGCCATACGAATAAAACGGATTTGATCTACCTATGACACTGCGAAAAAGGCGACTACAATAACTTTGGCGTCACCTAAAAAATCGGGGCTATAATTGAAAAGACATTGATAAAGATTTCTCTCGTTCTAACAACATCAGCCGAGATGAAGTGTTACTATATGAAGACAAAAAGGTCAACCAAAGAGTGCCGTTTGTGCTGACTTACCATCAAATTTGACAATTCATCACAATTGATCCTCAAAAATTCGAAAAACAACTTATACTATCCAAGATCTTTCTCTAGCCACCTGTACTGGCTTTCCGTAGGCCAAAAAGCATAGAAGACTTGCTGGTGAGGTCCTTTTTATCCTCTAAAACAGGTCATTCGTATGTGGGTCTTGCAAGGGATGCGGAAGTAAACAATGTCTGACTTGGAAACAAATACTGAATACCTAGACTTTTAACTCCACTGGTACGGAATATACTATATTTTGCAATGTTAATTGCAAGACTTCAAATTCTGTGTATCTACAACAGTGTAAATGAGGTAAACAGTATGTTTCGCGAGTCAGGACAGCCTTTTCACTAACGAATGAACGGTCATCGTAGCCACTATGAATGCAAGAAAAAAGACCTTCCTCTCAGTCGATATTTTATATCCACGGGCCATACTAAGCCAGATCTCAATCGACTGACCATTAAAATCAAAGACCACAGTATAGTAATTGCTTCCTTTTCAAACAGATCAAACGAGAAAACTAACGGCCTAATTAATGTACAAAAAAATTTAACGAAAAACAAATATGTAATACAACAACAAACGACAATAACTGAATTACATGGGACAGTGGTGTTACCGTACAACATAAGAAAGAACTATAAAATCAGTTGTAAAAGGCTATACTCATCAAATGGATACAAAAACAAAGTGGACGTGGCCGGGTTTTTGTACATTCCAATATGTTTGTGATCGCTCAACTCTGCGCAAGCATGGTTGAGTCGAGTAACAGCAAAAGTGTCTACACTTACCGTTTTATTTATTTGTCCTTTGCAGTGGCGGATGCAGAAAATTTCATAAGTGGGGACCCACTGCCTGATTAAGAGGGGGCCCGCCCGTTTTTGTCATGCATGAGTGATTCCCTATATAATAAAACAAAAAGGGGGTCCCCTGCCCCCTAAATCCGCCTCTGCTTTCTTTATGGTGGTTTAGGTTTCATGTTTTGGAGTGCTCAACCCTACCGCAACCTGGTTTGATGAAGTAACATCAAAACAAATGATGCATTCATATTAGAAATTATTTGTTTCTGAAAGCATCATTTCAATAGGTTAAATGAGTATAGATCCATGAATATCTAGTTTTGTCTTGGTGTACCTTTTATAGCTCCTTAGATACCTTCTTTTTTGCAACCAACACATGTTGAAGTTGGAGTTGAATTATACTTTGTGTTCTGAATTTTGTTGCGAAACTGAATTAAATGAAATTTAGGGCATAGATGGAAATATACTTATTACTGAATACTGTTCTAACCCAATAAATGCATTTATTATCCAATTGTATAACTGGTGATAGTTCGAACAACACTGGTGTTTTAAAGAAACTTCATTAGTCTTCGTCCGATCATCTTTGATCTTTGAGCCTAAATTAATTATCCAAATTGGAGTTCATTATGAAAATGTAAAAGTTATAAGGTTTATTTTAATTAGGTCTTCAAACCCAGACAAAGATATTTTCACTCTAGTAACGACAACCTTACTATAATGACACAAAATCCTACTCTACTTTTCAAATGTCGCTTTAGCATAAATCTACTGTGTTTTCATTATCCATGATTCCAAGATTTTTTACTATTATTTTTGTGTTATGTTTGATTAGTTTTCAAGCAGCCAAACGTTTGCTATGTTCCGACTGCTACAATCGTAACGATATGTATCGCTTGCAATCTTCGCGACGGCTTCTAGTCATTTGTCCTCCAGGTAAATTGCATTACCCAGCTGCTGACCTTTTCGAATTTTCTGAAACGTCATTTAATTTTGCAATACACCTAATCGCTATTTATTCCATTCCGGATAAGTTCTAAAATTACACAACTTTTTTAATCAGTTGAAGCTATCTGGGACCCTGTTTAAACAATTCACCATGCATGATACTGTTTAATGAGACCTGATTAAACTACCGTAAATACTTCAAACAAAATATTTTTTTACTTCAATTTTAATTTCGAAAAAAGTGGATCATACTATATCAAAGTTTCTTGATGATCACTTTCTAAAGTTTTTTCTCCCTCAGCTCACTACTGATGACCTCTATTTTTCGGCCGGTGACCCAAAACAGGAAGTTGTATAAATGACTGTTTTTCCCAGAATGGACTAAATAGCGATAAGGTGTATTGATGTAGAGTGTGTAAGACCTAATGCGTTCTCAACTAAAGTTTTAAATTCCCATGTACAGTTTTTTCATACATTTCGTGAAATAACTAGGAAATATCATATGTCAATGAAAAAATGCTGATTTTGAATAATTTGTCAAAGTATTTCTCAGTTTTTTAATTGCTTTCATATTTTGTATAAGGTAGCATCTTTTTATAGTACATATGCTGTCTGTTTGATTTTATACGCTTCCAACATTAACATTTGATGTAGATGCTGTTGTTAAAATAATAATGTACTGGAGCATCTTACTATAACTGGGATGCTAGTTTTGCATATATTTTTTTTTTTAAATATTTTTTTATTTTTTGGGGATGCTGGATTTCCTATATATTGAAATGCTGGCATCCAGTCATATTGGGATGCTGGCATCCCGTTTTATTGAGATGCTGGCATCCCGTTTTATTGGGATGCTGGCATCTCGTTATATTGGGATGCTGGCATCCCGTTTTACTGGGATGCTGGCATCCAAAACTGTAGTAGTTTAGACATCGCAAAATATCCGAATGCAGTAATCCTACAAATTCTGTTTGATATACTGTTGGTTGAATTTCTATAGATGTACTCCAATGCATAATTTTGTGTAATGCAAAAAATAAACAACAACAAAAATCCGTTTGTTGTTTTCCTTCCAACACTTTATCTAATGACGTCAGGGATATTATGACGTAAGAGGTGTTTTACCATCATGCGTAGAGATTCAAACAGAGACTGTAAACATAATTAGAAATCAATTCTCAAGAATCACTTATACCAAGATAAATATTTTTTGAAAAGTTATTAAAACAGATAACCCTTTTAAAATTCTCTTATTTATTAGTTTTTCTTATGTTTAATACTGAAAGCGTTTGCACTATTTTTCTACGCTAATTGCGGCAAATCCCACCCGCATGACGTCATGTAAAAAGAATGTTTAAAATCGGCGAACTGGACATGGTTGCAAGGGGAAGGACGAAAAACACTTCTTTGACCAGTATGCCGCAATTTATTATCATTTTGATATAACAGAAACATATACGCAATAGAACAATATTCATACAGGTATGTAGATTTGCACTGACTGCCATAAGAGAGGGACTCGCTAAAGTCATCTTTTAGTGTTTACCTGTACAATAAATCGAATTTTTTCACACGAAAAAGGAGGGGGGCTGGATCCACCTATGGTAGCAATGAGCCTCCAAGACAGACATACTTTAATATGACTATGAGAGATTTTACCATTTTTTTTTACATTGAGTCTATGAGAAAGAAATTATGACTGTAACAGTGCTTAGTGCCAAATTACCAAAAAACTTGAAGGAAGACAATTTCTATAATAGGGTAGGTATGGAAATAGGAAATACACATATATATTCTTTTTATTTTGCCTTATGGAAATATGTACTTTTTCATGAAGTTATGAATAGTTTTGACAAAAATATGATCGACATAAACCCCAACGAGACGATTAACCACCATCAATATGGCCATGGCCAGTAAAAACATTGGGTCCGCAAAATTAATTTGTTTACCCCTAGACAACCTATAGGAAAACCATTAAAATGCATCACTGGTAAGAGTCCTTTGAGTTCAAGAAAAATATAAAGTATGAAAAACTTAATTTCAGATTGACTAGAAAATTGAATGAGTTGTTTGCCTCTTTTTGGCAAGGGTCTTAAACCAGTTAACTTGTGCCCGTCCGAGATTACTCTGAGTCTTGACTTCCTACACTCATGGGCCTAGCTTGTCTTGCATAACAGCCGTTTGAAGTCCGAGTAATATCTGAGTAATGGTCTGATTGCTAATGAGACAACTCTCCACCGGACTGAGACCAAGATATATAGCACTAACATGACTAAGCAGTTTACAATTAAATTAAACACTAAATATCTGTAGGACGTATTTCTTAAAAAACTTTGATAAAATTGAATACTTCTCCCTTTCATAATGTACAGTATAGACCTGGATGTTGTTCCATCAAAATGCAATTGCACTAGTGGTTCATATGTGTTTTGAATAGTTGTTAACGATTACACAGAAACAACAGGCAAATATTGGTGTGGAAAACTTAATTTAAAAGAGGTTTAAATTTTTGTTTTTGAATAATAATGCGTTTTCTCGTAGGGCAGGGGATGTGCAAGTATGTTATTTTAAATATCAACTACGAGTGAGAAAGCAATCTTGAAATTTAATTCTACATCATTATGACATCATACACGAATATTTACTTTCTGTTCCCTATTGTTGTGATGTTACAACGAAAAATTATTGTTGATAATCTTTCATATAATTATTATTTCTCTTTTCAGCATTTGTAAAAACCTTTCTGGTTACTATTCATGTGTTGTGTATCAATGTATCGCAAACACTTTATAGTTATTGGACAGGTTCAACTCAGACGACGAATCATCCAAACAGCACCAGATCATTTCTGATTCCAGCTGATTTCAGATTACTAGCAATACATGATAATAGAAAGTTTGAAAGTTCCAGTTCGTGTAACTGATTTGATTAAATGATTAACAAATATTGAAATATTAAAATGCAGAAAAAAGATACAAGTTTAATAATGATTGCAATAAAGAAAATATAAGTTTTGTAATGAAATGAAAGGCTCAAGTACTAGAAGATCCTGACATGATGTACTGACTCATTGGGAGATGTATACAGCAAGTCCAGAGATACTGACAATATCCAGTACGTACAGATCATAGACACTGTGCACCAATATCGATAATAGATTTTTTTTAAATATTGCATTGTGGTACATGTTTTATTGTATACAGGCAATTGCGGGAAACAAATCTCCTTAATTTATACATTGAATGCCAATGGGGTTTCTCATAGACACAAAACAAAATTATTATGCAGGTTTACATATAACGCACCTCATATTTAGCATTTTAATAAAGACACAGTCACCAATCCGTTTTGTAGAGTGTTTGTCTTGGATAACTTAGTTAATCATGCATAATGATTTAAAAAGCGCACTATTCCCTAGAAAGAGAAAATAAATTTGATTTGCGTACGTGTTAACGTCACAATTATTGTCACAAATGACAATTAATCTATCCGCTCGGTTTCCATTTACTGCTATTATAATGACCA
The DNA here is from genome assembly GCA_019925275.1 of Mytilus edulis. Lineage (NCBI taxonomy): Eukaryota > Metazoa > Mollusca > Bivalvia > Mytilida > Mytilidae > Mytilus > Mytilus edulis. The sequence continues at coordinate 14,901,181 of CM034359.1, forward strand.
AAAGCAACCACATCTACTTTTCAATTGTCGATTGCATTAAATTTTAAGGTTCAATTTTCATTATTTCGGCAATCTGATTTAGATAAATTAATATTATGAACTTACTTTACCTGCAAAAAGGCTTGTATTCGAAAAATTTTGAACAACGAGACAAGGAAATCCAAATTTAAACACAGCTGTCTTGGTCATTAGAATTTATGTGAACAACTGATCGCCTTGTGAACCGGAGGTTATGCCTCGAAAAAATGTCTCTTTTTGGCTAGGCTAATAGTCAAAATAATGTGCCCTGTTACGGTGAAACGTGGGTCTATCGACCTGTTATGTTTTGTAATATCAAGTTTAAAAACTGGCTTTACGTCGTGTAGGTAAAGTTCAAAGCAGGGTTAAATTTTAAAAATATATTACCATTTTTTTATCCTTATATTGCCTTTAATATCCCGCTGGATGATAAACAGCAACCCATTTTCCATCCCAATTGAAATACATTAAAATTTATGACATTGTCCTTTAAAATAGCAAATCATTTCAAAATTTTAGTTTACTAGAATCAAGAAAGTTACTGAACTTTCAGATTATCGATAATCTAACTTTTTCATCAACTAATCAAACAGGATCAAAAACATTAAGATGCATCTTAGTTTAAGAACAGAAACGAAAGAAACCAAATGAAGATCAAAATGCATACATCGAACAAACAAACAAACAAATCCTTATATCCAAATAAAAAAGACGAAAATAAAGTAATTAAAAAAACAGAATTACATATAAAACTAATGAAAGAGAAAGAACGACCCTAATAAAAATTGTATACGCTTATGAGCAAAATAATGTTAAGTTCTGCTCCCATAGTATCAATCGCAGTAGTGCCATTGGCTCTTTTATAAATGTATTAAAAAAATCATATTGAAGCATCTATTTACATATGTTCTAAAGAGGTACCATATCAAACAGTAAATATCTTTGCCCAAAGTCACTTGACATTACCAAGGTAACCAACTGTGAACCTCTTTTTGTCCACTTGATTAGTCTTATATAATAGGTCTTAAAGTATTGACAAGATTCGAAAACCGTTTCAAATTGATTCAAAAGCTAGATAATTTAAACGGTTGAGTTTACGGCAATCTTATGACATTTAACAAAAAATAATGCAGCTTGAGACAACAAATCAAAAAATTCTATTTATTATACAACAATGATTATTTTCAGTTGTCTATTTTTATATAAATTAGGTTATATTCCTCAAACTATTTCACTAAAGTAATACATAGAGGCTCTATATAGTCTGTGTCGCTCTACTTGGTCTATGTGAATATTAAACTAAGGACAAATATGTTCTTTGACAAAGTTGTGTTTTGGTGATGGTGATGAGTTTGTAGGTCTAACTTAACTAAACATGATTGCTGCTTACAATTATCTCTATCTTCAATGAACTTGGCCCAGTAGTTACAGTGGAAAATATTTTGTAAAAATTTACAAAATTTATGAAAATTGATAAAAAGTGACTTTATTAGGCAATAAGTCCTTAAGGGGTCAATTGACCATTTTGTTCATGTTGACTTATTTATTGATCTCATTGTGCTGTACATTATTGCTGTTTACAGTTTATCTCTTTCTTCATACAATTCAAGATAATAACCAAAAGTTTCAAAATTTTCTTAAAATTGCAAATTCAGGGGCAACAACCCAACAACTAGTTGACGGAATGGTCAAAAAATTTCAGGGCAGATAGATCTTGAACTAATGAACAATTTTATGTAGTCAGATTTGCTCTTATTGCTTTGGTTTCAGAGATTTGAACCCAAAACGGTATTTTATCCTATGTACTACTTTTACCGGCCAGGTTAGCAAAACAAAAATCGATGATTAAATCACGAGATCTGTCCAATTTTGTGTCAATTGATCTGTGCTTTCAAGCTATATAACAGTATACACCGATATCATAAAGCTCTTCATTTTGGTCATTTAGATGGCAATACGAAGGAGGTCTTAGTTTTAAACAAAACTAACATATCAAACCAATAGTAGAATCACTAGCACGGTAGCTTGCGTTATAATAATTGTTGCAAATGCTGGTAGAGTATAAAAAATGTCATTGTTTCTCACAAATATAAGATCTACTGTATGTACATGGATAATCATTCCATTTATAGTCAACACCTTTACGCAATTGAAGACAATCCTCGTTGTTGAATTCATTGTTAGGTTCACCAGATGCCCAGTCGGTATAGGTAAGCGGTGAATTGTCGGATTCCCAAACAAAACTTGATTCTCTTTGAGAATCGTGTCCCCCAATCCAAGCAGAATCTGGACTCTCTAAAATGAAATAAAAACAAACCTTAAATTTCAAGAAAGCCAACATACTATATTTTATCATCACTAATTAGCTAAATAAATCGTCAAGAACGTCTATCTATGCTTGGAATTCCTTTCTCAAAGGATTTGCTTAAATTGCTTCTTTATCTTTACAAAATTGTTGTTTGTGTAAGTTTCTTACAGTATGTCTTATATTTTACATGACATTGTTTACATTACCAATTCTTGCAACAGACCAAACACTGTTATAGTAGATATATATGTTTTAAGTTTCGAACAAAGAATAGATTTTCGCCGGATTTTCCAAAAATGCTGAAATAAGAGACACTTAAATTTGCTTCAACATTTTTGACATCTGTATTAAAATAAGAAGATGTGGTATGATTGCCAATTGAACAACTCTACACAAGAGACCAAATGACCCAGATACTAACAACTGTAGGTATTCAAATAGTTAAACTAACTAATACCGCATAGTCAGCCATTATAGGCCCCAAAATGACAAATGATTTTTTTAAAAAGAAATTGAATTACAATAATCAATGTTAAGGAGCCATTCAATGTATTCACTCAGAAAAATCTAAATCCGTTACCATCCTCATAAAAGTTTCATTAGATTGACGTTTAAAAAATTGCTTAAACTGGAGAATCGAATATTAAAAAGATTACATGAAATACATATCGTTTAGAATCTTTGTAATGTGATCTTCTTCTTGTAACTAAAAAAAGAGATATTCACTGTTACGGCCAGAAATCGCCTTTAAATTGTAGCCAACAAAAGACACAAATCAATAGTAAAGTTTAACAATATTTATTATACAAAAGTTTACAAGAAGTATTACACAAATATTACTGTCAACTTAACTGTCAAAATATGAGTCCAATCTTTATCTTTATCTGTATCCGAACATCTTCTAGGAATCCAATCTGAATATTACGTTCACTACTAAGGTCAAAATCCAGTATGATGTTGTTTGTAGAATTAAAGTTTCAATCCAAATGCTATGAATATTAATGTCTATCGATGTCTAAGTCCAAGTCTAAGTCCAAGAGTGTGTTAAACTTTAGTGTCTGTATATATATAGTTTTCATGGAAGATTCTAGAACAGTCTATAATGGAACATCCTAGAAAGTTACAACAGAAGTTTCTAGTAAAATGTAGAAGTTTATATAATGCATCTTTTATTAGGATCATTCTGGAAAGTTCCAATCATTCTGTAATTGTTCCAGTGATTTCTAAACTGCACAGTTCTAAGATTATTCTGTAAACACTATCAGGCCATACAACACAAATTAGGCCAACATAAATAAATACAATAATTACAATATCATAACACCTCCCCCCTTAAAAGAAGTTTTAGTGTAACAAAAACTTATCATGAATAAAATGAACAAAAATACATAGTATATACAAAGTGTTTTAATAAGCTCTAGATAAAGCATCTGCTATTACATTATCTTTACCCTTAATATGTTTTACAATTACATCATATTCCTGTAACAATAAACTCCACCTAGTCAACCTCTGATTCTTGTTTCTTATTTTATGTATGAAGGTGAGAGGATTACGATCAGTACAAACAAGAACAGGATATACAGTAGGATTCAAATATACATCAAAATGACGAAGTGCTGACAACATTGCAAAACACTCTTTTTCAATAGTTGAATAATTTTTCTGATGTTTATCCAATTTCTTAGAAAAATATGATATAGGTGTCTCAACATTATCATATGTCTCTTGATATAAAACAGCTCCAATTCCTACATCGCTTGCATCACCGGCAAGTTTAAATTGTTTTTCAAAGTCTGGAGTAATCAGAACTGGACTATTAATTAAAAGTGATTGGCTATTTTCAAAAGCGTTTTGACAATTTTCACTCAAGATAAATTTAGAATCGTTTCGTAAAAGATGAGTCAATGGTTTAACCACAGAAGCAAATCTTGAACAAAATTTTCTGTAAAATACAATCATGCCTAAATATCTCATAAGTTGTTTTCTATTTGTAGGAGGAGGAAATTTGTAAATAGCTTCCACTTTAGCCTTAATAGGTTTCACTTGACCTTGGCCAACTGTATACCCTAAATAATCAACAGTGGCCTGACAAAATTCACTTTTACCGAGATTAACAGTCAAATTTGATTGTGACAATTTATCAAAAGTATCATACAAATGTGTTAAATGCTGTTCCCAGCGATCACTACATACAATTAGATCATCAATATAAGCATAACAACAGTTTAAATCTTTTATAACATTATTGATCATTCTTTGAAATGTAGCTGGTGCACTTTTCATGCCAAACGGCATTACAGTATATTGAAATAAGCCGTCTGGTGTAACAAAAGCTGATATTTCACGAGCTCTCTGTGTCAATGGAACTTGCCAATAACCTTTCAACAAATCAAATTTGCTCACAAATTTTGCTTGACCAATGTTGTCAATACAATCGTCTATCCTTGGAATCGTGAGGAATCAGATTTTGAGACTCAATTTACTTTTCTGAAATCAGGCACGAAACGAAAGGTTTTATCTGGTTTTGGCACAAGGAGACAAGGAGAGCTCCATTCACTGTTACTCGGCTCAATAATATCATTGTCAAGCATATATTTAATTTCTTTTCTCATAACTTCAAGTTTGAGTGGATTGAGCCGGTAAGGATGTTGCTTAATGGGAGAAGCATCTCCTACATCAACATCATGACAAACAGCAGTGGTTTTGTTTGGCACATCTGGAAAAAGATTTTTGAAAGAAAATACTAAAGCTTTTATTTCTTCTCTACGATCAAAAGACAGATGTGCAAGTTTTGAGTCTAAATTTGACAAAATTTCTGAATTTTTCAATATAACCGTCTCTTCCATAGTTTTAGAACTAAAAGGTGGTTCAATTACATCTGGTTTGTCATGATTGTTCTCAAATTTAACCATGCCTAAAGTTGCAACTGGTTTACTCTCACATTCATTAGTACGCCCAAAATATGGTTTTAACATATTAATATGACACACTCTATTTTGTTTGCGCCGACCTGGAGTTTTTACAATATAATTCTAATCATTTATTTTACTCTCTATTGTATAAGGACCACAATATTTAGCCTGTAAAGGATGTCCAGGGACTGGCAAAACTACAAGTACCCTATCACCAGTCTCAAAAACTCTGTCCCTGGCATCTTTATCATACCATATTTTCATCTTGTTCTGTACATTTTTTAAGTTTTTCTGAGCAATTTGACAAGCAGTGTACAATTTTTCTTTAAATCAAGATACATAGTCTAAAAGATTCAAGTCAGTATGTTCAGTAAGCCACTTTTTCTGAATGACTTTTAACGGTCCCCTTACAGTATGGCCAAATACCAACTCAAAGGGACTAAATCCAAGGGATTCTTGAACAGCCTCTCGGACTGCAAAAAGTAGAAAGTGAACTCCATCATCCCAGTCTCTGTCAAATTGAAGACAAAATGTTCTCATCATGTTCTTCAATGTTTGATGAAAACGTTCTAAGACACCTTGAGATTCTGGATGGTACGCACTTGATCTATACTGAGCAATCCCTAACTGGTACACGACTTGCTGAAATAAACCTGACATGAAATTTGATCCCTGGTCGGACTGTATAGACTTAGGAAGTCCTACTAACGTGAAACATTTGATAAGAGCTTTGACAATAGTAGGTGTCTTGATATTTCTTAGCGGAATAGCCTCAGGAAAGCGTGTGGATGTACACATGATTGTCAATAAATACCTTTTTCCAGTTTTGGTCTTTGGTAAAGGTCCAACGCAGTCAATTAGAACTCTGCTGAAAGGTTCGTCAAAGGCTGGAATAGGCAGAAGTGGTGCTGGTGGTATTTTCTGGTTAGGCTTACTATCAACCTGGCATATATGACATGATTTGCAGTATTTTGCAACATCATTTCTAAGTCGTGGCCAGTAGAAATGCTGCAAGATCTTAAGGCAAGTCTTCCTCATACCTAAGTGTCCAGCCAAGGGGGTGTCATTGGCAAGACCAATAATTTCTTGCCTATAAACTTAAGCACCACCACTTGGTATACCACTCTCCATTCCTCCTCTGGGGTAGCATCAGGAGGCCTCCACTTCCTCATTAAAATGCCGTCTTGATGGAAATAGCATTCTCCACTTTGTCTGCTTCCTCCTGTGGTTGAGCCCTTTTGCGGCGTTGAAGAACATCAGGGTCTTTATTTTGTTCTTCAAAAAGGTTCTTTCTGTTTACTGAATGGCTGTTTACGTCTGGTCATGGCATAATTACATTCTTGTTTACATTAGGTGGTCTTATTATGGCCTTTTTTTAGCTACCAGGACCTTCAATGTCGACTAGAAAAGTGTCAGAAAGGTCCATGTAATCAAACGGGTTTTCTTGCAAATCCTCATCTTGTTGTTTTCTAGCCATCGCTCTAGTGACAACACAAGCTGGATACAATTCAGCATCCTCTTCAGGTAATTTAACATCAACCACCAGTTCACTGGTAACAATTGGTTCAGCAACCACTTTGTTCCTAGCTTGATCATTCCCTAGCAATAATGTAACACCCTCAACAGGGAGATTAGGAAGAACACCCACAATAACTGGTCCAGTTATCAAATCTGACTTCAGATAAATATGATGGAGAGGAACATCTATACAACCTAACTCTACACCTTATAACAAAACGGAGGCACCAACAGAAGTCTTCCCGGACAAAGGCAACACACCTTCTAACAATAAAGACTGAGAAGCTCCAGTGTCCCGTAAAATCTTAATAGGCTGAAGAGTGGTATCATCGACAATAGAAATAAACCCATCAGACATAAAGGGTTTACATTCCTCCATGTTATCACAAAAACTGGACTTAAAAGCCTGACTCGCAGGACATTCCAACGTACTGGTAATATAAGATGTCGTACAAGCACTGGACTTCAGCTTATTATCTCGTTCATTCTTCTTCTGGAGTCTAAAACAATCCGCCATCAGGTGACCATTTTTCTTACAATCAGCACAAATAAGTGACTTCTTCTCAAAAGTATCAAATTTTAGACTAAACATATTATAACTGGACTGAGTCTTATTCTGTGCAACAGGCTTACTATCAGTACGCTCAGTGCTTTGATTTTTGTAATTTCCACTGGAAGTATTAACATTTTGACCCTTGAAACTTCTTTTATGTGAAAGGGTATGATTATCTGAAATAACAGCTGCATCGTGTATTGTCCCAACAGTTTTGTCGTCTAAATGTATTTTTAAGTCTAAATGAACACATTGTTTGAACTCTTCTAAGAACATCAATTGTCTTAGGTTATCAAAATTGTTATCTGTTTTCTTTGAAGTAAGCCATTTATCAAATAGATCTTCTTTTTCCCGAGCAAATTCCACATATGTTTGCGAATCAAACTTTTTATAAGATCTAAATTTTTGTCTATATGCTTCTGGTACTAGGTATCACCAGCCCAGTAGTCAACACTTCGGTGTTGACATGAATATCAATAATGTGGTCATTTTTATAAATTTCCTGTTTTACAAAATTTAGAATTTAAAAAAAAAAAAAATAAGGATTTTCTGATCCCAGGCATAGATTACCTTAGACGTATTTGGCATAACTTTTTGGAATTTTGGATCCTCAATGCTCTTCAACTTTGTACTTGTTTGGCTTATAAATATTTTGATATGAGCGTCACTGATGAGTCTTATGTAGACGAAACGCGCGTCTGGCGTACTAAATTATAATCCTGGTACCTTTGATAACTAGCTCATAAGCTTTCAAAACTTTCTGTTTCACCATGTCATAATCGCAACTTTTTTCTGATGGAAGTGCAGAGTATACTTCAGCGGCGTTACCCTCAAAAACACTTTGTAGCATTGTAGTCCAATATGGCTTTGGCCAATTCAAATTATGAGCAATTTTCTCAAACTGTGGAAAATATTTATCGACTGTTTTTTCACAAAATCTGGGAACCAAACGTATATTTTTTGCTGCATCAAAATATTCTGATTTCGTCAGGACTTTAGTGTTGCTTTCTTCTTTGACCATTTCAATTTTCAGTTTTTCCATCTCTAGCCTTTCTCTCATTTAAGTTCTTTTAATTTAAATTCATCTTCTTTTTCTTTCTTTTCCATTTCTAACCTTTCCTTCATTTCCAGTTCTGCTTGTTTTAATTTAAATTCATGTTCTAATTCAAGCTGTTTTAATTTAAAGGCGTCAACATTTTCGACCCTAAGTTCAAGAGCCTCTTCACCTAAAATTTCTGCGTCAACTAATTTGTTTATTACCAAGTTTTTTATAATTTTTTTTCTCATAGATACTTTAAAATTTAATTTCAGATGTTTAGCAAGCAACACTAATTCCTCTTTCTTTCAATTATCAAACCCCTCCAGGTCTGGCGTTTTCAAAAATATACCGGCATCAAATGCCATTTTGTAGAATTTTGTTGGCTAATTATAATAAAAATTACTAAATAAATTTTGAATAACATATTTTCGTACTCCCGGACGAGCCCCCAATTTCTGTTACGGCCAAAAATCGCCTTTAAGTTGTAGCCAACAAAAGAAACAAATCAATAGTAAAGTTTAACAATATTTATTATACAAAAGTTTACAAGAAGTATTACACAAATATTACTGTCAACTTAACTGTCAAAATATGAGTCCAATCTTTATCTTTATCTGTATCCGGAAATCTTCTAGGAATCCAATCTGAATATTACGTTCACTACTAAGGTCAAAATCCAGTATGATGTTGTTTGTAGAATTAAAGTTTCAATCCAAATGCTATGAATATTAATGTCTATCGATGTCTAAGTCCAAGTCTAAGTCCAAGAGTGAGTTTAACTTTAGTGTCTGTATATATATAGTTGTCATGGAAGATTCTAGAACAGTCTATAATGGAACATCCTAGAAGGTTACAACAGAAGTTTCTAGTAAAATGTAGAAGTTTATATAACGCATCTTTTATTAGGATCATTCTGGAAAGTTCCAATCATTCTGTAATTGTTCTAGTGATTTCTAAACTGCACAGTTCTAAGATTATTCCGTAAACACTATCAGGCCATACAACACAAATTAGGCCAACATAAATAAATACAATATATCATAACATCACAAAGATATTTACTGGTGCATTACGTTTTGTACCAATAGCATAAACTTCACTCACCAGTTTTTAGATATGTCTTCAAGCACCAATTTTCAACCGCATTGTCAATTTTTACAAGGAATCCTCCTTTTGTATGACAGTCATCCTAAAACATAAAATTTAACATTGTTAAACATAAGCAGTCGGACTGCATAAGCTAAAACTCCACATTCTTGTCATTATTGTCAAACTGTCAATGGAAACATTAGAATTGTTAAAGGTAAACTTAATTTCTTCTAGAGAACATATTATTTTTTGGAAAATTTTAAAATTAAAAAATTGAAAATAAAAAACTTGAAAGAAAATGAATTCAAACCAGTGATAAAAATTGTATCTAGAGACTTATGTTTGGTTTCTCCCCCGATTCAAAATATGATGAATAATTACAATCCAAGAGACTACCTTAATAAAATATAAGCATTTATTTACAATTGTTAAGGATTTTTAATGTTTATACTTATTCATACAATAAACCAAGGACGAAAGATACCAGAGGGACAGTCAAACTCATAAATCGAAAACAAACTGACAACGTCAAGGCAAAAAATGAAAAAGACAAACAGACAAACAATAATACACATGACACAACAGAGAAAACTAACGAATAAGCAACACGAACCTCACAAAAAACTAGGGGTGATCTCAGGTGCTCTGGAAGGATAAGCAGAACCTGCTCCATATGTGGCACCTGTCGTGTTGCTTATGAGATAACAAATCCGGTAAATAGTCTAATTCGGTAGGTCACATTCATGAAAGGGAAAGGGAGTGTAGTTACGACATAGGGACATATCCGATATCATTTGTAAAACGGCTATTCCATAACGATCAACCAACTCGTGATGGCGTCCGAAAAATTTACGAAGGGATGATTTCAACTTCACAATTTGTAACTCTCGGTTTAATAGCTTCATTGTTAACAGCAACCCTCTATCAAGAAAATCTAATAGAAAATGCAAGTACGGGAACATTGTATCAAGTGGGAGATATATACACCGTATGCAGGTGCTGCAAAAATGTTGCTTCTTAGAAGGAAAGTTCACAATTGGAAAACTGAAATCATATCTTATGTCATGAAGTTTTGTTTTAAAACGAGCCTCTAGATGTAAGTCAAGATATGAGGCCGACTTTACTGTGTCTGTAGAATGGTGAATCTCTTGTTCGTTGGGATAGATGCGTTCTATATAGTCACCAAATTTTTAACTAGTAAGTGAAAGAATGTCATCTTTACACTAGAGTTAAAGAATATTGCTAACTTCTTATCTTTCTTCTTTAAAAGTTCCTGTATACAGTCAGCCTCATAATAATACAGAAACAAGTTGGCAAGAAGAGGGGCACATTTGGTTCCATTTGGAATGCCGACAGTCGGTTGAAAATACGTCCTGTGAACGTACTAAATATGTTGTTAATCAAGAAATCAAGCATCTTGATAATGTCAGTTTCAGAAAAAAATTGTTTGAATCAGAGTGATTGATTACAAAGTAGAACTTATCCCTCCCTAAACAAGATACTTGTATCTACGTTGGCCATTGTTTTTTTTATGAAACAAAGCGATACCAACTCTATCAATTTGTCTTTTAGTTTGGAATGTGGAATACTTGTGTAAAATGTAGAATGAGGAATAACATGAACATACTGCATATTACTTGATAAAAATGATCCATTACAAACAAAAAGCATACATTTGTAAGTTCAAAGAGGGTTTATGAAGTAGATCTTTACCAATTATTTTAACAGTAAAGTTGACATCATCGTACGGACGCATTCATAATTGGTTGACCTGATTCGAATTTCTGTATTACCGATCGATGAAGCCAGAAATGGCCAATTGTAGACACTAAATCGACTGTTGTGCTTGCATTTTAAAGATTAACCTCGTTATTCTGGTCGACGTTGTGCAAGACGTAAGTTTCTTAAAGAACAATGTATTGATTTCGTAAGAATCAGGAGTAGACTTTACTATATCACTAACCATTTAACTATAAATATTCTTTCATATTATAATATCTGAATTCAATTGCATAGCCTATACTATTATTTAGCTACTTGTTTTGAAGCACTAATAAATGTAGAATGCTTACCCTTCCGGAGCACCTGAGATCACCCCTAGTTTTTAGGTGGGCTTCGTCTTGTTTATTCTTTAGTTTTCTATATTGTGTCGTGTGTGCTGTTGTTTGTTTGTCTTTTTCATTTTTAGCCATGGCGTTGTCAGTTTGTTTTATATTTATGAGTTTGACTGTCCCTTTGGTATCTTTCGTCTCTCTTTTAAAACTACCTTTGCCGCACCCCATGTCTTTCTGTTATTTAATTGAAAGTAATAACAGCTGCTCATAAACTGTACCCAACCATTCAAACACGACAATGGTTTACCTGAAAGAACAAAAATCATTGCGAGAACGCTACTTAATTGCGTGATACTGTAGCACTGTTAATCGTCTCTCCAAACAATATACAGAAATATGTGACGGAAAAAACGTTACAAATTAATTTCAATTGTAATTATTACATTAACGGTACTAATTTTTCGTCATCGGATGCGCATTTCGATAATACGCATCCCTCCTGTAATACTTGAGGCACTGTAAACTAATTTGACTGATAGGAACAACAGTTATAAGTTGATCTTATATTAAATATATCGTGTGCGTAAACATAAGTTCTCTATGTTGGTGTGTCTTGTGATTTTTCTGTTTGTCGTTTTATTTTATAGTTTTCTTTTCGAGCTATGAGTTTGAATGCCCCTCTGGTATCTTTTATATCATGTATATCTAACCATTTATATACTTAGTTCATCCATCTTTTTTATTTTAGTAAAAGGATTTTGCATAAATGACATCCGTATTTTTCCTGCTAAGAATTATTATGATACATTATATATTTTCCATATTGGACATACAGATGTTTGATAAAAGAGGACGAAAGTTCCAAGGTGCACCGCTACCATCATTAGATCTTAATGCATCCCTTTTCTCACACATAATACTCTCACAATACCTAAGAAATTGAATAAATAAATGAATGATAAGACCACAATTATTATAACTATTCTTACAATTGTTTTTCTTATACAATTTTCTCGAAAACTGGATTTTTCTACAAAAGACAGCATACACCGACAAGTGAATACAACAAAAAAAGCAAATACCAAAACAACAGTTGTTGTAGAAATTTTAGTTGGTTCGCAAGATTATCAAATGGATCAACTTAAAGAATTAGATAATAAATTAGTGGATATATCGATCGTCTGAGGATTTTTTTGTTTAAATATACTCTGTAAGTTCACTTTTTTAATTAATTTTATCAAAAAAATTTGATTTCTTTAATCATTTGATTTTGTTATTTTTTTGAAATTCCTGGCTTATGTTAATGTCGTCATTTTTTTTTAATATACAACAGGCATTGTTTGGACTTTACAAAATGGAAGCATAGTCAGACAATCCGAGTAAACGAATAACATGTTCGATATCACATTTTTCCAAATTGTCCTCTGATGATGTTTTCTTGTTTCCCGTCAGGCCATATATTTATTAAATTATGTCATTTGGGGTGAGATAATCAGCAACTCAAAAAAGGTAAAACATATGTTTCTCTGTTTATTATATTGACAATTTTTCAGTTGTTGCCTAAATTTTCCGACCATCCCCTAATTCGAAATCACACATTAAGCCCATCCTCCAGGTGCAATACTGCTTTTAACTGATGTAAGTTAGGTGTGACTATAGGAGATAAGTCACGGCTTCATTGTGAAGATTTGCTGTTAAGGCCCTTAAATGATGCGGTCTGGTGCAGTCATTAATGAACAAGGTCATGCAGCAAAATTGGGGACTACAACTCATAGAGTTGAACAGTGTTAAAAGGATTCTGCTGTTTCCTCCATACTATGAAACAGTGTTGAACGACGTTAAACACTTCATGATATTGCAATGTGTTGCATGCTGCTGAAAAATGTTGTTTACCATTCCAAAGCGTTGAACGGTGTTGCAAACATGGACTAATAGAAAAAAATTGTCTTTTTTTAACTTTCCAAAACACCCACAAAGCCCAAATGGTGTTAGCCTGTGTCACATAGAAACGGCAAATGGGATAGAGATTGTGCTCAGCCACGAGACTCGAAAAAAAAATACCGTTTGCAATTTGAAGAAGTCTCACAATTGAGTCCATCAGGCGACGACTTTACTTGGAATACCCGGAACTCTATTTGCAAGAAGAACCTTCGACAAGCTCGACACAATCGACAACTGAACTATGATAGAAACTTTGTCCCTTGGCATTGTCAGATTAGAAACTACTAGAATATTTATTATTTTACAAACACGTCTGACGTCATTTAAAGGAACATTGAATGATAACCTAAATTATAGATGAGATTTGGACCGCAAAAGTCGTTGACATGATTGAATTTGCAATAGAGAACAAGGGATACAACATCATTTTGGTCAGTTATAACAGAAGCACGACTTGGAACTTCAATCCACAGAAACCAAATAGAAAAAAATAAAACCAAACAAATAAATGAGAAGATGCTTAAATGCTTTGTCGATGATTTGGATAAACTCGTTCACGAATTATAAAATATATTATAGCTATTTTGTGCATTTTTCCTTTGATCTTTTTTTGTGATTATTTTTCATATCATCACTAGAAAACAATGGAGGCACGTGACGTTGCTCATGACATTGACATGAAATTGACAACATCGTCAAAGGTAAAACAGCGATAAACAGATTATCATTGGTCATCTCAACTCGATTGATTTTCGCGATTTCGACGTACCGGCTTGAGAACATCAATGATCATCAATCTCGTTGTGATGATCAACGATAATCTGTAAATATTTGAACATCAAAACCCAATCTCCTACTACAATGTGCACCTACAATTTGATATAAATAATAGACAACTTTCGAGTTCACTGCATTTTCGTCAAAAACTCTGGTTTTAGTGAATGTCATTTGTGGGTTTATGGGCGTCGTCACTTCCATTTCAATGTTGAGCGAGTGGTTGGAAAACCTATAATTCTATATTGTACGAATTAATCGGCAAATTGAATTCTCAAAATTGACAATCAGCACTACTGTCATTAGGGAATTGTCATTAAGTACCTACAGAACAACCATTATTTCTAGTTTATCCTGCACAATGGGCCATTCCAGTTAATTTCTGATAGGTGGGGATGGATGGAGAGATTTTTTTCTCTACCTATCAGAAAAATACATCATGAAAAACTACCTACCAGATCTATAAATTAAGACATATCAGATGTAGAATTTCTGTTCATATTGAGTGGATAGGCTTTCATTGAAAAAATTAACCTATTAGAATTTTTACTGCAAGGATTGTACCCATCAGAATTTTAAATACAATACCAGATAATGCATGATACGAAACTGTCTACATTCCAAAGCAGCCCCTATGATCTGAAATAGGTATTTTTGTAACCCCTAAGAATTAATTATTTTTAATTATTTACTGCTGCAAGACCCTCAGAAATTTGTGCGGATAAGTGTTCATGTCAGATGAAAAAAAAACAGCAAAATCTCACCCCTAAGATGTATAAATTTTACACCCCTCAGAAAGGAATATTCATCCCCTTTTAGCAGATATTAACTGAAATGACCAAATGACCATCACTATGACGATCACTATAACACTTGATGAACGTTAATAGTGCAGGGATACAGGCGATCTGGTAAATGACGTCATAAAGCCGCGCATACTTTACGAGTTTTTTTTCCGGTGACGGATGAACGCGAAAGTGGTCTATTCAACAAACACGTTCTCCATGTCCTACTAATTTATTACAGAATGTTCTTTCCTTAACAATTATTCTTAAGTGTTATGAAAACCTTAATCGTTTAATTTTGATTCAAAGTTTGTTATACATAAATAAAATATGGAAAATCAAGTCGGATATTGTTCTTTGTCAAAGTAAGATAAATAACATTGAGTCTGAGAGAAAGGACAAAATTCCAATTTACTGCTAGTAACTAAAAAGTTAGAGATTTATTAATATGTTTTCTTAAATCAGGAGTCCGAAGTGCCCCACATCTTAATCAGAGGGCATTATCTGAGATTTCGTTAGTTGAATTTAGAAATTTATGTAATAGCCATAAACCGTTTTGACCAAAAGTTTCTACCACCATCTTTATACTTTGATTTCAAGAAGTCCTTGTTTTTTAAGTGTTGTTCTTTTTCTGAACAGGACCTAACTTAGAGTGGAATTACAAAAAAACGTATAACATTGTATATAATTGTATAATATATAATTTCAATTTATGTTCTGTTCATCCTCGTGAACTACTTCTTGAATTTTTTGAACAATGTATGTTTATCCGGCTTAGATATAGGCCTGGGCCATTCATTTTTTATTATTACCCTACATACCAAATTAACAATGTTCACCTGTTGATCCCGGTTGCCCTATTCTAATGGAACGCCAAACTGTCTTGTTATGACCATTTGTCATTATATGATGTCCTTTTACCTTTATATGATGTGCACTTGTCATTATATGATGTGCACTTACCTTAATATGATGTGCACTTGTCATTATATGATGTGCAAACACCTTTATATGACGTGCAAATATGCTTATATTATGTCCAAGTATCTTTATATGATGTCCAAACATCTTTAGATGATATGCAACTACACTTATATGATGTGCAAATGTACTTATATGATGTGCAAATGTACTTATATGATGTGCAAATGTACTTATATGATGTGCAAATATACCTATATAATGTGCAAATATCCTTATATGATGTGCATTTTCCATTATATTATGTGCAAACATCTTTATATGATGTGCTTTCATCGTCCTTATGGTCAATGAACATGATTACGATTAAAATGATTACTGTCTACGTCATAACTGATTCCGATCTGCTTCTTCATAACTGATATAAACCCGGATCAAATCTTAAGTTATTTAAAAAGAGAACAACCTTGACATGTTTCTTTCTCGATTTAAGATGAAAAAAATCCAACCAAATATTGATGGAAAATTGTCAAATTATGAATTTTAATCGGTGGGTCTACAATAATGAAAATACGAGATCTACAATAATGAGCATACAGTTAACTTATTACGTTTTAGAAATAGATCTTTAATCTTTTAAGCGAAAGTGCATTTTTAAGATAAAGTGAGACAGTGCATTTAAATAAAAATTAACGTTTCAAACATTTCGGCGAAAGATTAAGATCAATTAATGCAGGAACTAGTTGAAGAATTTCCCGGCAGCGGCGAAAATATGACGAAACAAATTGTGTGGCTCTTATTTATAGCTTGCTGTTCGGTTTGAGTAAAAGATCCGTGTTGAAGGCCGTAATTTGACCTATAATTGTTTACTTTTTACACATTATAACTTAGATGTAGAGTTGTCTCATTGCACTCATATCATATCTTCCTATTTGTATTCATTGCAAAAGTCACCAATGATACTCAAAGTCAATTTTAAAAATATTTAACGATAGCTACAAACTTATCCTCTCTTGCATATATAATTATACCGGTATGGATGATTGGTTGGTTATTTTGTTGATTGATTGCTTTTTAACGCCACTTTCAACACTATCATGTTATTTCGTGGCGGTTTGTTTTTAGAGATGGAGGAAGCCGAAGTCCCCGGACAGAACCACCGACATTCGGTACGAAAAACTATTCTATTCAATTGAGATTGAAGTCGAGCTTACCTGCCACGTGTTGGATTCGAACTCTCAACCTACATGTAAATGTTGACAGGCTAGATACCTGGACCACTCGGCCACCAACCCCCCCCCCCCCCTCCCCCCAAAAAAAAAGGAATTAAAGGAGATATTGGATGACCCTCAACTCTGTACATGACAATTGCTTCCATCTTTTTATTATGTTTTTATGCATTTATTGCACACTTACATGTATATGAATGTATGCTTGACGTCCAGCGGAAAATTGATATATATATATATATAAAAGACTGTGTGGTATGATTGCCAATGAAACAACTCTCCACAAGACACCAAATGACACTAAAATTACCAACTATAGGTCACCGTACGGCCTTCAACAATGAGCAAAGCCCATACCGCATAATCAGCTATAAAAGGCCCGAAATGACAAATGTAAAACAATTCAAACGAGAAAACTAACGGCATAATTTATGTACAAAAAATGAACGAAGAACAAATACTGTTATGTAACACATCAACAGACGATAACCACTTCAGGCTCCTGACTTGGGTGCATATTCGTACGGGAACATATTAATTTGAAATGAATATTAACCCTGTTATGTAATAGAACGAAACCCTGAGTCGGATTTTTAACATGCTACTTCGCAGAAATCCGTTTCACCTTACGGTGTTACCCGAACAGATTATTCTGGTTCCGAGCCGAACAAGTCTTTGATTTTACTCCTTGATTTAGTAGGGAAGCAGCAAATACCAATTTTAAATTCTTTGGTTTTGAACCGGCCGGAATTCGAACCTACGACCAACAACACTAGAGGCTAACATGCTACCATGAAAGCACCGCCACTAAACAGTTATACCCGTTGTATAAAAGGAAAGCCGTTCAGATATACAACTCCGTAAACAGGGCTAACATACTGACCAATGGATTTTTTTGGTGATTGCGGGTGACAGGGATAGGGGCACGTTTTTTTTGTGTATATGTTTGATTCCAAGTTTCTTGAAAGATATTTTATCTCTTTTTTTTTCAGGAGGGAATCAAAATAATTGTTTCCATTGATAATGAGAGAAAAAAGAAAACAATAATGAAATTAAAAAAAATAACCATATAATTTTTTAAAAAGAGTTTTTACATTAAAGTCGAAAAATCTGTTTGTCCTTGAACAAGGAACACGTCCTCCTGCCCACACTTCATGTTTACATCACGATGACCGTGAGACATTCCGATGTATTGTCGCAACAGAGATTTGACATTTTAAAGTAATATATATGCACACGTACAGAACAATTGTGTTAACGCATGCGGAAGAATATCTCAAGAACATCTATGCGGGGAAAATGAATGCCTACATAAATCCAAACTTTTAGAAAATCCGAATTATTACAGAAGAGTTTTCACCATGCACTTGCACTGCACTATTATTAGAATAGAAGAATAGAATGCTATAGCATCTGGATCAAAATTATGAATACATGTAACTGTTATGGTAAAGAACCACTAATTCAGGCCCGGTTGGAAAGAACATACAAGAAAGTAGTACATATTTTTAACAAAGTAGTTGCTACGCATAACTGCATCTTTGTCAATAGCGGGTATATTTGGTTAATTGTGGTATCAAATGAAATCTTGGGGACTTGATATCACTGTACAAACCTTGTTGAAAGATTTCTTTGAATAATAAAGAAATATATGAAATTTTGATAGAAGGGCACATTTGACCGGTTGTTCAGATCAGACATTCCTGTTATTGTACAGTAACTATCAAACTTCAGGGAACCAGTACACTCTAATATGCAATTAAATGTATGTTAATTTTTGCAGCACAAGTCAAGATAAGGTACAGTTTTGACATGAAATAACTGCCACTTTAATTGAACTTAAGACAAAGTAACCATAAATTAATGAAATTGCAGAATTTAACATAGAAAGCAATGGGGCTATGAATTAGTGGTTTTATACCTTATATACAAATATTAATTTAATATATAACAATTACAAACCAGAGTATACTGATTTGTATCACTACAATATAATTGTGATTACGGTGAGGTTGAATTCCCTGTCATTTATTCATCATCCAAGCACGAACTTGTCTCAGAAAAAAAAATATATCTCTGTAAGTTAACCTCACTTTCAGGTATTGAGATGTGATTTTCTTTTAGACAAGTGCGTGTGGCCATCCACGAGAACTTGCGGTCATTCGATGTTCAGTACTTTAATCCTTTGATACTGGTTGTTCTAGTAAATAGTACATCAGCCAATGAAATTCAGTTTTCACATTTTTGAAGGTGTATATAAATTCGACAAAACCGAGAATCCCAATGGTCTTTAAACAGAAAACAGAATGGAGCCTTTTCAGATCCGGGTAAGCATAGCTTGGACACACAATATCTGTAATTTAATTAGATTTGTGTCTGAATGAACATAAAAACACTGTATTTATTTTTTGTTTACTGAGGCCTGGTGGTCTCTGACAGATAGAGAGTTGTGTTTTCAGTTTTTCTAAGTCAAGATTTACGGCGGTGACTTTTAATATTTTGCGTTTATCTTTAAAACTACAATAGATTAAAAAAAAAGTTATAGTGCAATGTATGTGAAAATATTCTATGGTAAATTTTAAGGTTCCATTTTGGGCAATTTTGGCTCTGATGAGTTTTGTTGCTTTATTGTCTATTATCTTTTCTTAGCAAAATAGTTTTCTCGTTTGAATTGTTTTACATTGTTATCATGGGGCCTTTTATAATGACTATGCGGTATGGACTTGCTCATTGTTGAAGGCCTTACGGTTACCTATAGTTGTTAATTTCTGTGTCCTTTTGGTCTCTTGTGGAGAGTTGTCTCATTGGCAATCATACCACATAGTCTTTTTTTTGTATTAAAAGAACAGATTTAAAAATAAATAAATTATAATTATTGTCATTTTCATCATTGGTGGTGGGGACGGGGTAGGAAAAATGGGAATTCCTCTAATTTTTTGTCATTACCGTGAAATAGGAAAAAAAACCACAATAATTCCAAAGGCATATATTTTAACCCCCCCCCCCCCCCCCCCCTTATAAAACCCATCAGAGAACAATTACACACACCTTTCTCAATACATTTTGTTCGGGAAAAAAATGCATTAAATTCCTTTTGCATTATATAAGTTTAAAATAGTACTTCAATAGTGGATCTAGAACTTCAAGTGCGAAGGTTTGTTTGCGACTTGAATTTAATTTGGCTATACCGGTTATGGTCTCATTAGTATTTATCACACCTTCATTCAATATTACTTGTTTCAGCTGAAACATACTCTGCTAGAAGAAAATTAATTATTTGTTGAAAAAAATAAGGATTATTTTAGATTTTAACATATGAGGCTAGCAGAGCTAGGCGTAACATTGACGTCTTTCGAGTCAAAACTATTATTTTTTACGGGGGGAGTACGATGAGGGTCGAACCCTAAACAGTTAAGGCAACTGTGGACATAACCATTTCAGCTTTATACAGCTCTTAATTTGAACTAATTTATTATTCAATATCTGACACACCATAGGTTTGTGACACATAATAAATGTGGTCTAAGATTTTCAAAAATTGAAATTGGGCAATTACCTATTATATTGTCCATTATCCGAAATCTTAATATATTGCTAGATTCAACATATCAACGAACCCTAAGAATTGCTTGTTTTAAGTGCCGTTTTGGCCCCTTATTTCTAAAAAAGTTTTTGTCTGGCAACAAAGTATTTTTGTCCATCTGATGAGTTAAGCCTTTTTCAACTGATTTTTATAGTTCGTTCTTATGTTGTACTGTTATACCACTGTCCCAGGTTAGGGGAGGTATGGGATCCCGCTAACATGTTTAACCCCGCCACATTATTTATGTATGTGCCTATCCCAAGTCGGGAGCCTGTAATTCAGTGGTTGTCGTTTGTTTATGTGTTACATATTTGTTTTTCGTTCACTGTTTTACATAAATAAGGCCGTTAGTTTTCTCGTTTGAATTGTTTTACATTGTCATTATAGCTCACTCTGTCGTATGGACTTTGCTCATTGTTAAAGGCCGTACGGTGACCTATAGTTGTTAATATCTGTGTCATTTTTGTCTTTTGTGGATAGTTGTCTCATTGGCAATCATACCATATCTTCTTTTTTTTATATTAAAGGACAACTAACACATCGCAAAAACATTATGCTGCGTCAAATCTATAAATATAAACAATTGAATACGACCATTTTATTTTTAAAAAATCAAAAAATTAAAGACTCCCTTAATTCTTCCTATCCCCTCTTTATGGGGTTGCAAATGACCGGTCCATTATATTAGTCATTACCCTATCAATGTCCGGTTTTTGTCTATTTTTGTGTCTTTCTTCAGAAAAGTGATATATAAAGACAAACTTCTACAGCTAAAATGATCAGCAAAGCAAACTTTACAAAACAATAAACATACTGAAAATTCATGTATTAACTTCTTTAAAAAAAAAGCCGCTAACGCAAAAATAAAGATATTGTCAAATATAAGCCTAGTACAATGAGCATAGAGCATGGAGTAAAAGAACCATTTCTTTAATTTAATAATTTTAACTGTACGTCCATTATTGCAGACCTCGTATGTTCATTATTGTAGATCCATTGATTAAAACTTAACTTTGCAATTCACAATTTGACAATTTTCCAATAATATCTGGTGTGATTGTTTTCATCTTAAATCGTGGAACAAACATGTCAAGGTTTTTTCTTTTTACATCTCAATCATTTTCCGTCCGATAGCTACAGATTTGATCCGGGTTTATATTAATTCTGCAGAAGCAGATCGGAATCAGTTATGACGTAGACAGTAATCATTCAAATCGTAATTATGTTCATTGCCCATAACGACGATGAAAGCACATCATATAATGACGTTTCGACATCATATAATGAAGTTAACCGAACCACATGATATAAGATTACAAGCACATAATATAATGACACAACCACATCATATAAAGATGTTTGCACATAATATAAGGGAAAATGCACATCATATAAGGATGTTTGCACATCATATAAGGATGTTTGCACATCATATAAGGATGTTTGCACATCATATACGTATATTTGCACATCATATAAGTACATTTGCACATAATATAAGTATATGTGCACATCATATAGGAATGTTTGCACATAATATAAGTATGTGTGCACATCATATAAGAACATGTGCACATCATATAAGTATTTATGCACATCATATAGAGATGTTTGGACATTATGTATAGATACTTGCACATAATATAAGCATATTTGCACGTCATATAAAGGTGTTTGCACGTCATATAAGGACAAGTTTACATCATGTAAAGGTAAATGCACATCATATACTGACAAGTGCACATCATATAAAGGCAAATGCACATCATATAATGAAAAAGGTCATAACAAGACAGTTTTGGCGTTCCATATATTCTGCTCATTTCACCATGGGAACCCTTTTCTCCATTTTACCCTTTTAAACCATCTCACCTTTGTCCCCAAGTGGGCCTTTATCGCCCATTGGTCCTTTTATGCCAACTACACCCTTGTTCCCGAGTGGACCTACAATGTACAAAAGAAAATGCATGCACCAAGTCAGGAATATGACAGTTGTCATCCATTCGTTTGATGTGTATGAGCTTTTAATTTTGCCATTGGATTAGGGACTTTCGTTTTTGAATTTTCCTTGGAATCTGAGTATTTTTATGATTTCACTTTTTATCTTCCTTTAATCTTTTGTCGCCGTTTATGCAAGTTTCTTCTTTTGGACCTTTTATACACACTTGTCCATTAGTGACAATTATAAACCACAAGAAATAATAACAAGAGATACATTAAGGGTGTTTACTCCTCTGTTTCATAAAAACAAGTTTTTTTAAAAGACTGTAACAGATTGATAGTATGTCAATAAAGGAATTAATAAAGCTGATGAAAATGAAGGGTCCATGTGTTTGTTTGCGTTGACAATTTTGGTGGGAAATAATTTTCTTCAGATTCTTATCCATTTCTTTCAAAATCGATGAAAAAAGAATAAATAAGAATTTCAAATATGACTTTAAAAAATGTGAGCTTCAAAATTATGAAAAAAGTAGAGGAATGTGCGCAAATGTTGTATTGATAAAACATGGAGAAAAATCGAGGATAACAAATATTTGACAAAAAGTCAAAAACTAGAGTAGCGTACATCCTATGCAATTTATTCCTTTTAGCTCCGGTGAAGGATAATGACAATCGTTTATCAAGGTCGATTTGTCGATTGAATTAAATTAATGTTTCAAGTCACCCGTTTCCTCTGACTTAAAAGTTCAAAAAAAGAATCGAAAGTGTGAGCTACTGAGGAAGTTGCTAAAAGATAAATCTGAAAACACATCACAGGGAATAGCTGACTTATAAAAACCCTGAACTAAAATTTCAGAAATCCTTTTATTGTAGTTCATGGGAAATATGTGACGATAATTTTGAATTTGGCTAGCATGTGTAAAATGATACAAATGTTCGGTTCACAGGAAGTTGTTGAGTGATGAATCTGATAAGCATCACACGATATAGCTGACTTATTACAAAAATGAGTTCTTAGTACATGGATGCCCCACTCGCATTATCATTTTCTATGTTCCATTGACTGAGAAATTGGGGTCAAAATTCTATAATTTGGCATTAAAATTAGGACGCTCATAATCGGAAACAAGTGTACTAAGTTTCATATTAATTGGACTTCAACTTCATCAAAACCTGCTTTGATCAAAACTTTAACCTTCAATCTTGTGAGACAGACGGACGAATAAACGAATAGACGGAAAAACGGACGAACGGACGAACGAGCGACACACAGAGAAGAAAACATAATGCCCATAAATAGGGCATAAAAACCCCAATAACAAAACTTCAGAAATCTTTGTATTGTAGTTCATTTGAAAGATGTGACGATAATTTTAAACTTAGCTATCATGTATAAAATGATACTTCATGTAGTTGAAGGTTAATATGAACAACTGATTTTCTTAACCCCTAATGACTGACATAAGCGATTGTCAAATATAAGGATCATCAGATGTAACAAAATGGATCTTATAATTATTTAATTACCAAACAGAAAAAAAAACCAATTGCGGACAATTTGTACTCCATATCCGGATTTCCATAATTAATGTCTTTTCAGTCATGTTAGGAATCAAAACGGTATTTACCTTTATTCTAAACAACGTTCAAACCAACCAAAGTGTGATAAAAACCTCAATTTTATATACATGTATATAGAGCTTTGGTGGTCGAGTGTTCTAGTGCTATGTGATTTGGTTCCATTAGTTTTTCTTATTGCATAATGTTTATGTGTTTAATATTACAAAAGAATAATTCACCCGATTTAAAACAGTTCATATTTTTTCAAATACATAAAAGAGGAATGACACTAAATGGAAATCATTTGTTCTGTCCGCTTTGGTATTATCCGTTACAGAAATTCAGCAAAGATTGCATCGGCAATCAAATTATGGAAAATATTGAGGCTTTTGGATAAATACAATACTATGAAGTGTACGATGCCGATTGAATTACGACTCGCAAGTACAAGTTGTTTGTTAAGGGTTATGTTTGGGTGAAGGGAGCATTTATAAAACAAGAGTATGACGTATTTCCAGTGGAAGTGATCCTATTTAATGTGTATTTTTTTTTATTCTGTAACTCTCACTAATCTGTTGACAAAACAATAAATGTGTCACGCTCTGAGACACTTTGAAGCCAGAATATTCGTCTGATTTGAAAAAATAACTTTAAGTATGCTTACCACTAAAATACATTACAATGGATGCAACTGCCACTGATAAACAGATCAACTGCATAACTATCAGGACAATCATCAATCTATCTCTTTTCATACTTGCTTTATAAAGTTCACCATGTTTACTATTCCACGCTTCAGTTAAGGTACTATAGTCGTTGTTTGATGCATTATGGTCCTTCATCGGTTGATCATAAACATTTTCAACTAGTTCGTCCATTTTCTTTTAAATTTTTCTTCATAATGATTTAACAGCTCAATAATTTTTGTAAATGGAAACTTCCTTCCGTGAATCATCAATTGTTTTCTTAAGGAAGATACTCATCACGAACACCCTTCCGTTTGATGTTATTTGAACATTTATTCTTGATAAATCTCCTTAACTGACTTGGTTTCAAGAGCAGCATAAGGCTATTTAGTGTACTTTTAATGTACAAGAACTACATAAATTGCTTATTGGTAGATTAAAAGAGACAAAATAACTGAATTGTTTTATCGGTACATCAAAAATAAAGACGAAAACGAATCAACATTATTTATCGAAACAGACAATTAAATCGTTTTGAACTGTGCATATACTTTATAAAGGAAAATGTGACTTTACCAGATTGTTGTAATGCTTGTCTTTGCATCTTTTTTTCCGTTTATTTTGCAATGGCGTTTTATGTTTCTCTTTTTATTGGCAACCACATGAATATTTGCTTGGATTATATCTAATATAATATTCTTTTCATTAGTTAAACATTAAGATAGCTTCCCATAGGCGAGAATTATAAGGTTTAACACAAGATCTACCAATTCATTTACGAAAAGAACAATCGCTTCCTCGTTTTAAAAAAAGGTTTGAAGACACATATTTTTAGACTGGCGTACTGTGATGTGTAAGACCTGTCATATTCGTTTATCATTCTAAAAGTTTAAGTGATAGGACCTTTTTATTTTTATTTTATTTAAATTTTTAGTTTTAAAGATTTTATTTAAGAGACCGTTTTATTTTTTTTTTCTCTGTGTTTTACTGGTTAAATTTCGACCTTATATTTTCTCTTAGCCAACTGAATAAATCCTTCAATGCAAATGTTTATAGATTTTACTTTTGTATATACCGCAGGGAATGTAATCACTTATAATTTTCATCATTATTTTATTTAATTTTTGATTGACTGTTATATTTAATATGTTTTATGGTATTCATTGTGATATATATTTCCCCTTTAAATGCTCTTAATTTACATCATTATTTTATTTAATTTCTGTTTTATTCTTATGTTCATATATATATATATATATATATATATAATTGCTATTATTGTATGCATTGTGATATATATTTTCCTTCAATTTTATATGTTAAGCGCTTAGAGTATTATGTTTCTTAGATAGGCGCTATATAAAAGATTTGTAATAATAATAATAATAATAATAAAAGTATGTTAAGCTAAAAGGGTTCTATATAGACAGTTGTGTAAACTATATTTAATTAAATTTCTTAGTTGCCTGAAGTCATAAAAGTAAAGCAAACTATTCGATAAGGACACCAAATAACACTATAGTATAAAAATCACAATAATTATTATTATATCTATCACTGTTTTGCTTCGTGCATAGGTTTTGCGCAACAGATAACCACAGTAGGTTATTAAAACTTTAATACATCTACAGGATCATGATAAAAAATAAAATAAAAGGATGATCACTGTTACATTCTGAAAATAACGTACGGTAAGCATTTTCATGACACAAATGCCTTTCCATATTTTAACATTTTTCATGAGCGAGGATATTTATTGAAATTACAATTAACCTTTAAAATGACTAATAAATATTCAACAATGAATTAATTGAATGTCTTAGTGTATTTTATAATGAAAAACTACTGTTTGTGCAGTTTGTAAACATTCTTATAAATGTTCTTTGTGATGTAGGTCAATGCATATATTCTTTGAAGATACGCATAAAAAAACCAAAAAAAACAGGTAAACAAACAAAGTCACATCTTTTGTGCTGATTCATTACAATAAGTTAAATGTTCAGATAATTACAAAGAGATAAACTTACGTCGGGGTTAGCTCAGGATTTCGATTTCAGTTAATGTCCGACATGGAACGCATTCCATAACAAAGGGCGATAATTCCAATAAAGAACATATGGAGCGCTGGTGACATTACACTCCACGTCTGATATTATAGAGTACATATCACTATTAATCAGTTTCCATTAATACAGCTAGTTTTGTGATAGGACGGATGCATGAAACTTTTTCACAATCTTTACGTACGATTCGCAACGCTACTTTGCGGACTCTTTTTTCTTGACTTGGAAAAGTGGCAGTTATGATGCCGACATGCAAACTAAATCTATAAACAGAACTGTCTTTCAAAAATATTAGATCTCCAACTGAAATGTCTCGTTTTTCTGTTTGTCATCTGCGACGTTTGTACAATGTATGCAGATATTCGACTCTCCATTTCCTTCAAAACATATCAGCCAGTACCTAGACTCTTTCCCACTGAGCTCTATACATA
The DNA here is from genome assembly GCA_019925275.1 of Mytilus edulis. Lineage (NCBI taxonomy): Eukaryota > Metazoa > Mollusca > Bivalvia > Mytilida > Mytilidae > Mytilus > Mytilus edulis. The sequence continues at coordinate 14,928,589 of CM034359.1, forward strand.
TTGGTCAGTTGTATATATCATATCAAATATGTTTTCAATCGTTATCGAGTTAGGCTTCTGAATCAGAAGCATTGCTAGAGTTGGAGGAATTGGGTCTTCGGGATCTGTTGAAACTTCAACTTAATGTCTAGAATTAACGATGGCTGTCACTTCTGCCATAAGAGTTATTAGAACTTCATGTGTTAGTCCACCCTTTACGTTCTCTAGAAGACTTGAATATAGGACTCGTCTCGTGACGCCAATCATTCTCTACTATGTACCGCCCTTATGAGAAGAATGCGTTGCATTGAAAACCCATGTAACTCCAGACTTGTACAAATAATCCTTAATATTGACATCGTCCCCACGAATAGTATCAAAATTTGTTCCACAGTCTGATATAATTTCCTACACTTGTCAACGTAGACGTGAATCTTTTAAAGGCATAAATGAATGAAGAACTACTGATCTCTTCAAGGACTTCGATATGGATACCCCGAGCGGTGAGACAGGTAAAGAGAGCGGCCCCACTTCAAATTAGCAGCACCACACGTCTTCCGAGTTGCTATCTCCCATGGTCCAAAGCAGTCAGCCCCTACACAAGTGAAAGGTGGTGCAGGTTCCAAGCGTTCGACAAGAATATCTGCCATTTTCTGAAAATACACGATAATAAGTCTCCTCGACCCGGTTATTCAATAACCACCAGTTCTGATTGTTCCATTTGTGATCAATCTTTCTTGGTGTTTTACCTGATGATGGAATTTCCGTATTAACAAAGTATCGATATGATATTTGCCTGTAAATAATGATGGGATGTTGTTCGTTAATCTCAATATCAGCATGAGATAAACGTCCTCCTTCGCGTAATATACCTTTATGATCAACGAATGGATTGAGAGAGATGTGTCGATTTAGAGTAGTGGCACGGATGCAGAAAAAAATCCTACTAAGATACCTATGAAATTCTTGGAAAGTATTTCGAGGCTGACATAAATTATTTGTTGAAAACCTCGGTTGCTCACAGTACACTCAAAACCCATCTAAGTGGATTAGAATAATTAGAAAAATAGAGTAAATTTTGCTTGAATCAAAAATGGCCTGCACCTCTTCAGGATGTATTTTTTTTATAACACACTCGTTCAAAACCGGACTATCACACTACGGTAAATTGTTATTCATCAGCCATCAGTTTCTGTCATAAATTGAATAATTTGTTGTTAAAAAAACGGTTGAAGGTGTAAGGCGCGCGAATTCTCAATTGGACTCGAGACCACTTTATACTAGAAAACTTTTGGAAAAGATTGTAGTTGTACTTCCAAGTTTGTACTCGTCACAGTTTGAAACAAAATTGTTCACTGCAGCATTTTCATTAGAATTTAATGGGTTATTCAGGGTAGGAGAGTTAACGGTAGGCAGTGAAGGTATCGCTGTTCATAAGGTTTTGTTAAATAATGTTAAGGTGTGTGATAATTTGATTCAGGTTTATTTAGCAACATCAAAAACTGACCAGTAAGGAAAAGGGAAAGTGCTCACAATTTCAAGCCAATACAATGTTTAAATATGTCCTGTGAAAGCATTGAGTTCTTATGTCATGGTTCGTCTGTCTGTTCAAGGACCGTTGTTTTGTCACTATGATACTATATTGTTGACTAGATTTATCAGTTTTCTACCGTCCTTAAAAAATCACTAGCTGTTTCCGGATATAAAGGGTCTAATAACAAGTCACATTCTTTTAGAATAGGTATGGCCACTACTCTTTCGATCGAAGGGTATGCGAATATAGGTGATTGTTCGTTGGAAACTTATTCATCCTGTTTAAAATATAAGGTATAGGTTGCAAAAGGGGGAGTGGTTATACTTTGTCCTGAAATTCCACAGAAGTTTTTATTTCTGTAATATTACATGTTTAATGTTCTTATGTATAGGCTAATATGTGAGCACATGACAGCAAGTACTAACTGCTGTTTAAGATTTACCGGAACTTCCGTAGTCAAACATGCTTTTTGCACAGCAAAGAATAGACCTGGAGTGGTTAATTAAGGTTCGAGTTACGGTATGGTGGCAAGGAATGAGCGGGTTAATATTGTCTTAAATGAAAATGTCAAATTAAACAATAATTGGATATGAAGAACAGTCAGATGTGTCGAACCATTGGAGGGCACACTACCCAGATATACAAGAATACGCAACTACAATGCCAAAATATATTATAAAGGCCAAATCTACATAAATGCACATATTACTTGTCAAAAATGCCTAAAAAAGGGACACAAACAAGACAAATGCCAAAATGATAGGGTTTGTAATGAATGTGGAAAAGAAGGGCATAAAGCAAAAGAATGCCAAACTCCTAGTAAAGCAGCATCAGACAATGAAACTCATAGTAAAGCAGCATCAGATAATGCAACTCCTAGTAAAGCAGCATCAGACAATGAAACAAATAAAACGGATTACCAGTCTGATTCTAGTGAGAGTGAAAGTGGGGAAGAGACTGACATTGGTGATCATGTTGATCACAGTGAAACCCCACCTTCACAGTCCATATTGCTACCTACAGAAGCAACAATAGCCACAACAACAGCTATCAGTAAAGTCATCACAGAAATTCATCCTGATTTACAGGAGAAAAAACAAGAAAAAACAAAAACAAAGACAAAACAAAAAACAAGCAAAAAGTTGAATCAAAGGGACCAATTGGCAAATTTATTATGAACTCTGAATCAACAACACCAGTACAAAAACAGGGGAAAAGACCAGCAACAACCCCTACAGATGAATATCACAACAGACAAACTGATTCCAGTAAATCTTCAAAGACATAGGTACAAGAACAGTTACCATATACCATTTCCTTTCAAAATATATTATCCATACAACAATATGCCTACGTCAATGGACACAATAATTTGTACTTGTACAAATATCTGTATATACTCCTATTTTATGTATATTTATAAAAAACAATTAAAAAATATGTGGCAGTGTATGATACAATAACATTAGATTGTATATACTCTGCACAAAACAAATAGAACAATAAATTCTATATAGATTGTTGTCAATATAATATGTATCTGTAATCTGTCATCTGTTAAGTTAAACGTAGTTCTGCCAATCAAGGCACGCACACCTCCATTCACATAGAGGAAAATGTCAATACACAATATATCACAATACAACGCGCATCACTTTATGTATTAAAGTATAAAAATTTCCGCCACCTCAAGAATTTATGTTACATACACAAATAAAGCATGATGAAGATTTATATCCGAGTTAGTTTTAAATGTCAAATTATCCTTCATTTATTAATTTACAATAGAAAAAAGTAAAATCACAAAAATACTGAACTCCGAGGAAAATTTAAAACGGAAAGTTCCTAATCAAATGGACCTTAACTGCTTCAAATACACAAGCGTTTTTTTGTCCTTTACTGACATGTAAGCTCCTTTTTCATTAATACAGTTTGAAGACAGCATTCATACAAATTATATATTTGGTTGTTCCAATATCAATCGTGTTGCAAGAACAAATATATGTTTTATTCGTTTTTATGACTTCATTTATATTGAACAACCGTGTTAACATCTCTGATACAAAGTTACATATAAATCATCGCAATGGGTTATAAACGCATAAATTGTAGTAAAGCAGACCCTGGTAAGATTGGTACTCCAATCCATGTCATAAACTTCATTAACTTTAGTTTCTCAACGAGTTTAAAACGCAGATGTACAGCCAACTACAGCCGAATATTTGGAGTAAGAAAGGGTGTATCTAAAGTGGTTTTGCTGGCACACAAAGATAAAACTACTTTACGTTGTGGCCTATATATATCGTACTGTAATCATGCGTCATTAGACAAAAAGCCTCCTCCTGTCTTCTCAATAATACATAATTGCCTTTTAAATTCTTATATATAATTATGGCCTTAAACATCTATACGTTCCTATCACTCGGTTATTGACAAGAATGCACGTTCATCAGATTACCATGAAACAATGGTCAATCGGATTCTTATTTAAGGTTCAATAATTTTGAAAAATAAAATTGAGAATAGAAATGGGGAATGTGTCAAACAGACAACAACCCGACCATAGAACAGACAACAGCAGAAGGTCATCATCAGGTCTTCAATGCAGCGAGAAATTTCCGCACCCGTAAGCGTTCTTCAGCTGGCCCCATAACAATTGTATTTACTAGTTCAGTGATTATGAACGCCAAACTAAACTCCAAATTGTACACAAGAAACTAAAATTAAAAATAATACAAGAGTAACAAAGGCCAGAGGCTTCTGACTTGGGACAGGCGCAAGTTTAGATTTACAAAATCTGAGCGATTTGTGTTCATGTCACCCACGTGTGGATCGATAAATGCCATGATGCTAAACAATGCTGCTAGTCATTTCTAAAATATGTGTTGCTTCATTTGCTTTAATTAAGTGTAACGTGCAACGTTAAATCTAACAAACAATGTGTCATTAATTTTATTAAGAATAATTGCAGCCCGTCAAAGAAAGGTCAGTCCTATCTTTATTCTACGACTCTTCTGCATCGGCTACTTATACTCCGATTTCATATAGTAATCATCTACGAACATCTTAACTCATCTTATCGATACAAAGCACAAAAAGTGAGAAATATAAACACTGAAGACCCAATGTAAGGATACGTGAGCACTTGCAGTGGTTGATAGCTTAGTCACAGCCAATACCAACCGATATAATAATCATGAATTTAGACTTAAATATCAATCAGAACTCATCACACTTGTAATTGATTTATTGCGATTGTCAACAGTCAGAGACAAAATATTATTATGAAATGCCGAAATGTACATATCAACAGAATATAGGACCATGCATTTTCATAGTATAGACCAATAAAAAGTGTTTTTTTATGTATTGGCGACAAGACCAATGTTCCATGTGTTCACTGGGGTAAAGCAGATGACCGTAACTGTATTTACGGTCATCCCAAGATGTCGGATGAAAACTTAGGTCAGTATCTCTATTGTCTGTTAAAGTGTTTCTATGTTATTGTTTTTACAAATAATACATTGATACAAGGTAAATTTATAAAAGATTCACTCGGAAATCATTGATGATCGTAACAGAATCAGCAATTCATAACAAGGGTGACCGTAATTGGTTTTAAGATGACCGTAATTTGTAAATGATGACCATAACTTTTAAAGGATGACCGTCAAATCTAAAAAATATCCGTATTTACATATTATATAACTACCTTTTTTGTATCAAATGATTAATCGTGTTGGTATAAACATATTTAAATTAGAGTATTATCCTATAGGTAGAAGAAAATAAGACGTGCTTCAAATACATTACATAGTTCATCATATGTATCTTATTTACGGTAGAGGTAAAAAAAAAAATGAATTCGCAACAAGACATGCACATGAATACGTGGGGGAAACATGCGATAAAAAGGACGATAAAATCACACCTTACAAGTATATCCAAAAACAAATGCGTGCACAGCCTCCAACTACAAGCCAAAAGATGTTTTTGTTATTTTCGGGATTCCGTTTAATGACATAGAATAAATGCACCATTTTAAAAATGCAAATGAATGTACACCTATTAAATTATATTATCTCTGATTAGTCTTCCATTTTTTCATGCAAATAAAATGACAGAAAATTATAATACGACTAGACTAGTAAAGGTGAGCTCCAGCAAAATAGATCATTAAAATAGTCTTGTACGAATAGCGTATCACAAGGGGGAACCTTGTCAATTTGCATATACCGAAATACAGAAATGTTATTCATATATCAAGACAAATAAAGATTTTAATTTGCTTCCTCTGGAACCATACACATGGGCTAGATTACCGGATAATGTACCTTGAATAATTCAAGCCCTTACCGTCTCCGATTCTCTCCACTTTTTGTTAATGTAGTGATCGATAGGGAGCGTTATATAACGACTGGATTATTCGGGTTACGGATAATGCGGATATTCAAATGTTTAATTATTTTTTTGTATACTCTATTAATTTATGGGCATCATGTTTTCTGATCATTATGTCCGTTCGTGTGTTCGTTTGTCCGTCTGTCCGGCATCTGGTTAAAGCTTTTGGTCGAGGAAATTTTTGATAACGTTGAAGTCCAATCAACATAAAACTAAGTACAAATTTTCCCTATGATATGATCTTTCTAATTTATAATTTTAAATTACAGTTTTATCCCATTTTCAAGGTCCACTGAACATAGAAAAATGATAGTGCATGAGGCATCCGTGTACTAGGGACACATTCATGCTACTTCAACTTTTGGTCGTATCGCTGTCAGTTTGTATTAAAAATTTAACATCGTTATCAATAAATATTTCATTGTTTACGAGAAATATGCAATTTACTAGCACTGTCATGAACCCAAGATAACGCAAATAGAAATTTATAAAACATATGTATATCCACTAACCGATCCCCTATTGAGACAAACTCAACAAAAAGCTATGAATACAAATACGGATATCTATTGACGGTCATCCTTTATAAATTACAGTCAGCCTTTACAAAATTACGGTAATCCTTTACAAGTTACGTTCATCTGTTTACCAATCACGGTAATCCTAGTTTTATGTTACGGTCATCTTGAATATATTTTGATGATGATATTATAATCCTAGTACCTTTGATAACTATTTACGGTCATCTTAGCGAATTTTTTTTAAACCGAATTTCCCGTTTCATGCACATTTGGTAGTAATTTGTGATTTCCGTATGAATCTTTTATAAATTTACAACGTATCAATGTATGCTTTGTAAAGAAAATGACATAGAAACCCTTTAACCGACAATACAGAAACTGACCTAATTTTTCATCCGACATCTTGGGATGACCGTGAATGCAGTTACGGTCATCAGCTTTACCCCAGTGAATGTGTATACCGATACATACAATATTTAAAGGTATAATTTCAACCGGTTAAGAATTGAAGAATAATACGATAAAGGCTTGATGTAAAATACATGTACGTGCCTTATGAAATTTCTTAAAAAAATATTACAAATAAAATTTGTTCTTTGAATTGTGTACAAGTTCTGTCCATTTGACTGTAACTGTGTATCAATTTTTAAGTATAAAACACGTACACTTTACTTGAAACAAGTAGTACAATACATTGATTACCAATTTTCGGCAAGAAGACGAGGAAATACTTTCTGTAACTGAGTTTTGAAACACATAGGAGATTTATCTGGTTTTGTTTAGTATTTTGTGATAAATCACATTTACAATAAGAATGAGCGTGTCAGACCTGTGTGGAAAAGGGTACGTTATCATATAATATTGACTTATGGCTTCTTTTTTAGTTATTTTTTTACTTTTTTTATTCGAGCGTCACTGATGAGTCTTTTGTAGACGAAACGCGCGTCTGGCGCAAACACAAATTTTTCATCGTGGTATGATTTGTTTGCCAAACTCTTATTCTTTGACCGGGTTTACATACACTTAAGATAATTTTGGAGTTGATTAGCTCTTCAAGGTTTGTATGCAGTTTTTGATTTCAAAATATATATTAATTGTTGAAATGCGTATTTAGTGCAATAAAATTGATACCGCTTATGTTTTTATACTCCATCGTAGGTCCACAATTATTTTGCAGTGCATATCTTTTAGAACATAAATGAAAATTCAAAAAATCCTAGATGCGCTTCTCAATAAAATTCGTTAGTGTGTTGAACTACTTTTGGGACATGTTGTATCAACATTATAGAAAAATTCATCGGCTCTAACTGGACAATTTTATGTTTAGGGGGTCGTAAAATCTTTGGACAGCTTCCGAAGTGCTAATTTTTAACCTTTTTTAGCTGGACCAAATCACTACTTTCCTTGAAGATTCTGGAACCAAATGTTTTTTACAAAGTAACTTCAGCCCCCTACTTGCAATTTGAGGCATAAATGATGGAGAAATAAATTTGGAAGGGGTATACCAAAAATTGACAAGTAACCCATGGTCAACACTAGGTACAATATTCGACCTATCAGTATATAAACATAAACGGTATCAATTTTCATAGTTTGATCACATAATGTATACATTTAGTACGGGGATGGCATAAGGTGTTCAATATAGAAGGCATATCATGTTCTACTGATATAGTACCCGTCATTTTGCTGATGTTAATACAATATTGGTATTTACACACAGTTTTTATTTCTCTTGTTTGTTGAAAATTTGAGTGTTTTCTTTTACTGACAATGTAGATAAATAAAGGCCAGTAGTTTATCGCTGTTCAGAACTCGTAAATCTATAGACAAAAAAATACAAAACTGGGGTAACAAACTAAATCTGAGGGAGACGCATTAAATATAAGAGGAGAACATCGTCATCACATTAAAATGTAACACACACGGAAACGGACTAAGCATTAGACAAAATCCAATGAGAATAACAAATGTAACATAAAAACCAAATACATGAATTTGGGATAGAAAAGTACCGTGACACGTCTTATAGTCATGTGAATTCACACTCAAATATAAGAGAAAACAAACGACACAACGAAAAAAAAAGGTTGTGTCAAATACGGCTATGTTTTTCTGCTTGGGATAAGAACATCCTCATTATTTAGAACAATTTATGCTATTGCAAACAGTAAATTTTATCAAATGAATATAAAAGATATACATAATGAAACTGAAGTATTAACTAATTACAGAAAACAAAACCCGAATACATAATACAAGGACCAAGACAGAAAAAAAGACACACCCGACTTACATGTAGTCCAGGCAAAAATGGTGAAACAGCACAAAAATGACGTAACATTTGAAAAACTATATCTCAAAAGTAAGATAGAATTCGGATTGATTTAAGATTATGATAGAACTAAATACTGATATTACATTTAAACACAATGCACATTGCAATACTTATTTATAGCAATTAACTATATTATATATATGTCAAGTTTGTTTTGAATCTAACTTCAAACGTAAAACATACAGATTACGTTGAACAAAATCAAATCTAATAAATGAAGGCGGTGATTAATTTTCTTAACCATAACACATGAATATAATAGAAAAGACGTCAACAAATTTGACAAAATCCGATGAGAATTACAAATATAACATCAAACTAAATACATTAATTTGGAATAGATAAGTACCATAACATGTCTTATAGTAATGCGAATTCACACTCAGCAAAGCAGTCACAATCGGGAATAAATCACGTTCGGTGATTAAAAGATTAGACGACGTAATGACAAACCACAATCTACCATGTGGTAAAAATGTCCTTAGATAACATTTGAATTGTATGAAAATAGATTCCATATTCACAAAAAGAAACAGATGACACCAATTATGTATTAACGAGTCCTCAGTCAAAAACTGACAAAATATGGGTAATAGACAAAAAAAAAACTGTATGAAGAAAAACTAAGATTGAGCAACACGAATATCTTGATGTATTGGTTCTGTAATGGTGATGTTGATGGTGAATGTAGATCATGATTTATATTATCATTTATGACTATTTTGGATTTTTGTAAACTTATAATTAGATCATGAGGTTTTGTGAAGATCCTTGTCTTTATTTGAAAACGAAGTTGTTTTAATTTTGTAGTTTACTCACTCATTGGAGGTTTTTTGATTTATTTAAGACCTCTTTTTGTTTCGTTACTACTAGACTTTTTGTCTGACAATATGATTGCATCCTTATATTATTGTGATGTTTGGGCCAAACTGCAACATACTTTTTGCTTTTAGGACATAGATATTTCCGACTGCGGACTTTTTCTATTTATCAAACTTTTTGTATAATGCTCCATTTAGTGATAGAAATATCTGTTAATTATGTGATGAGTATGTAAACGGTCAAGATCACATCAGCAGTTGACAGACTGAATTATGGACAATATTTTGATTCGATAGTATCTGTTGAAGAACCTTCCTTCCTAACATTTCTGGATATTTACCTCGAATTTGACATAAATGGTCATCTCAGTACCAAAATCTATGACAAACGAGACGATTTTAATTTTGAAATTATATTTTTTCCCATTTAGCAGCGATATACCCGCGTATAGAGTATCGAAGCTTCCTCTCGGACTTTGTAAAACGTCATCGAAGCTTAAAAATAATGAACCAGTGTTTTTTCAAAAAGTACATCGAAAGTACCAATAACTAATGAATAAATATTCAGTGTTTTTTTACCAAATAATACATTGAAGACCTGTTGGTGACCCTCTGCTGTTGTTCTTTATTTGGTCGGGTCTCTTTGACACATTCCCCATATCCATTCTCAATTTTATAATGGTCTTTAGTTATATATTCGAGGTGCTGAAGTTGTATAACTTTTTATTTTGATTTAGTATCCCATCATTTGTCTTTGTGTAAGTATGATTTTTCAGCCATATGAATTTTGGCGTGACTTGGTATTATGCATCTCACCATCTGGTTTTGATTTTCCAACTTCGGACTTTCCAGGTGTAGCTAGGTTGTTAGGGGCGTCTCGAACACACAAGGTTTTCACAGTTATGTTTCTGTTTTACCTACCTATGTATCTATATATTCTAAATGTTTAATTTAATCGAGAAAGTGTATACTATATATGGTATGTTCTATCAACGACAACAACCATTCTGTTGACGTCTTTGTCAAATTAACACCTTTTTAGCTGGCGTCTTTCTTAGATAAATTTGTAAGATAAAAACAAGAATATGTTATATGATTGAACAGAGACCAAATGACATAGAATTTAATAACTATAAGTCACTGTATGGCCTTCTACAATTGGAAAACCCCCGAAATGACAAAACAATTCAAACGAGAAAACGAACCATCTGATTTATGTACAAAACAAAAACGGAAAACATGTATGACACACAGCATTACACGACAACCACAGAAATACTGGCTCATGACTTCAGACAGGTATATACACAAAATTGTGGGGTTAAACTAGTTTGCTGTAACCAACCCCTCCCCTCAAACCGAAACTGTGTTATAACAGTATAATATAAGAACAAACTTTAATATTCAGTTTAAAAGCGCTTAACTTATCAGATCGATACAAAGCAGAAAAACATCTAACAAAATCTAAGAGCGGATGTGGCAGGGTATATATGGTGTTTTTTTTCACACCGATCAACAAGATATAAAGGGCACCAAAATGACTATACTAAGTGTAAAATAATTCAAACGGGAAAACAAACGGTGTAATCCATATAAAAAAAACGAGAAACAAGAAACATTTATGCTTAAACAGTTTTGGCTGCTCGATGTTTATTATTGTCACATTTATCTTTTATGCCTTTTTGGTTTGCTCATTCATTTTGTCAATATTATGAACATATAAACAGTAGTCATACAAGTTAAAGGTTTAACAAGCTATTAAACCATGTTTTATTGATTGATAACGTTTGATTTTATCAGTTTTCATGGATTTTCCTTTTTTTATTGGGCGTTAGACCTCGGTCATATTGGTTAAGCTTTTATTTTGAAAACATATTCAACTCTTACCAAATGTGATCGGTCATGTGAAGTCTGATAGTGACTAGGACAAAGATAGTCGTCACATTAGCAATTTATAGGTATACGTATGGGCAAATGTGGTTTTTGAATGATGTCTTTTTAGCCATATATCCAACTATCGTCAATCTTAAAATCATAAAAATAAACGCTACTATGATTAATCAAGGTTACTGGTTTTACTGGTTATGTCAGTGTCACAGTATCTATATTATAATTAATGTATGACAACATTGAAAAGATTTATAAACAGAAGATGACAAACCATGCAAAGACACTGAATGAACAGCAGGTTACAAACTCTTAATGAATCGAACAGATGTGTTAAATAGTTTCAATCAGTTGATATCTGTTCAGATGGGACAAGAGAAAGTACCTACACCATCAATGTTGTCATTGCTTCGTATGGGATAGTTGTTCCCAGTTCTCAAATAAAAAATTCTCCCTTTGTAAGCGATACGGTAATATCTGATCATTTGTTGATTGATGTTTTCAATTAAATCTTTACTTGCAAAGAAATAATGAAATGGTAAGATTGTGAAAGTGGTTGAAGATACATTTATTGTTCTTCAAATCATTAACAGTGAAAACCGGTAAAAACGATTTTCAATCAGTAAATCAATTGATTTTATAATTTTCAGTTAATTTTACTTTCTAAAATTATGACACCTCCTCCCCCTGCTCGTTATCTAATAATAAGTGTCTAAATTAAAAAAAAATGAATGTTTTAAAGAATAAATTACAAATCTGCAAAAAGCGTGTAGAAAACTATCTGACTTGTAATGTGTTGGTTTGAACACATTTTTTTATTTTTAGCTAGAATAATGTGCAAATGTCAAAAACAAAGACACATAATCTCGAAAAATGTCTACGATTACTTTCTCAATAACATGAATAAGCCACAAAAAATACCAATACTCAAACAAAACCTTGTTAAAATCACTTGTTAATCATGTATTCTTTTTAAAACATGATTTTGTTACTATGGATGGTCTGATCAGTCATAACAGCTTTCGGAGGTCAATGTTACAGTCAACATTTTTTAAATCAATTTAACGTCTTTTCCGAGTTATTACATCACCTATTATTGAGATTATCACAGGAAAAAGTAAAAACACAAAAAAACTGAGCTCCGAGGAAAATTCAAAAAGGAAAATCAAAAATCAAAAGGCAAAATCAAAAGTCCAAACACATCAAACGAATGGATAACAACTGTCATATTCCTAACTTGGTACAGGCATTCTCTAATGTAGAAAATGGTGGATTGAACCTGGTTTGATAGCTAGCTAAACCTCTCACTTGTATGACAGTCGTATCAAATTCCATTACATAACGTTCCACTTATTTTACATGTCTATTGTCGACGTCGTATTGTCAGTGACGTCGCCTTGGGCGGAAATACGTACTTGTATATTAAATGTCATGGCTGAACAGTTGTTGTAATATCGTTGCCTAAACTATCAGCTATATTGTTGGTGCCTCGACTTGTGGATCTCGTAAAATTGAAATCAGTCCGATCGCTGTTACCTGATTATCCCGAAGATTAGATGAAGCAAAGGATAATTCAAATTTCGTAGAAGAAGAAGTTATTGCAACACTTGGAAAACTAGTGTAAAAACAAACATTGTTCGGGAACTTAACCCTCTAGCTGCCAAATGGACATTTATGGCTTCTACACATTAATCTTGTTGATTGTGTACAACGTCAAAGGTTCATGGTAACGTCACAATACTGAGGGGCATTTACAACGTCAAAAGACGGCCCTAAAATGACGATTTTGGCGGGAATAAAGCAAACTGAAAAAATGCATGTTTTGTATACTCAAAACGAATGTCAACAAATGATACATGATTATATAAAAAAGAAGATGTGGTATGATTGCCAATGAGACAACTATCAGCTTGTTAGTACTATAATACCAACTTATCTAACGTGTTTACTTGTTATTTAGTTTGTTATTGTCATGTGAAATGTTGAAAAATTTCGAGAAATTTCTTCAACTTTTTTGCTCATACATCTTTCAATCACTATATCTCAAATAATAATCGTATTCCTAATACATAATCATAGGAATGGGAATTGTAAACTTGATTTCGTGACATATTAATATTCACAATACACGCTTTATTCAAGAGAACTTGAAAAGGAGTAGGTCCGGTTAGGGCCGATTATGGCCTCAAATTTCAGGTTCATCTAACGAAAGATTTTGGACACCTTTCAAACACTTAAGTCTCTATTTCAAATTATTCAAGTAGTTTATGTGAAAGATTTTAACAGATTTAGTCATTGAAAACGCTCTGATTCAAGCTTAAATATGAAAAATCTATCAAATATGCCAAAAAACGTCACTTTTCAGATGTTTTTTTTCAAAAATGAAAGTGGCCGCATCCGTGTTCATCCTCAACCTTTATATATGTTATGTATTATCAACAAATACAACTTACATTTCAAGATTATGAATGACCACGAATGGGACCTCTTTCATTTTAGACGGAAACCGTTTAAAATTTAACTAAAATGCTCAAATTGTGAAGATTTGAGTAATTTAGCATGACTTTCTTTAGGGCTAAAATACATCGATTGAACACTCACTTAATTTTTTTTTGTAAAGGTATACAAATGTTTCCCCATATACTTGTATTGCCATACGATTTTTCAATACATTTCATATCCATTTCTTTATTGAAAATTATCTAAAAATATTTATTTTCATTCGAAAATGGGGATGTTAGTAGGTGACACATTGATTTCTCTTGCTATCTTACGTATCATCCTTTTCCAGTGGCAACCTAAATTTTCAGCCATTCATCACAGATCTTTTACTTTGTAGGACCCATTTAGCAACAGATGTATTGTACATTAAATATAGACGTCCTTAATATTGAATGAAATACTTGCAACTAAACGTTGAGAAGAAAATAATTTATCAATTAACAAATTTCAAAGATATTTCGTGTATGCCAGTGTATGCATGTGTAGCGTGTACTTCATAAAAAAAAATGAAAATGAAATATTAATGATTCACTCATTCAGATTCACTTAAATAATTTTAGAGAATTTCTTCCCTCGTTTTTCAGGTTTTTTTAAAGTCGTATTATCAAACAGTTTTCTACAATTGTACACAATAAGTGGTCAACAAAATAGTGATTAACGTGTATGGATAATGATAACATTTATAAAAAAAAACTCTTTACTTGCCTACCGAAACAAGGTTTTGAATGAAAATTTTAATCTTGACACGTTGATACTTTACTACAAGAAGTAGTTCATAGAAAGTTTTTTTTATTTATTTTCAATTGTACAAACATTGTTTTTATTTTTATTTTCATCGGGTGCCGTTGTTAGCAGTGTTTATACAGTTATTTCAAGATTTGTTTGACGGTATTTATCAGTTATAACATGGTTTACTAAGCTAATCGGATAACCAGGATTAATATACTTTATTTTAAGTAGTATTTTATTTGCACCAAACATAGAAACTGAAAAATCGAAGAAATAAAACTCAGCTTATTATGAAAGAAAGCTTTAAACAATCAATATTGAGCGTTGTAACTATTCGTTTTATTATAGAATACAGTTGCACTACGCTAAGCAAAATGAACTATACTAGTAAATGTGTTCTTTTAGTTGTGTTAACTGGGAGTTATCACAGAAAAAAAACACACTTTCGTTTTTTATCTAACTTAAATTTAGCCACATCAGTCATATATTTTTCTTTTATTACTCAATTCTTCCTATCCTTCCATAATATGTCAATAGGAATTAAAATAAATGTTCTTTTTAAAACATAGTTTTCTAATGGGGGCTCATATTACAGGTTATCTAAACGAAAACAGTTTGAAATATATGAAATATTTGTGAAAAACTATTTCTTTACCCTGAGTTGCTGATGGGTCCATTTTTACTTTTATATACTCTTGTGTTTCTTTAATCGCTTCTAAAAGAAGTAATGCCCAATTATCTTTCCTACGTTTCACAGACAGGAACATTTCTCGACACGCAGCAGTTCTTCCTCTTAATGACTGCATTGCTTTAATTGCTTCTTTATCACTAAGTTCAATACACTTATTTCTATATAAGTATGCACAAATTTGCAACGGTTCTAATATATCAACCAAATCTCCTGATAGGTAATTAATTATAAATAAGTATTCTTGACAAAACGTTCTCCCTCTGTCTGGATAAATGTTGCTAATAGGATCAACAAATCTTTGATAACCTAAAAAACATTTACATTTTTCACTGATAACAATAAATAGCCTGTTTCTTTTATTCAACTTTCTAAATCTGTATAAAGTATTCATTACAAAAATAAGTAATTGCAAACAATATCAATATATGTACATATTATTTTTAATTTGATTAGAGAGTATGTAATAGAACAAGGGTTGGCATGTAAATACATTTTCCTCATGATATGTTTAATTTTATATTCTTTTGTGTACACTTATTTGTATCATTGATATATATAGTTTTATTTCTCTACAAAGTACTTTTATTTCAATTGTTTTACTATAATCTACCAAATACGCATCACCTCTATCAGATAATGCCAAGATGAACTTCAGAAGAAGGTCAGTTCTGTCAGATATTTGTCAGCAATTTATCGCACGCTTCTATCCTGTTCAGTCAGGAGTCTACTTCGTCAAAATTATCTCCCCATTACGCCAGTTCATTTTCACAATCGTAGAAATGGAAGCCATTGTAGGGATGACGCGCTACCAATATTGCTCTTGGAAACCGATAAATTTATCCACATAGCACCATTACGATCCTTATATGTCAGTTGTATTTTAAAAGACAAATGTATTAACTAGCTAATGAGCATCAGTTAAAAATCTAGTCTGCATTGATTCAACTTAAAACTATTGTCTGATCGGCTGTCAGGTGGAATTTTCGAAAAGTCATAAACATTTAAAAAAAAATTCGAATTAAATATTTCGTGGAAGGGCAGACTAGATTTTTTTAGTGTATGAAGACTATAAACCCTAGTTATCACACACAAAAAATTAGAATTTTTCGAAGATATGCATTTTCATCATCCAACTTGAAAGACTGTCGTCAAGTACTTTCAGTAAAAAAATAGCTATTCGAACACACCTTCTCTGTTTTTGTGACTCATTAGATAGGTAATTCACTTGACCCATATATTTCATCTTTTAGTACTGTGATTTTTTTGTGTTATAAAGTCAACCTGTAGCTTTAATATATAAAAATGATAGAATCTGAAGCGAGACGATGTATGAAATATTCTTACTTTGTACGATAGCAAGACAAAATACTCAACTCAAACACGCCCTAACATAAAAAGGTGCACTCGATTTTCTCTTTTCGATACAATTGTTACCCATTTTTTGGAATTTTTTCTTCAGTCACATAATGGAAGGGCAGACACGAAAATTACTGAACTAATAGATTGATATGTTTTCCGTCCGTGGTAATTTTTTCATAAAAATCGGAGGTTATTCATTTTCTTCATCCAACTTGAAAGATACCCATGTCGTCGACTTGATATCTAATTGTTCTGCTTAACTATGTACTAGATAAATTGAAAACTTATGCAAATGGTGTTTTTAAAATAAAACTCCTCGTAATTGAGAAGAAAATTGCAATTTTGTTTGTTTCTATTAACTTTTAAAAATTTTGTCACTATAGTAAACAATACAGTAAACATTTATCGCCTTCTCTAACAAAGAGCTTCGATTCTTTTGTTCTATTTCAACCTGGTTTCCGACTGTGTTAGTTTGATCAAGCTCACATATTTCGGAGATAAATTCATCTGTAAACGTACGACAAGACTTTAACAAGACAGCATAATAACAGATGGCACAACGGACAAAATATATATGGCGTACATTTAAATATATATTCATTAGATAATATTCACTTAATATCTACTAGGGTAACAGATAACACATATACTGGCACAGGTAGAGTTTTTTGAAATATCATTAAAATTAAAATATTAATAATCACGATAAAAGCACGTTGTTTTGGAAAACAGAATACAATAGACAGGCTGTTAAACTATATCATGCATATATACTATGCAAACTAAAAGTGCATTTTGGAATATAAATAGATTATTAAGACTTTGCTTAAAATGCATTTTACGAATTTTACGGACGTCATCACAAGTTGGTTGACCGTTATGGAATGACCATTTTACAGATGATATCCCTATGTCTTAACTTCAATTCATTTCCCTGTCCACCACGAATGTTACCTACCGAATTAGAGTATTTACCGGGTTTGTAATAACATGAGCAGCACGACGGGAAATCATGTGGAGCAGGATCTGCTTAATACCCTTCAGGAGCACATGAGATCAACCCTGAGTTTTTGATGGGGTTCGTGTAGCTTAGTCTTTAGTGTTCTATGTTGTGTCTTTTGTACTATTTTTTTGTCCGTTTGTCTTTTAATTTTTAGACAAGTCGTTGTCAGTTAATATAAAATTTTTGTTGTTCAATTGTTAATGCAAGTGAAATTATAAAATGATAATTCGTTTTCAGAAGCAAGTATCGTTAATGAATTATTCACTTGCAACTGAAAAATTCTACCTGATTAAATCCGTACTCATAGGGTTTTAATTGAACCCTTGGCTAGTGATGGATTACGCATGAATTATACGCGTTCAGTTACTAAAAGGAAAATAATATTAACATTGAAAGTGAAAGAAATGTAAATGATTTGACTGACTGATTCGATCCTAATAAATGCTTTCTAATACAGGTAAAAACGACCATTAACATTTATTTTTAACCTGAAATATGAAATCAAACAGACCTATAAAATCAAATTGTACGAGTTCACTATCTATTAATACGCATTGTATCTGTATGTATGTGTATATCGCTTATATGACTGTCGGCAGTCTTCAACAAAATAATTAATTTGATGGCGTCTAGACGGAAAAAAAACCCGAATTGTTATTAAATATTTTCGAGCCAATGCCTTGTAAATTGTTTATTTCAATCTTTTTATAATTTGGATATACGTCCCCGAGGGTATCACCAGTCCAGTAATCAGCACTTCGGTGTTGACATGAATATCATTTATATGGACATTTCAATAAATATCCTGTTACAAAACTTTGAATGTTTCGAAAAACTAAGGATTTTATTATCCAAGGAATAGATTACCTTAGCCCCATTTTGGCAAAACGTTTGGGAATTTTGGATCCTATATGCTCTTTCATTTTTGTACTTGTTTAGCTATATAACTATTTTGATCTGAGCGTCACTAATGAGTCTTGCACGTCTGACGTATTAAATTAAAATCTTGGTACTTTTGATAACTATTTAGTATGTTGTAAATCAAATATGAGCAATAGAAAACAAATCGTTGAACAAGAATTTGAATTTGAACACCCAATAACCCTTTAAGAAAAACGGGTAAAGTAGACTTAATTAATGTTACAAGTGCTATTTTGAAATTAGATTTGATTTTTGATTATATTATCTTTCTTCATGTTGAAATCCTAAGAACTTATTGAACTTGTTGAGCACCTTTAGATCAAATTTTCTTTCAAAGGTTACAATTTGAATCGTTCAAAACTCCAGAAAAGGGCTTCAAGTGTTTAACGTTAAGTATGTATTTTTTTTTCTCAATCTTTGCTTTCTTTGACCAAGTACATTTTTTTTCATACGCGACTCTGCTTATACATTTGTAATCTATAACATTCCGTTTTTTTTGGTAGACCAAAGAAGACCAAAAACAATTTAAAACAATAAAATTGAGAATGGAATGGCGAATGTGCCAAAGAGACAACAAACCGTCAAAGTAGAAGAAAAACAACTCAAGGCCTTCAACGCAGCAAGAGAATCCATCACCCGGAGGACGGTTACAACTAGCCATTAGACAAACAAGTGTACTGGTTCAGTAAAAATGAACGTCATGATTAACCCCGAAACATTTAAATGAACTTATAAAACAACAACAAACTAGACTACCAAAGGCCAGAGGCTACGGACCTGGGAAAGGCGAAATGTAGTGGATAAACTTATGTTTTGTGAGATATTAACCTTCTCCTTATACATCTAGGCAATGTAGATTGACGGGTATGTTATTTTCTTTAGTACTAGAAAAATTAATGGATGCTCATTATTGGCCATGCTTGTGCGTACATTCCTTATACAATTGATCCCTACTCGGACAAAACAAAACGTTCCATGAACAACTATTGGGGGATGAGTTACTTTATATACAGCAGTATGTGACATGGATGCACTTACATGTAAGTCGTTAACTACGAGTTTAAAATAAAAGAAACATCATTGGACTATCAATATATAAAAGAAAATGATACTTACATAAAACAATTGCAAAATATAAGAATTATACCAGAATCATTTCAAGACCATGCCCTGTCTCTCAATTATAAAGTCAGGTGTTTAATCAATGTTTGCGTACCAGATTTCAATGTGAGCTGAAAACGTTTTGATGATGGTATTTTTGCACGTTGTAAAATTTAAAAGAAATCAACTTACTCACAGAGGTATCAAATCAAATTTTAAAGTTGTATATATTTAAAAGTACCTTCCAGTCCGTGCATGTTGAATATAACATCTGTTGGCTTCAAGAACTTTAAAAATTCCGACTTCAATAAACAAACTCGGTCCAACAGTTCTATTTGTGATTCTGATATACTCTGAAAAACTTGTAAACAATAAAAACACCTTTAAAAAAAATAAATGAAAGAAAACTCATTATTGAATTTCTTGTTCTGTGTTTTTTTTTTACATGAATTTGACTACAATTTATTACCATGAATTTGCTGTGGTATGTTTGTATTTTTCAACTCTTTACGTATTCATTCAGTGATGAAACAATTAAGTCGTCCCATTGTTTATCATACATGTACCTTATCTCCTTATTTTTTATATAGATTTTTACCTGATAATCTGTTTAAATTCTTCTCAAAATGGCGACCGGGAAATAATTGTAGATCTAAATATAGTTTTAGATAACCTTTAAAAAAAAGTATACCGAAGTCTTTTTATATATCGAATTTGCAAGAAAAAAAAAGAAATAAAGAAGGTACTAGATAATAACAGTTAATATTTCCTTACTTTAATGTTGGAGCTAGATAAAAATATCAAAACAAAAGATAGATAACTTTGGTTGAACGAGGTTCTAATATAAAGTCCAATAATGGTTTCAACAGCACTTTTTCTTTTAAAACATTGATGAGATAGATGGTCTGCCGTACGTGTTTCAATAATTTTGAAAACTTGGACTCGAAACAATTAAAAAACGAATTAAAACACAACTGTCCAGAAATCAACTGATGTCATCATACCGTGCAAATTGATGATCCAGTTTAAAATGAAGAAATAAAAAAATAAAGATTTGAATACAAGAAAGAGGTTTTGGTTTTAATAAAGTCAGAAACTTACATTTCTCGCATTGATTGTAAAAATGAAAAAAAGAATAGCAGTTCTTTCTCTGACATTAGGTATTTGATCAGCTGTTACTGATTTTTAAAAACTTAACAGATGTGGTAAAAAATAGCTTACTTTTCTTAGATTCAAAATAAATATTGTTTTTATTATTTACCCCTTTAAATAAGGAAGATAAAATTGAGAATGGAAATGGGGAATGTGTCAAAGAGACAACAAACAGACTATAGAGAAGACAACAACAGAAGGTCACCAACAGGTTTTCAACATGTTCAATGCAGCGAGAAATTCACGCACCCAGATGTGTCCTTCAGCTGGCCCCTAAATAAATATATATAAAATACAAATGTAAGCTACTACTGCACATGTGCAAATACAACGTCCGATGTCATTTAATAGCTCAATATATGGTTTCTATATTTTGTTTGAAGTAACAGAGATATTTGCCTCATTCAAGTGTACAAAGTACAACTGCCACTGTCAATGTGAAAGCTATCAGAACACTGATTCGAAAGAAAATCAATGGTTTCTATATATGTTTGCTTGAAATGAGAAAAATCATTTGCAACTGTCGGTTTACGAAATAAATAAGTCGTCCGGTTCATTTGAAATGTACTGTGGATCAATATGACATTAAAGCACTGGACCTTGCTGCTCTAGAATAAGGACGGCATTAGGAACAGTTGGACATTAAATATGGTTTCACAATGAACCGGACTGGTACTGATTATCCACATTTAGATAATATTAAAATTGTATCCTTAAATGTATTTTTGTTGAGCTCAATTTTGAAATCTGTTGATTTGAGAAGTATTTGATGGTCTATTACTTGGAGCGATATTTTTGTAATTTTACTTTTTGGACGTTAAGAATAAAGCCTGTTTTATAAAATGTCACTATGTTTTCAAATTTTACAGCTTAGGTCTCTTTTAACAATGAAGATCAAAAAATATCTGGTGGTGTTGCAGGTTTTTAAGAGAGAGTTAATTGATCATAGATATAGTGTGAGTACCAATGAGACAACTCGCCATCCAAATAACAATTAAAAAAAAAGTAAACCATTATAGGTCAATGTACGGCCTTCAACACGGAGCCTTAGCTCACACCGAACAACAAGCTATAAAGGGCCCAAAATTACTAATGTAAAACCATTCAAACGGAAAAACCAACGGTATAATATGTTTATTTCTATTGTTGCTAAAGGGAATTTTGAGGCACACACCAATATTGTATCATATTGAACTGGTATAGTTGATCATGTAAGTAATTATTTTCAATTGGACACGATTACAAATGGTTTTAGTACGAACTTTTCAAAATGATGTAATATTTCAATTACAAGATTTAGTAGAGACAAAAAAATAGACAAGTTTGGTTAAGGGTTAATTTTACTATGTGTATTATCAATGGTAGAATTGTCAATGATACATCTATTGGTCAAGCAACATGTAAAGAGACAACATGTATAAGTTTTTGATTTCTTTATTAATGGATCGCTATAGGGTAAGATAATACAACATTGCTAGTAACAGAGTTACACTGACACTGTGATTGTGCAACGATACGGGCTGAAAGAAAATCGATGTGACCTGTTTATTATTTATTGCATTTCTTACTCTATATTTTTACTATCTTCATTGTTCATGTAAATTAAATTTTCGATTGATATACTGTAAATCAACTTATTTTCGCGAGCGATTTATTTTCGCGACTTTCGCAAATAGAATAACAACGCGAATATTAGTCGTCGCGAATATGTTATACATGGATCGTTCCTTATTGAACTTCAGAAAATCGCGAAGTTAAATAGCCGCAAAATTAAGTATCCGCGAAAATAAGTTGGTTTACAGTATTAGCATAACAAATACTACAATAGCATATCGACGGAGATGACGGGATGAACACGTAATATTTACCTTACAAATGTGTAAATTTATGTATTGTCAATGGTAGATTTGGTAATGATAAATCTATTTGTCATCTCAGTGTAATGACAAGTCAAAAAGGAAAACAAAAACCATAAATAGCAAACGATCTCCATTATATACTTTATGTATAAAATAGGTAATCATAATTACTCACAGAATACAGAATTCGTGCAATTTAAAATTTAAATTTGTGTTAGAAAAACACAACAAAATACCGCTGGTTTCCATTTTGCTCACGATAATCGTGAGACAGTCAAATAAAATGTTTAGTTTGGTTTAAAGTATATACCGAAACGTTTAGATATGACCCCTCTGGTCATTTTATAAAAGTTAACATGACTTTGTTTCACGACTGAGTAATGCATTCTGCAAAGATAGTTTGTTGAATAGCAACCAATTAACTTGTCTAATCATTAAAAGATGACCTTCATTTTTGTAAATTAAAATAAAAGTAAATCATTTAGCAAATATTATTGTTAAATGATTCAAATTAGCTTTTACTTTAAGGTTTTGTTCTATGACTGCAAAACAACTTTCAGTACTCGGCTGATTATAGAACTGACAATGTGTTGCTGAAATAACATACATGTAACTACTACAGGAATGACCTTCAGTAAGAACTCAGAAATGGTTTTATTCTGGTTAAAAGAGAAAAGAAGACATAATTTGTGACATATCTTAGAGTAGGACCACTGCTATGTATGTTTTTCTTAACTAATATCTCCGTCTTAATCTACCTTCTGCATGTTCTTGCTTGCAAATCAGTCAAACAACAGGTTATTGTAGTCAGGTATCAAGTAAATAAGTAACTGTTTAAGTCAACAAATTTATAAAAATGATGAAACTAAAATTAATGTAGGGTGAAAATGAATTTATTTTTTGTATATAAATGATGTTCTGTTCACATATGAAATCTATGACTCTAAGATCTTATTTATGACACTGCTTCGCAAATGAAGGATGGAATCATATTTACAGATCTGTATTGCAAGCACACATACAAACACAAATATGTTTCTAAACAGCTTAAACATTGGACCAAGATATAAAAAAGAAGATGTGGTATGATTGCCAATGAGACAACTATCCACAAAAGACCAAAATGACATAGACATTTACAACTATAGGTAACCGTACGGCCTTCAACAATGAGCAAATCCCATACCGCATAATCAGCTATAAAAGGCCCCGATAAGATAATGTAAAACAATTCAAACGAGAAAACTAACGGCCTTATTGGCATTCCCTTCAGCCAGGCAATACCAATTAAAGAGATTTGCTCCACCAATGACACAAAAGAGTGCTATTTGGGCTGACTTATTATAAGATTTAACAAGTTAACACACCTTATCCGCAAAAATTGGAAAGAAATCTAAAAACATCCTATACTATCCAAGATCAGTCCCGAGCCACCTGTACTGGCTTACCGTAGGCACAAAAGCCTTTGAGACTTGCTGGTGAGAGCTGATTTATCATTTAAAGCAGGCTTTTTATCTGTGGGCTCTTACAAGGGATGCGGAAACAAATTATGTCTGACTTGAAAACAAATACTGAATAACCAGACTTTTAACAAAAAATCAACTGGTACGGAACACACTATACGTTGCAGTGTTAATTGTAAGACTTCAAATGCTTTGTGTCCTCTACAGTGTAAATGAGGTAAACAGTATGTTGGCGAGTCAGGACGGCCTTTTCACTAACGAATGAACGGCAATCGTAGCGACTATGAATGCAAGAAAGACCTTCCTCTCCGTCGACATTTGAGATCCACTGGTCATACTAAGGCAAATCTCAATCGACTGACCATTACAATCATAGACCACGGTACAGTTATTTCTTTCTTTTCAATATAATAAATAGCATATTAAAACGTTTGCTTAGATCCGCAAACCTGTCTCACAATGTTAAAAATATTTTAAGAGATTAAAAGAACGTAATATACACCTCTTTTCATTGTAATATGAATAGAAAACAGACCAATGTCTCATTTTGTTCAGTAAACATGTATGTCATTTAAAATATATAGAAAAATAACGATGTAATATGATGGCAAATGAGACAACTATACACAAGAGACCAATTGACACAGAAATTAACAGCTATAGATCACTGTATGGCATTCAACACTTATCAAAGCCCAAACCGCATAGTCAACTATAAAAGGCCCCGAAATCACAAATGTTAAACAGACCAAACGGGAAAACTAACGGTCTAATTAATGTACAACAAAATAAACAGTCTCTTGACTTAGGTCAGGCACATATACAGAATGTTAGCGGCATCCAAACTCTTCCATAACTTGGGATGGTGGTGTGATAGCACAACACGAGAACGAACTATAACATAAGTTGTAAAAGGCTTTACTCAGATGAGTACAAATATAAATACATCTAACAAAAACACAGAGTAGACGTGGTCGGGTACTTGTACATCCCAAAATGTTTGTGAGCGCTCAACTCGGCAACATATGGTTTTGCTCGAGTAACAGCAAAAATTTCTACACTTACCTTTGTGTTTATATGTCGTTTTTAAGGTTGTTTAGTTTAAATGTTTGAAAGTGCTCAAACTTACCGCAACTTAGTACAGTGGAGAAACATCAAAAACCAAGATACAATCATAAAAAAATACTTTTTGCAGCAACCAGATTATGGCATATTTCATATTTGCCTTCTTTATTTATCTATATTTTATGATATTGAAGAAATGTTTTTTTGGAAAATTTCAAACACGTTAATTTGTTTTGTTTTTTGTTCGGATAGATAGTATCCTTTGTATACAGTAAAAAGAATAATTGTTATTAAATCATTAATACTGTAATAACTTGTATCGTTTATTTTGTATCCGTACAAAAGTGATCTAATTGATGATGCTTCATTGAGTCATTAACATTTATTTGGACAACTGGTCGCCTTGTGTACCGGAGGATATGAACTCGAAAAAAATATCTCTCAAGAGTCATGATAAACTGCATAAATTCTGTATTTTTCATTTTTTTGTAAAAACAGAACGTATTATATGACGTAAATGTGATGTCATAATATAAAAATCTTGATGATTTTCATTTATATTTCTTGACCCTATGCTTTTCTAAACATTATGTGTCAATTTGAAAAACTTGTCAAACATTTTATTTTCTTGGGCCAAAATCAGGCTTTATTGCCCCCCTACTCTTTTCAAAAATATTAATTAGACATTTTAATGTCTTTATGTTGCCTAAGACAATGGACGATGAACAGCAACCCATTTTCCATCCAAATTGAAATATCATAAAAGTCAGGACAGTGTTCTTTAAAATAGCAAATCATTTTAAACTTTTAGCTTACTAGAATCAAGATGGTTGTAAGGAACTTTTAGATTATCGGTTATCTGCCCTTTTCATCAACTAATCAGAAAACATTCAAAACATTCAGATGTATCCCAGAAACGGAAGAAATAAAAGGAAAATCAAAATGCATACTACGAAAAAACAAACAAACAACTCCTCATATTCAAATAAAAAAAAATAAAAAATATCGTCATTCAAAATATCATTACACATCAAACTAATGAATTAGAAAGAATGAAGACGCTAAAAAAAAAGGTGCAATACAATGTTGAATTCTGCTCCTCTAGTATTAATCACCATCGTGTCATTCTTCTATTATAAAATTTATTCAAAAAAGCATATTGAAGCATCTATTTACATATGTTTTAAAGAAGTACCATATCAGACATTAACTGATAAAGTTTATTTTCTTCTTATGTGTTATGTAATTAAAAAAACATATAGATTCTATCACTTAAATGTCATTTATTCATTTTTAGCTGAATACTTTACACAAAACAAAAATGCATTCCAATCCCCTTCATTGCACACCAACAGACAGTCATTTGATTTGTTGTAATAGATCCCCGTTGGGTAATGCAATCCATCTTTCTTATTAAGTAATTCTTTGGGATTGTTGCCTTC